>CM067369.1:3598624-3771601 GCA_034401795.1 Chaetoderma sp. LZ-2023a
GCAAAAGGGTTACTCTGATGTGCTAATACATCAGAGTAATAATTGGACAAAATCGGGTTATGAAAATTCAAGTTTTATTAGTTGAGGATAAAGACTAATCAATATTAGTCAATTAAATTAAGTTCTCCATCGTTGAATTACGCAAATAATAGGATAAGACTGTACATTAAAATTCAGATAGATATGGTAGAATACTAGACCAATATTTTCCCCTGATTTGTGCCGATACGGCTATCAGGTCTAAGAGCTATAAAATCTAATATGATTCTGTTGAAATATGAGTATCCAGAAAATATATATGCCCGGTTGGTCGACATAAGATAGGCAATATAGATTACGTGATCGTTTTACTGAAATTAGGTCAAAGTAAAAGTTTCAAAATAATACAGCAAGAAGCGCTAACGGGAATTTCCAGCTGTCAAAAACAATGTTCAAATTCCGCGCATATGTTACCAAAACAAAGATCACACATGACAGCTCTCCTTCTCCTGGGTAAATTCTGATAGTCAAGATTATTTCCAAAATCCGCAGCACTTACTATTATTGAAGGTATCTAGAAATCAATCAATAATAGATGTGGAGATGTAAAGTTGTCTGAATCAGACTTAAAATGTAAGATGACGTGAATGTCAGAGTTGATCCGAATCGAATCTTCAAATATCCGAACGCGCAGCCTATTTAAGATAACGCGCACGAGACACCATGGATACCTCAGACGTGACCGAATCAAATTGCTATATTACGCATCAAATTTAGTACGACCTACACTAAATTTCCTTATTCTAAAAAGCTATGAGTTTACAATACGACAATATTAAAAGTCAATTCATTTGACATAGAATTCTCAGGAAAATATGACTCCTGAAAGGTACTACGCGGTAGGTGCACGTTCTATATCCGAAATAGAAGTTCCGCTAACTAAGGTGCTATAGTCTTAAAATTACATTTACAATATGTCATCACATTTCTTACAAGAAAATCTCATGACACCAGTTTTCGAATATATGGATATAATCATATTCCTAACATGAAATCATTACACTTAATATTGTTGACTAGCGGTTATGTTTAAGTATATATATATATATATATATATATATATATATATATATATATATATATATATATATATATATATATATATATATATATATATATATATATATATTATATTTTAGCATTCTTAATTACATATACTTCCATATTTACATACATATATACAATCTGCTGTTATAACCAGTGTGTAATGATGTAGAGCAGCATGAAAAAGGAAATGGGTGACAACCCACCCATTCCCCATGACATCATACAGTGCACCAGCACACCCATACTTATGTAAAGTTCATAAAATTTTTACAATTCATATATTATAACAATGTGAGATAAATAAATATTAGAGGTTAGGAATGATGTGATAACACACCCTTTCCCTCTGTCCTGATACATTTAAAACCAATTAATATACCGGTAGTGACAATTTTCACACCTATTCCATAACTCAGGCTTTTTATTTTACAATTCATATAGGCCTACATACATGTGAAATACATACAATTAGAAATTAATAACGATATGAATTGCACACCCCTTCCCTATCTCATACTACAATTAAGCAATTCAAATATACATGTGGAATACATAACTTGAGCTATTAGGAACGATGTGATTAAGTCATGTGATTTATAGACATGTCAAATTAGAGAGGGGTTTCCCAAAATAGTACTACCTCATTACGCTTCTGGCCAATCAAATGTTGATGTACAAACAGTAGATATGCTCTCTGGAGAGTATAAAAGGCCATGCACACAGTATTTCTCCGCCTTCTGCTTCTAACAGTAAGCCATAACACATCCTTTTAGGTGCACGGTACATCGAAATTTGTTGTAGATGAACGCGAAATTCTGCTCTAAAGTTGCTGCTAAGATCAACAGCTCAGCTGATACATAGCAGCACAGACAGACAGACAGACAGACATTGATGGAGAAAGATCTGGTGAGGTGTTAGCAAATTCTCTCTGTGCTTGTAGATTAACCGTAGAGTTGAAAGATTCGTAGTGATAGCCTCCACAGGGGAATGTTACAGGCAAGCATCCAAAAGTCTCTGCAAGTAGTGAATCTGTAACAGATAACACTGATCAAACTCGAAGTTGTGGTAATTCAGGTCCGATCCGCAATACCCTGGCATTCCTCGCACGTGGGCCTACGTCGAATAATTTCAACAGGCAGACCATGGGGACACCGTTGCGGTGTACATGATCTGATGTGTGAATACAGCCACAAAAAGAGAATAGTTCTTTCATAAGACTGACGTGGATATGGTAGGAATCGCCACTTTTGTAGACTGTTTGCAAAGCAACAGAGTGCAATCGCATGTCTGTTTAGAGACCGCTTGATTCCACAATATCCTACATAGTACAATACCAACGAATTAACTTTTGTTGTTCTGTTTCCTTTTAGCTGTTAAAACACATCATCTGCACAAATTCGGTTTGTTTTATAAATTGGTTTAGCTATCAAAGCTCATACTCCTCAAGACAACATTATACTAGTGATCATAGTAGTAGACGAGAGAAACCGTAGACACACACACACACACACACACACACACACACACACACACACACACACACACACACACACACACCTACCCACCCACCCACCCACCCACCCACACACACACACACACACACACACACACAAACACGCACCCACGCACGCACGCACGCACGCACATACACATTGAATAACGCACATAGTCATATGCTCGTGTACACAGATTAGCACAAATGAGTAGCGTAGCCAGGGGGATGGGGAGTAGGGGGAGCACTCGCTCCCCCTGGACCAATCTTCCAAAATGTGGCGCCTAAATCATGCCCGTAACACACACGCACGCACCCACCCACCCACCCACCTGCCCGCACGCACGCACGCACGCACGCACGCACGCACGCGTTTCTAGACGTCCCGACTCCCAAGCCGCCTTTAACAAGTTAATCTACATTGAGAATTAGAACTATTTAAATTTACAACGTTGTTAATGTCTTCTTCTCAGGCTTCTTCATCGCTATGTTGAGACGTTTTGTTTTAATTACGCTACATCAAGACAAAGAATAATAGAATACACGCTACTTTCTCGGTAGAATAAAATAATTGGCGACACTGGGATGCTATTTTCTCTTTATTAAAGAAATTTAAGCAGATTCCGAAACCTAATTGATATATTGGGTGGCGCCTTTTATGTCCTCACTCAAGAGAGGGTGGCGCCTTTCTAGACCTCGCCACCCCACCACCCCCACCCCACCCCCGGACGTGAAAACCTGGCTACGCCACTGGCACAAATATTTCTATCGGAAACTGCTTTGCCATGTATATTTTTGCTTAGACCAGACGAAACGGATTATCGTTCATCCTTGGGTGATTTCAACAAAAATACAGAGTCACTAGGACATGAAATCACCAAGAGACCCCATTGACAGCACACAAAAGTGAACCAGTTGTTGTTAAGATACACCCAGTTATATTTGTGTGAATGTGAATTTTGCAAGAACAAACAACAATGCAACATTGCTAATAACGTAGTCTTGCTCAATAGTTACTGCAACTATTCATGATATAACACTACCCGCCTGTTGAAATAATTTCAAGCCTCTCTGACGATACTAGGGAGACAACTGGTGTCACCAACAACAAATTACGACGCAGAGTGACGTCCCTTGAACAATGTTTTTATACATTCCAGAGGCTGCAGAAACACCATATTCTGCTTGTATTTTGGCCACGTGTGTGCCTGAGGCGTTGAGGCAAAAATGGCCGCAATGGCGCAGTTGCTAGCTGGATATACAGATGCAGCAGCATCACAAAACCAAGCTAGCACTGCCAGATTAAACATTACAAATGTTAGGTGGATGGATGTTAAAATAAAACCAGAGCCTGTCAGTAATAATGCCACACTACCAGAGCTTGAAACTAGCCATGCTTCGAAGCCACTTACAGGATATTACCGGTCAGTGGGAACACCAACTTCGACTGGTGTCAGCCATGGTTGGACTCCAGCCCATGTGGTAAACACGGGTGTGGATGGAATTAGTGCTTCAATTAGTGGCAGCCGGGCCGGAAACCCTTCAATATATATATATATATATATATATATATATATATATATATATATATATATATATATATATATATATATATATATATATATATATATATATATACGATTCGTTACACAAGTCCATGTGAGAAATTGTATTAATTAGGGAATTTATAATGGGTAACGCAAGAACTGATGCAAATTTTATATCATCACCTTCAGACCACTTGAATGAATGGGTAAAGGAAGCAGTTTGAGGAAAGTCTGTCTGCGCATGTGTAAAAACACCAGTTGAGATGCAACGCGATAAAATACAATGAATTGAGTGCAATTTGGGTTGATGTACATGACACGATTTTATCTTCCTCATGAGGTTTACTGAGGTCAACATGTAATCTATTACACTATGACTGCCTCAATAACTGTAACAAGTACATTGATCAAAATAGTCCCCTAAAGATCTACCATTTATAATACGGAGGCCAGAGGATCTGCAAAGCGCAAGAAGTTTCTTTCCATGGCTGTCTAAAGGCGCCTGGTCAAGATTGCTTCTGGAAATCGGGATATCAGTTTGATGGACGGAGTTATCTATCCTGTTATGATCCACAGGAAAGCTCTCATCGAAACAGTAATCGGGTTTCTGGCCTGTGCGGGCATTAAAGTCCCCACATACTAAGCAGATACCAACTTTTGAATATTTAGCGATGCCACTCTCTAGAAGCTCGAAGATATCATCATTTGCAAACGAATATATAGAATACGCTGGACTCGCATATACATTTGCAAGGTAAATATCTGCATCAGTTTGGAAGAATTCACTGGATAATTTAAGCCAAGTTATTTCGCTCGAGGTAAATGGTAACTGCTTAATGCCTGCATGAAGACCTGATCTGATGCATATTGCTATTCCACCATAATTACATTTTGCCTTGGAAGATCTTGGTCTAATTTTAGGCAGGAATATATAGTAACCAGGGAGAGATAGGAAGGCATCCTTGCTATAATGAGTTTCAGCCAAATGTCAAACCTAGCGAGTGTTACACGAAGATCATCATCGACAAGTTTGCAGACCCGCCGGCCACCAACTATTCTAGAAACACCGTCAACATTCCAAAAAGCAAGTGCTATGTTATTGAAATATTTCATAGTCTCTGAGTATTTATAACGTAAGGAGGGCGGAATTTGTAAGCTAACAAAATAAGTAACATGATAATAGTATGTAAATTATGAGGCATAAAATTCAAATACACAATTTTAAATTTAAAGGTGCATACTCACAACAGAGAGCCCGAAAATAAGATCATCCAAACTGCATACTTCTAGAAGCCTAAACTGCTACCCAATGCAATGAAACGAGATAAATATTAGCATATGACGATCTGACCCATACAAACCAATATAATTCTTTCCGTTGCGAGGCTGAGTTGGAGAGTCATGTCTCCAATTCAACCTCACAACACCAAATATCATACCAATCTATAAGTAATGAAATTCTCACATGTCAAGAACCACCATCTTCACTATATATAGACACACAATCCAAGCCTCCAAAACCATACAATTGTAATAATCCTACCCACCCTTTCCGGTGCGAATATGCATCATCAAATTCAACGTGCTAATAGTCTGTTATGTCACCATACGTATGACGTATTTTCATTATGACGTCAGACACTTGAATGACAGATCTGATCCCTCAGTTGAGACTAGGGCGAAATCAATTAAAGTTATGTTAAATAAACAGTCTAACCAGCTCAAAAGACCACCTATTATTAACAGCCAATAAATGGTGGCTCTTCATGGCGAGTAGCCAGGAAACCACCTCTCACAGAGAACCACCACATAGCTACATACTTTAGTGGTCATTAGTGAGTAATCAACCCCTTAAATCCGAAATACCAGAACAACAAAACTCTTTGTTTTAATCAGTTTTCCCTTGATATTTTCAAAGCTAACATGGCCGGGAGCTGATAGTGCCCACCGCAGCAACAGCTTCCTGTCAAATCACCTTCAAAATATCCAACAGCTTACCTGCGCAGTTACCATAAAATTGTCGTTCATGGAATTCACGGTTCAAAGGGCTAAGAGTACATATCAAGGATGGTCGTTCAACAGCAATGTCACTGTCTAAATGAATGATATGCTCGAATCATAGGTATACATGGATTCGACACTGCGCATGTCAGCAGCTGTTGGAAATGTGACAGTTGTGTGGGAATCCTCCTTTTGGATAGTTACGTTTTCGCTAGAATCCAACTGAGTGTCTTCAAGAGCTCATAATCCATAATATACACATTAAATGATTAGCTGTTTGTTTGTCACAACAGAAGAGATGTGAATTATTCGGAAAATAGTTAAAGTTAAGAAATTTCAGGTACATGAAAAAATCTACAGCACCTAATAGAGAAACGTAATGTGTTTCGGTGACTGACTGAAATGACACAAATCGCCCTCTAACAACCCTTGAGGTTAAGAAGTTATACAGTTCATACCATTTAGCTTAGAGTATAAACGATCACGTACTTAATGTAGCATCTATGACGTTAGACTATGCCAATTTTCTTTATAAAGGCCCATGCAAAGAAATGCAAATTTTCTTAAATGTATTGTTACATCAATCAAAATGTGCTATTTCTATATTTTAATATGTTTTTCATGTGGTCAAAGTAATATAATTACAAAGGCCATTATCTTAAGAACAATATATGGGTATGTCTATTAAAAATAAAAGCTGCATGTCCAGAAATGTCATTTACAGCAATGCACTAGGCTATTCCAAGCATGTACTGAGAAGACATTGCATTCTTCTATAAATGAGAGGAATGTAACTTACTTGAATACTTAGTGGATTAGCTGTCTTCGCCAAAGGGCACAGCTCTCAGTTTTCTTTTGAAGACTTCCACAGTAAGTGTGCATACGACAGATTCTGGTAGATTATTCCAGTCCTCAACTACTCTGGATGGAAAGAAACTTTTATCTAGATCTGTGTTGCATCATTGTTTAAAAAGTTTGAGCGAATGTCTTCATAGGTCCCTTGGAGGTCGCTGGAAGAGTGTTGTTGCATCTGTGGCCTAATTTCCATTACGGTATTTGTAGGTCTCGATGAGATCTGTACGGCTTCTTCTGTCCTCTAGCGTAGTGGTAGGAATTTCGTTGCACAGTTTATAGCGCGCAGTTTCTGCACCTTTTCTAATGGCTGTTTATCTTTGATCAGATGTGGATTCCAAACTATAGATCCATATTCTAGTGAAGGTCTAATGATGGAGTTGAATAATGTTGTGATCATATTTGGTGATCTGTTGTTGAAGCATCTTTTGATCATACGTATTTTCTGCTGATCATTCAGGACTATTTTCTTCTTGGCTTTGTTTACTATGGTTGTAATATGTGGTGATGGTTTTAGAGTGTTCCATTTCCTATTTTAAGTAATGTCTGTTGAGCGAGTACAAAAAATGTATGGATGATCTGATTCTTAGGATGATACATTTTTCAGCGTTGAACCTCATTAGCCATATTTTAAACCAAGCAGTGAGTGAGTTTAGGACATTTTGGAGGAGTTCGCAGTCGCTTTCATCATTGATTATGTAGCAGAGCTTAGTGTCGTCTGCAAAGAGCTTCGCCATTGACTTCACAGAGTCTGGAAGGTCATGAACAAAAAGCAGGAAGCGTACCGTATTCTAGTAGATTAAGTAGAAATCGTTCAAATTGTGAAACAATTACCAAATTTGGCATGTAAGAAATTGTAGGTATACTCTTTCATATAAACGCAGGACATACACGATTGGGTCCATCGGTAGCCGTCATCTTGCAATCTTGTAATAAAGTGCCTGGGGTAATATTATAAAGTCTCATTTAAAGTAAATTTAAATTTGAAAATTGGAAACGAAAATTTCTTGGCTTCACTTATACACAGATAATTGATTCAAGAGTCTTTAAACGTCTAAAAAAATATGTATCTGTAAGATATATTTACACGAACTTACACGAATCCTCTACTGACAGCAGGCGTCAACAAGCCTCTAACGTCAGGAATGGGCTGCACATATTTATGGTTCATTTTAATGTTATTAAGTTGTTATTAACAATTATACATTGGCTATGTTATAATGATTCTGGAGTATTAATATTACAGATGGGTTCACAGTCGTAGTTATAGCGCAATGGATGACTTTCCCATAGCTTGTCTAGTCTAGCTTTGAAAGAATCCACTGAGGGGGTGCTGATAACGGATTCGGGTAGTTTATTCCATTGATCAGTACAGCACAATGGGAAAGAAAACTTTCGTATATTGAGTTTTGGTCCTATTTTCTTAATTTTTAGGCTGTGGCCTCGAGTTATGCTATTTGTGTCTTGTCGCTCAATAAGGTCTGCAGTAACTTGGTCATATTTATTGCTAAGAATTTTATATAACTCGATCATGTCGCCACACAATCTTCTAAATACTAATGTTGGTAACTAACTTTTGGAGGCATACGTGATATGGTAGATTACGCATACCAGGAACAAGTTTGGTTGCCCGTCTTTGGACATTTTCGATTGCATTTATGTGCTTTTTCAGATATGGAGCCCAAACCACATTAGCGTATTCAATATGTGGCCTAACACGAGATTTGTAGAGATGTTTAAAGTTTTCTTTATCTAGATAGTCAAATGTTCTCCTAATCAGTCCCATTATTTGGTTAGATTTGCTTATTTTTCCATTTATATGTTCATCGAAGCATAGTTTATCGTCTATTATGACACCTATATCTTTTTCACTAGATGAATGGGCTAGAGTATGGTTATTAAATTCCATTGTATAAGTGTGTAGAGATGGGGTTTTTGTTGATATTCGCATACTTTTGCATTTATCTGGGTGGAACCTGAATAATGAATTATCAGTCCATGAACACAGAGTTAATATCATTTTGCAGGGTGTCGCAGTCTTTTGGGTTAACGATTGATCGAAAGAGTTTAGTGTCATCTGCAAATAAAAAGATCTCAGACCCACTACTGATTACATCGGGAAGATCATTAATGTAAATTATAAACAGCAATGGCCCTAAAACTGAGCCCTGTGGTATACCGCTTGTTACGTCTGTTGGTTTAGATATGATTCCATTTATAACTACTTGTTGCTGCCTTCCGGTTAGGAAGGATTGGATCCAGTTTAACAAATTACCTTCTATGCCAATTGCAGCTAGTTTTTTAATTAGACGTTTATGTGGAACCTTATCAAATGCTTTCATGAAGTCGCAGTAAATCACATCAATCATACCCCCCTTGTCCAGAGTCAGCAGCCATTTTTCAAGAACAGTCAAAAGTTGGAGAACTGTTGATCGGCCTCTTATAAAACCATACTGTTTTTCTGATAGCATATTATTAATCCTAAGATGTTCCATAATCGTGTCTTTAATAACAGATTCCATTATTTTACAAACAACAGATGTTAAGCTAATTGGACGGTAATTGTCTGGTTTGGTTTTATCTCCTTTTTTGAAAATTGGTGTGATGTTTGCATTTAACCAGCATTGTGGTAACGTTCCCAGGCTTAGTGATTTATTAAAAAGAATTGATAGTGGCAGGCTTAGTTCGTAGCTTAGTTCATAAAGGAATCTTGGATGGAGTTTATCAGGCCCGGGTGACTTAGAAGTGTTGAGATTCACAAGTTTTTTTTTTTTACAATTTCAGGTGTGATCTTTAATGTACCCATTGGCACGTGGGTTCTACAAGGAATAGTTGGGGAATCATCGTCAGGTTCTGTTGTGAATACTGATCTGAAGTAGCTGGCTAGGGTGTCTGCCTTCTCTTTATCATTTTTTTGTTGTAAATGACACTTCCATATCATGCTCAGTGGCACTAGGTATTTGCAGATCTGGAATACCTGATCTGACTTTAGTCTTGGATTGCACATAATTCCAAAACTTTTTGGGGTTATTTTTGGCTGATATAGAAATATTTTTCTCATATTGTTTCTGTGCTTTTCTCGTTTCTCTTCGAACCTGGTTTCTTGTTTTACAATATTCATCATATATATTACGGTTACCGCCTGTATCAATATATTTTTTCCATAGTCGCTTCTTCCTGTTTATTTTAGTTCTTGTAGTTTGGTCAAGAGGATATTTGTGCCTTTTGTTTTTTATTGTTCTTTTAGGAATAAATTTATTTTCAGCGTCTTGACACATTCCAAATATGGTCTGCCACATATCATTAATATCGTTTATTTCTTTTAGGCGTGTGTTCCATTCTATATTTAAGAAATTAATTATAGCTTTATAATCTGCTTTATCATAACAGACCCTTGTTTTACTTGTAGTAGTAAATTCGCCATTTAAGCGAATCTCCATCTGTATAGTGGAATGGTCACTTTTTCCAAGTAGCGCATTTGTATGAATATTATCCACCAGGTCAGGGTAATTAGTAAATACTAAATCCAATATTGTTGGCTTGTCGGACCCACGCCCTCTAGTAGGCATTGAAATTAGCTGTTGTAAGAAGCAGTCTCTTACAGATTCAATAAACTTAAACGTAAAGTCTAGGCTAGAGCTAGAGGTGTTGTATGTGTTTGTAAACCAATTAATATGTGGCATATTAAAGTCTCCTAGGATAAGCGAGTGCAGGTTAGTGGTGTGTATTTCATTTAAAATATGACAGAGTTCATTATTGTTTTGGTTATTAGAGTTTGGGCTTCTATAAAACACTCCCAAATGCAGTGTTTCATGTTTACATCGTATGTCGCAGAGGATGTATTCTCCGAACATACTTTGGTTAATGCTTAGTAGATTATAAGATAAAGTGTTTTTTTATGTATAGTAAGATACCTCTTCCTATTGTAGTAGTAATATTTTTATCTTCAATGCTGTAGCCATCTAGATTGTAGTCTGCTATACTAGGTTGAGTTCTATAGTTTTTTGGCTTGGCTTCAACTATAGCTATGATATCCGGTGGGTCATCTTGTATTATGTTTTCTTCTCACGTGTAAAGACGTCAGCATTTGTATAGAGGATTGTAATCTCATTAATTGATTTGGACATTTCGAATTTACATTATTTGGTTTATTTCCTCTAATTTTGGAGCCGACCAGAGATTGTGTCAGACTTTGGCCATGTTTATTATTTACACATTCGTCTGAAAGTAAAGCGAAACAGTTTCTAGTGGATATAGGGAAACAACGTTCCTTAAGGACACAATCATCGGGTACATTACCAGTATTTAAAACATTCCATTTAAATAGAGAATCTACATTCGCACTATGTGACTTATCAAAGCAAAAGTTAGAACAATTGAGATGTTCTGATGTATGTACAGTGTCATACAAATTACTATGTATGCCATTAAATCTATTTACAGTTGCTGGGTCATTAGTTACTGTACAGTTTGAAAATTGTGATAGGACTGGGTTGGTCTGTACTGTGATTGGTGGTAGGTGGGGGATCGATTTGCCCAGGAGCTCTGCGTTGTAGTTCTGGTGCAGATTTAGCGCAACAACTACTAATTATACTCTACAAGACACTCAACTCATTGCCATTTTCCAATAATTCGCCCCTTGCACTGCATATCGTCAGCACCTGCCATAACCATAGTTAACAGTCTTATGCTTTGTAGTGCATGATAGTTTGTGAGTCTTTGTCGGCATACAAAATAGATCCTAGTACAAGTACCTCTCGGTATTTAGAAAGTCTGGACTCATCAAATGTAACAGACTGGCAGCTTTGTGTTCTCTGCCAGACATACTTCTGTAGCAAGTGCAATGAAAAGGACAGAAAATTGTTTCTTCTGTGATGAAGATAGCACTAATGAACACCTTCGCATTAGCAGTTGATCACCATGTTCGAGACTATGCCTACATATTACAGGACAGAAAACTCCTAGGCAGGCTTTCAGAAGGGGATATGCCTGCTTTAAATGCAAAATACCATCTCAATTGTCAATCGTGTCAGACAGCACAAGACAGAAAGCACAAAATACTGACCTAAATATGAAGATTATTTTATTTTACACTCGATTATATAATCGGCCGGAAAAATAATCAACTATCGATGAAATATCGATTACCGAACAGGCCTAGTTGGAAGCTTAGGATAAGGCACCATATGAATAGGAGAATTTGTCCCCCATGTTGTCTTTTTCCTCGATATCTGAGTACAACAGACTGACTGGCACTGATGAGTGTTGGTTGGCTTAGGGTATTGAAAATTTAGGTTAATAGCTAGGACAACCACATCTGTGTCGACTGTTCTGATCAAAACTTTGCAGTAGCCATGTTGTGCACAATGTAGTACATGTAACAGTATTCATGTGTCCGCTTCCTCATGATTACATGGTGCAAGATTAAGTGCATTGTCACACTCATGAGAAGATGAATTTGTTCTCACCAAAGATATCTGGCCATGTCCATTGGATCTTCTTGGCAATGGAAAACAATGGTTGATCCATAGTTATTACAGGAATTTGACGTGGGTGTAAATTCTGAGTAGCTTTGTCCACAAGCTTCATTTCGTGTAGTATCATTGCTATTGTGTTTGCTGGCTCTACAACTAGAGGCATAAGTGCAATTTGTGAGACAGAGCCAATGCCATCTGGCTGCCTCTTAGCATGGTATGCTGCCCAAGACAAGGTCTCCAGGGTTTAATGTCTCCTTTTTAAGTAAGGTTTCAGCCATGAAATCCAACCAGCCATATTTCTCTTCTTTAGTCTGTGTTGTAACGTGTCCCTATGTTACAGGTGCAATACGATCTTTTACTAGTTCCACAGGAAACACTTCTGAATATTTAGCTGGTAGTGGAGATAATGTTTTCTGGTAGCTAACACTTCAATCTAACATTATTCGGTCTTAATCAGTTCCAGGATTTTCCTGACATGGGAACTGAATCAGGGATATAGTAGTTCGATGAAATGAGTCCATAGCATTCCTTGTAGATGGATTTTGGTCGATATTATCGACTGCTCCAACAGTGAAGACATCCTTTTTCAGAGTAGAGGGACAGACACAACCATCTCTTTCAAACTGTGCACAGACAATATTTGCACGGTTTGTAGAAATTTCCTTTGCGCTATCATATGATATACATAAGCCATGGCTTGACAACTTATCAATTAGCTCTCCTTGTCTTGTTGTGGCATGAATAACCAGTCCAGTGTATATAGCAAGGGGTGTCTCTCATGACTTAGCATGACGTATATGACTTCTAAATTGCTCGCTGGGCGTTTACTTAGTATTAAACACTAACAATTCTGAGAGTGCTAATGCTACCTTTGTTACAGCATCTGGTGACTCCATTTGCTCTTGAATAATTGTGCCTCGCAAAATCATTCTCACAAGAGCGAGAACACTTTCCAGGACAGCTTCAACCTCACATTACTTTTCGAAGTTACCATTAAAGGAATGGTCGTGTTGTAGGATTCCTTGCCTCAATATTTGCGCAGCACATGCCAAGTGAATTGCGGCCTCATCAGAATTATATGAACAAGGGATTTTGATGGCTTCACCTATGTCTGTCTTAATGACATCTCGCCCTTGAGGTTGAGCTCTCAAATCTGGTATTAGACATAGCAATCTTTCTTTCAGTCTAGTACTGTTCACTTTCCGTGAAAAACAAGGATCTTTGCCGGAATTCTTCTATGTATGAAACTAATTCTACCAATACTAGACGATCAGTCTTCATATTTAGGTCAGTATTGGTGCTTTCTGTCTGGTGCTGTCTGACACCATTGTCAATTGAGATGGTATTTTGCATTTAAAGCAGGCATATCCCCTTCTGAAAGCCTGCCTAGGAGTTTTCTGTCCTGTAAATATATAGGCATAGTCTCGAACATGGTGATCAACTGCTAATGCGAAGGTGTTCATTAGAGCTATCTTCATCACAGAAGAAACAATTTTCTGTCCTTTTCATTGCACTTGCTACAGAAGTATGTCTGGTTTTAACTAGACATTGTTCGGGTTCTTCATCCTCTCTGGCTTTTCTTATCTGAGCACGCAGAAGCTTTTGTCTATCAATTTTATTTCGATAGCTTTTATACCATCGTGCTTTGTTTGTCCGAAGAGTTGTCTCAAAACCTTCACCAGTGTCCATTCTGGAAATATCTCTTTTCATGGATAAGCTATTGAGATTCTGGAACTGATACAGGTTTTCAGCAATACATTTATGGCCACAGTCCTTATCACTCCCCTTATATATACATAGTCCAGGATCAACTAATCTCTCATCTGTTTCTGTCTGGCAGAGAACACAAAGCTGCCAGTCTGTTACATTTGATGAGTCCAGACTTTCTAAACACCGAGAGGTACTTGTACTATGATCTATTGTGTATGCCGACAAAGACTCACAAACTATCATGCACTACAAAGCATAAGACTGTTAACTATGGTTAGGGCAGGTGCTGACGATGTGCAGTGCAAGAGGTGAATTATTTGAAAATGGCAATGAGTTGATTGTCTTGTAGAGTATAATTAGTAGTTGTTGCGCTAAATCTGCACTATATCTTACAGATACATATTTATTTAGACGTTTAAAGACTCTTGAATCAATTATCTGTGTATAATTGAAGCCGAGAAATTTTCGTTCCCAATTTCCAAATTTAAATTTACTTTAAATGAGACTTTATAATATTACCCCAGGCACTTTATTACAAGATTGCAAGATGACAGCTCCCGATGGACCCAATCGCGTATGTCCTGCATTTATATGAAAGAGTATACCTACAATTTCTTACATGCCAAATTTGGTAATTGTTTCACAATTTGAACGATTTTTACCTAATCTATTAGAATACTGTGTTTCCTGCTTTTCGTTCACGACCTTCCAGACTCTGTAAAGTCAATGGCGAAGCTCTTTGCAGACGACACTAAGCTCTGCTATATAATCAATGATGAAAGCGACTGCGAACTCCTCCAAAATGTCCTAAACTCACTCACTGCTTGGTTTAAAATATGGCTAATGAGGTTCAACGTTGAAAAATGTATCATCCTAAGAATCAGATCATCCATAAATTTTTTGTTTCGCTCAACAGACATTACTTAAAATAGGAAATGGAACACTCTAAAATCATCACCACATATTACAACCATAGTAAACAAAGCCAAGCAGAAAATAGTCCTGAATGATCAGCAGAAAATAGGTATGATCAAAAGATGCTTCAATAACAGATCACCAAATATAATCACAACATTATTCAACTCCATCATTAGACCTTCACTAGAATATGGATCTATAGTTTAGAATCCACATCTGGTCAAAGATAATCAGCCATTAGAAAAGGTGCAGAAACTGCACGCTATAAACTGTGCAACGAAATTCCTACCACTACGCTAGAGGACAGAAGAAGCCGTACAGATCTCATCGAGACCTACAAATACCTTAATGGAAATTAGGCCACAGATGCAACAACACTCTTCCAGCGACCTCTAAGGGACCTACGAAGACATTCGTGCAAACCTTTTAAACAACGATGCAACACAGAACTAGCTAAAAATTTCTTTGCATCCAGGGTAGTTGAGGACTAGAATAATCTACCATAATCTGTCGTATGCGCACTTACTGTGGAAGTCTTCAAAAGAAAACTGAGAGCTGTGCCCTTTGGCGAAGACAGCTAACCCACCAAGTATTCAAGTAAGTTATATTCCTCTCATTTATAGAAGAATGCAATGGCTTCTCAGTACATGCTTGGAATAGCCTAGTGCATTGTTGTAAATGACATTTCTGGACATGCAGCTTTTATTTTTAATAGACATACTCATATTTTGTTCTTAAGATAATGGCCTTTGTAATTATATTACTTTGACCACATGAAAAACATATTAAAATATAGAAATAGCACATTTTGATTGATGTAACAATACATTTAAGAAAATTTGCATTTCTTTGCATGGGCCTTTACAAAGAAAATTGGCATAGTCTAACGACATAGATGCTACATTAAGTACGTCATCGTTTATACTCTAAGCTAGATGGTATGAACTGTATAACTTCTTAACCTCAAGGGTTGTTAGAGGGCGATTTGTGTCATTTCAGTCAGTCACCGAAACACATTACGTTTCTCTATTAGGTGCGGTAGATTTTTTCATGTATCTGAAATTTCTTAACTTTAACTATTTTCCGACTAATTCACATCTCTTCTGCTGTGACAAACAAGCAGCTAATCATTTAGATGTGTATATTATGGAGTATGAGCTCTTGAAGACACTCAGTTGGATTCTAGCGAAAACGTAACTATCCAAAAGGGGGATTCCCACACAACTGTCACATTTCCAACAGCTGCTGACATGCGCAGTGTCGAATCTATGTATATCTATGATGTACTCTTAGCCCTTTGAACCGTGAATTCCATGAACGACAATTTCATGGTAACTGCGCAGGTAAGCTGTTGGATATTTTGAAGGTGATTTAACAGGAAGCTGTTGCTGCGGTGGGCACCATCAGCTCCCGGCCATGTTAGCTTTGAAAATATCAAGGGAAAACTGATTAAAACAAAGAGTTTTGTTGTTCTGGTATTTCGGATTTAAGGGGTTGATTACTCACTAATGACCACTAGAGTATGTTGCTATGTGGTGGTTCTCTGTGAGAGGTGGTTTCCTGGCTACTCGCCATGAAGAGCCACCATTTATTGGCTGTTAATAATAGGTGGTCTTTTGAGCTGGTTAGACTGTTTATTTAACATAACTTTAATTGATTTCACCCTATTCTCAACCGAGGGATCAGATATGTCATTCAAGTGTCTGACGTCATAATGAAAATACGTCATACGTATGGTGACATAACAGACTATTAGCACGTTGAATTTGATGATGCATATTCGCACCGGAAAGGGTGGGTAGGATTATTACAATTGTATGGTTTTGGAGGCTTGGATTGTGTGTCTATATATAGTTAAGATGGTGGTTCTTGACATGTGAGAATTTCATTATGTATAGATTGGTATGATATTTGGTGTTGTGAGGTTGAATTGGAGACATGACTCTCCAATTCAGCCTCGCAACGGAAAGAATTATATTGGTTTGTATGGGTCAGATCGTCATATGCTAATATTTATCTCGTTTCATTGCATTGGGTAGCAGTTTAGGCTTCTAGAAGTATGCAGTTTGGATGATCTTATTTTCGGGCTCTCTGTTGTGGGTATGCACCTTTAAATTTAAAATTGTGTATTTGAATTTTATGCTTCATAGTTAGCTTACAAATTCCGCCCTTCCGAAATATGAAATAATTCAATAACATAGCACTTGCTTTTTGGAATGTTGACAGTGTTTCGAGAATAGTTGGTGGCGGGCGGGTCTGCAAACTTGACGATGATGATCTTCGTCTAACACTCGCTAGGTTTGACATTATTTGTCTTGCTGAAACTCATTATAGCAAGGATGCCTTCCTATCTCTTCCTGGTTACTATATATTCCCGCCTAAAATTAGACCAAGATCTTCCAAGGCAAAATGTAATTATGGTGGAATAGCAATATGCATCAGATCAGGTCATCATGCAGGCATTAAGCAATTACCATTTACCTCGAGCGAAATAACTTGGCTTAAATTATCCAGTGAATTCTTCCAAACTGATGCAGATATTTAGCTTGCAATCGTATATGCGAGTCCAGCGTATTCTACATATTCGTTTGCAAATGATGATATCTTCGAGCTTCTAGAGAGTGGCATCGCTAAATATTCGAAAGTTGGTAACTGCTTAGTATGTGGGGACTTTAATGCCCGCACAGGCCAGAAGCCCAATTACTGTTTCGATGAGAGCTTTCCTGTGGATCATGACGGGATAGATAACTTCGTCCATCAAACTGATATCCAGATTCCAGAAACAATCTTGACCAGGCGCCTTTAGACAGCCATGGATAGATACTTCTTTAGCTTTGCAGATCCTCCGGCCTCCGTATTATAAATGGTAGATCTTTAGGGGACTATTTTGATCAATGTACTTGTTACAGTTATAGAGGCAGTCCTAGTGTAATAGATTACATGTTGACCTCAGTAAACCTCATGAGGAAGGTAAAATCGTGTCATGTACATCAACCCAAATTGCACTCAATTCATTGTATTTTATCGCGTTGCATCTCAACTGGTGTTTTTACAGATGCGCAGACAGACTTTCCTCAAACTGCTTCCTTTATCCATTCTTTCAAGTGGTCTGAAGGTGATGATATAAAATTTGCATCAGTTCTTGTGTTACCCTTTATAAATTCCCTAATTAATACAATTTCTCACATGGACTTGTGTAACGCATCGTGTATATATATATATATATATATATATATATATATATATATATATATATATATATATATATATATATATATATATATATATATATATATATATATATATATATATATATATATATATATATATATATATATATATATATAAACGCTGCTAAACTTGCTGCTGTCAGAAGAAAGTAGTTATGTAGGCAACCAGTCAAAACAAGCAAAAGGAAGAAATCTAATAAATGGTTTGAGCCTGACTTCAGTGACTTAAAAAAACCAATTAAAATTAATCAGCGTTAAACTTCATAAAAATCCTTTCTGTTTTAGTCCAGTCAAAATAAGGTTTGACCCACCACTAATTGCAACAGAAATGAAACCACTTTTATTTATTTACTTTAGGGTGTAGAAATGACATCTTAAAAGTCTAGTAAAATTGTTTGAGCACGACATGTTAAATTCAAGATGGATACCAAGATGGCACCCAATCGAGTACAATAAAGCGTGTATCACGATGACGGTCCATTTTAGACCATATAAATGTGTTACAAACATAGAAATATGCCAGCAATCTACCAGAGAAAAATGTCATTATCACAATATTCCCACTCTATGACGTCATAGTCCAATATGGCCACCAGTCTAAATAATAGGTGATACTAAAATTCGAACTTTGAAATGATTTCTACATTCATTTAATTTTCATTTTCATCCAGGTCATCATTTGACATTTTGGCAAATGCCCCTGCACCCAGAACAAGCAGACGAACAACCAAGTCCATGCCGATGACATCCGTATCACATAGTATCACAGCCTGATATGCAGGTGCATCTCACAAGTACAAGCAGGAACTGTGGGGCATGATCCAAGTCAGACTATACTGGTATCATTTTACCTTCTGAAATCTTCCATCCCCATTCTTCAGCATTCAAGACATTCCCTTTCCAGTGCTGGATCTAATGGAACACACAGAGGCTGTGGTACTTCATCGCCGCAGATGTTGGTGGTAACACGTTTTGGTGGATGGCCTTTTTACTGATTGATACAAGCTCCTGGAATCGTTAATACCTTATCATGTTAACATTGTCATTTTCTGTTCCTCTATACAGAATAACCATGGCCTTCTCACCAGCAGATATGAGGCATTTCTTCGATGATGCTGCACTTTCAAATGCTTTGGCCTGGTCACAGAATACCTTGTTGTCATTCATGAGTTTCAGGCCAACAGATTTGGCTATACCAAATATTCTCAACGTTGTATCGCATCCGAGAAAAGCATGTACAAAAAGAATATTCTCGTAAACTCTCTTTCCTCGTGTACGCCTGATGGAATTCACACGTATACATTTTGGAGGTGCTCCTTCTATGGTTCAGGATGGAAGTAAATATCATGCTTGTTCCTCCCAGCATGATGTATGAGGCGAATAAGTGTCATCTCCGGCCAGTACGGATTCACAGACCTTTGGAACATTAATTTCAGCTTGCATGATTAATACATCTTCGTCTGATCTAGATTTTTAGTCAGTAATGCAAAGAATCGTTGTTTATTTTCACTATTGGAGAGAAATTCTTTCTTGTTCAACTGCAGTTTCATGCGTGGACTGAAAATCACTTTGCTATCCTCACACTCTGCCCTGCGTCTATGAGTATTGTCTTTTGTTGACGGACATGTCTCGTAGCCATCGAAAACAAGCACTGTTTGACCATAGTGTGTTGTCACATAGTTGCTATAGTCTTGCATTATTTTGCCATACGTGCTACCCACTTGCCATGGAATACGGTGGAGAAGAGCATCCCCCATCAAGGATATATTTGAACTTATGACTTTGCGGCGGTTGTGGTGGTACTGCAGTCCAGATCACTTTTGCTGGCTGTGGTTTTATGGCTTCTAAGAGACTTCCTTTCCTTCGAACAATGCTGGAGGATAACTACATAGTTCATAGGTCAGAGCATTTGCCAAATCATTTGTGTGAGATCCTGTGATGAATAACCTTAGAAACATAAGTGAGGGATCTATCTGGACCATATCAATCTTGACAGCAGTCTTGGATTCAAATGTTATAACCTGTTTCTTTCTCCCGAAGGAATGCGTGATAACGGGTTGCCCATCCATTTCAGTAAGAATGACATTTCCGATTCGCTTTGCATTATGTACGTTTACGTGTGCTCCAGCTGCAATGCCATTGACTTTGTTCCGAATTGATGGATGTGTGTCAAATGGTGACCGCCATTCAATGAAGGTCGTAAGCTTTCTAGAATCGGCAGTATCCCTTGTTTGTCTAGCTAGCGATAAATCTTTATGTTGCTCACTTGTGTCATATGTGACTGATGTGAGCTGCTCCATGGCAACATTAACTTCCGTATATGCAGGTCCTGACAAACACCAAACTATTCGCTGTGTTTCAGTCATGCCCCTACCTCTGGTGAGGCCACCACTTGTCTTAAGACTCCTCATTAGAACCTGCTTAATCACAAGGTCTGGCGATAATCCAGCCCCAAAACTGTCAGACCTCAGAGCAACATGTAGTCCCTGGGAGAATTGCATGTAAACCTGAGGGTGTGTTTCATGTAACCATCTCATTTTCTGGAGGTAGAGCTACACTGATTTTGTGTAAAGATTGTGACCGGATGCTGCCATGTATGGCAACATGGCTTGCATAATTTCAAGATGAAGGAACCAATCACCCGTTCGTTCAAATCTGATAATGTCACGCACAATGGTGATATTTCAGGGACATGTAGCCTGCATGATAGCCTGTCCTAAGGAACATACCCTTGAGTCTTTGTCCGTTCCAACAAACAAAGCATTCAGCTAAAGTCACAATGAATGTGATAGACAGACTGTTACTTCTTAGACGGTAGACATGGAAAGTCTAGAAGGGTAAACGTCTTTAGATTGGACGACCGACTTAATGTCACTCTTGATGGGGTGGCCAGCTGCTTCTATTAATCTAGACTTTTCGGCCTCAAGATCATTTTCTTTGGGATGTCTGTAAAATTCATTTAGAATGACCGAAACTGGACGTCTGAAGGACACTACATTTTGGGAACCATTTATCTCTGTGATGATTATTTTATCAACAAAATGCCCAAGAAGTTTGTCTTTCATATGTGTTGAACCATATGGTTCCAAATCTGAACCTTGTAAAGCATCTACCATATTTTAAATAATTTCTGCGATTATTGTCTGCTGTTCGTCTCTCACCTCGAGGTTTTCTGCGACCTTTATGAAAGGCTCGGCTCTAGCAGTATCTTCCGGCCTTCCTAATTGTATTTTCTTTGACAAACCATCACATTCTTTCTTGTATGAATGTGGCACATTTTTACCAGTTCTAAAGTTTACATTGCAGGCTTGATGGTGAACAGCGACAGCTCCGTGAAGGTCCTATGCGAATGCCACCCTTCCCCTAACCTTACCTGACCATTCGTCCTGATGTTTATCACGTGCTCTCAGTAATGTCGTATCAAATTCGATTGTCCATACTGGAATGAGCTCATGCAGTTTTTTCTTTCGATCATACTTATCAGTATTTCCACAAAGCAAACAATGTTCTTGATATGAGAATGTGGGTTCCTCTGAGCGGAGAGTGCAAGTTGAGTCAGCTGAATGGGCATAACCCTCTGATACATGCATTCGATTTTAAATTTAATTGTGTATGGCTATAGGGTTGCAAAAATACTTTTCGTCATTTAATATGAACCATGTCTCCAGGTTTCACAACTATCTCTGACTCACGTTCAATACTTGCTGTAGCAATACCATCACACCGTTTGGCAGTTAAATTAACTGTTGGTCCATCTGATAACGCCTTCTCGCAGAATACACAACTCGCCATGTAAATGATATGAATATCAAGAGCCTAGAATCAATATTTTATCAATCAATTTAATCAGTTTTATTGGATCAAGGGTGAATAATTGATTCAAATATCAAAATATTGAATCAATATTTTATTTGTCCATTTAATCAGTTTTATTGGATAAAATGTGAATAATTAATTCGATTTGAATAAAGTATAGACTAACAATGAAGAAAATCGGGAAGTTTTACTATTTTAAAAGCGTGGTTCATTATATCGAGGAAAACCTCTTTTCAGTTTACTTTGATTGTCCATTTATAAAATTAACCTGAGCCGTATGTTACAATAAATATAATATATTGGAAGGAGTTATTTAATTGTTTCTCCGTGTTTAATTTACAGATGGGCTTAATGTTATCATAGTTACATGACGAGTGCCTTAATGGTCATGATGTCGTGATTCTGCAAGTTTTCTTTGGTTAATCAGTTATAGCTTTAACGTTAACATTAGCCCTATCTACTTAATTTTTCAAGGATAACCATCTGTGATCATGGGTGTATACATTATGTATATTTGATGTGAAAATGCCAATCCTCTGCATATATAAGCAGGTGTCGTGGTGTGCTGCAGCGATATAGCCGTATTTGCATTTTCGCTTTGGGCCATATGACTGAAAAGACCGTAAAAGTTAACTGTAAAAAAGAATAGTTCCACTCAAAAGATTTTAATAGATTTTTAATATGTCACCAGGAAGTATCTATCGAACACATACTACGTAATTTCATTTCTATTGCAATTAGTGGTAGGGTTTGAGCTATTTTGAGTGGACTATTTGCTGATTCTTCAAGATTATAGATCGACTCGACCTAAATATAAGAAACTACTTAACAGAAAGAAAACTCAATTTCAACAAGGTATTCTAAACCAGCTTGAAACCTTGCATGATAGAAACCCCCATTCATTCTGGAAACTTTTTAACAAACTAAAAGGATCTGAGGCGGGTTGTTCTAACCCTTTATCAATGGGTGAATGGGTCTCTCATTTTTCTCAGCTTACAAATAACATACCGTTATCTAAAACTAAATCGTCTTCATTTATGGATGAGTATATTAACTCTAATAAGGGTAAAGTTTTCAATGAGTTGAATAAATCTATTTCAATACAGGAGATCACTACAGCAATTTCAAGGCTGAAAAATGGCAAATCTTGTAGCCCAGACCTCATTTTAAATGAAATGCTCAAAATTGGACAATGTCAGCTGGCGCCTATTATGCGTAGAATTTTTAATACTATCCTTGCCAATGGTACTTTTCCCAGTGCATGACTTCTTGACCCCACTGCATAAGAAGGGGATACATATATTGCTGACAACTATGGAGGCATTGCCGTAGGTAGTAACATATGCAAGTTGTTTTGTAATATTCTCCACAACAGAATTCATGAATTTGCTACTATACACAACCTGGTTCCACACTCCCAGATTGGTTTCAAGAAAAACAGTCGCACATCCGACAACATCCTTGCCTTAAAAACATTGATCGAAAAATATCCTAAAGGTCCTAAACAATATTTATACTGCTGCTTTGTTGATTTTAAAGCTGCTTTTGATTCCATTTCTAGAAATGCATTGATGTATATGCTTTTATTATCCGATATTGGTGGAAATTTCTTATCTTCTCTACAAAAGCCTCTACTCTGATGTATCATATTCTATCAAACTTAATAATTATCATAGTGCTAGTTTTCAATCTACCGTCGGTCTTAAACAAGGTTTAATTACTTTTTAATCTTTAAGTACGTGACCTGCCCGAAATATTTTGCAAACAGCGTGACCCGGTTTTGCTAGGTGTTACAACCTTGAATTGTCTAATGTATGCTGACGACCTTGTACTCTTATCTAAATCGCATACTGGCTTACAAAGGTCACTCAATCGCCTGAGTGAATACTGCAGTAAATGGGGTTTCGATGTCAACACTTCCAAAACGAGGGTTATTATTTTTAATAAAGGTGGCAAATTAATAAAACATCATACTTTTATATACAATGATAGCATCATTGAATCTGTTCATTCTTATTGCTATCTAGATATCAGGTTCAGCGTGTCTGGCAATTTTAAAACAGCATGTGAGCGTCTTTGCGATTGAGAAACCAAGGCCATCTTTAAACTTAAACAAATCAATGTCAGGACTAATATTTCCACAGCTCTCATTCTCTACCAAAGGTTAATCTTACCTATTTTAATGTACAGCTGTGAAATACGGAGCCCGCACTATCTCAAGGGACTCAATCAGCATGGCGTTAAACTTACTTGTGATACCATACCAGCGGGGCGTGTTTCTATTAAATTTGGTAAATACCTCCTTGGCACTGATAGAAAAGCTACAAACGGTGCTGTTCGTGGCGAATTAGGCCAGCACGCTCTTCTGACACTTTGTTTGACACATGCTATTAAATACTGGTTCAGACTGTGTGCACTAGATATAACATCCATAGTTCAACATGCCTACTCAGAATCTTTCTCTAGTGCTTCAACCATTTTAAACTGGCCCTTTTATATTAAGGAGCTATGTGCTAATTTTGGCTCGGCGCATATCTGGAATAGTCAGGGTTCCCGTTTCCCTAATTCCGACGCACAGATATTGAAGTATTCAATGCAGTCTAGATATGTAAATTACTGGTTAGCCAATCTTCACAATTGTGATTCAAAATTGCGTTCATATGGGCTATTCAAATCAGATTTTAAACTTTAACATTACTTGATTAGTAGCCACAACATTGCACAACGCAAAGAATTCACCAAGCTTAGAATTAGTGCACATAGCCTTCAAGTGGAATTGGGCAGGCACCATAGGCCAATAAAACCAATTGAGCAGAGGATCTGTGAGATTTACAAAACTGGCAGTATTGAAGATGAAAAACAGTTTCTTCTCTACTGCCAGTCCTATGATATTGACAGGCAGTTCTTATTCAATAGAATTAAACTAAAATTATAATTAATATTAGGATTACGTTATATATACATTTATTTATATTATCTAAAACACTGTTTTGTGTAATTAACAATCGAGCTGAACCCGGAAATACGACATCACTTAACAAGCCCATTAGCAAAGAAATGTCATTGTTTACACACGCGGCTTACGACGTCATGAATATTCATAACGCGCCAGGTCGCATATGATACAATTTATATATTGCTGCTATGTAGATATGTTAAGCGTTAATTCATTTTTGTAATGACCCATCTATGGGTTGGATACAATAAATATTATTATTATTATTATTATTATTATATATATATATATATATATATATATATATATATATATATATATATATATATATATATATATATATATATATATATATATATATATATATATATATATATATATATATATATATATATATATATATATTGTGACGTCGTAGCAACGGAATAAACAAACATTTTTTTCGAACACTATTATATGGTTTTATGATTAAACTGTGCTAGAAATCTCCTTTTCTGACCTGCCTGAGAGTAGAAGCATACAGTGGATCATCAAATAACCGTCACAGGAGTCTATTTTCTCGCCGAACCTGGAAAAATTACATTGTGACATCAGTTTTCATGACACATGGTCACGTCGCCTATCATCGACTGCGAAGGTAATTCTGAGATTACTATCGGGTATATTCCCTGGAACTCAACAGCGGATAAAGTATCAGTTTAAATCTACAAAACCGTCTTTAATTTAATATCTGCGTGCACGTCTGTTTTTATGCTGTTAAAGCTGAACATCCATCTTAAATGCTGTGATAGGGATGATGGCGGATATCTTTAAAAGTTGCCCGTTTAACTCTGTCCAGTGTGACCAGTCGCACGTTGATGGCGTTATATCACAGTCCACGAAGCGGACATCTCATGTTCCTAAACCCAGCAATAAGCCATTTGAGGAAGTAAAGGAAAACCAACACAGGCCCGCTGCAAAATGTGTGTCATTCTGTACCAGTGAATTCCGCATTATAGCCTGGATGGATGCACTCCCCATGCGTTACTATGATTATTTGGGGGAGAAGGACACCTTCGCAGTGGAATGGACTGATAAAGAAGACTCTAAGAGCATTACTGATCAAGTCAGTGCTATAGCTGAAACTCAAATAATGGTCCAATTTAAACCACATAGATCAAGTGCCGAGGTAAGAGAGTATGAAAAGGCCCTAACGATAACTGTGTATTTCAGTACTTTAACCATAATGGCGCAAGGAAATGCAATATGTGAGTTCATCAATGAGGAGTTTCCGTAACTATTGGCCGTAGTAAACTATATTATGGAGAATCTATTTACCACTACACGTCCACTAACTACACCTTGCCACATGATTCGAGTTCTAGTACGGCCCCACTTGTCTGTTCCCAATCTAGTTCATGGGATCTGTTTTCACCCAACAGCGTCAATCCGGAGAACATCACCCACGATATGGGGCCCATGGTTACAGCAGCTACCATTACCCTTAATGATCTCAATGGAACAGCTAGCACTACCATAGGGACTCAGACAACCAGAGTAGTGGATGATTTGAGGCCACTAGAACAAGTTGCGAAGAGCCTTCTACAGTTAAGTGATGTTAAGCTAGCTGTAGCTAATATAAAAGAGAATGTTAGAAAAGATTCTCCAAGTGAAAGATGAAAACCCTGAACTAAAACTCCAACTATTGGAGAATGATGTTACGAATCTGCGGGATAAGAATACATATTTAGACAGCGAGAACAAGGACCTTAAGCGGGAATTACAGGCCCTAAAAGCAATAAAAGATGATGACTGGCAGTGTAAGCAACACGAAAAAGAAATATCCAGCCTTAGAGACTGCAATTGTAAATTAACTGCTAAAATCAATGAACTACAGGCTGAGATTTTAAGTAATGAATTGCAACAGAAAAAGATTTCCGCTGAACATAAAGTTACACTTAACAGAATGGAGGAGAATAAGCGCAGCCTTTTGCGAGAGCTAGAAGCAGCCGAAACGCGGATTCAGAGTTAAATTGACAGCGTGGATTTACTGGAAAAGAAGTATGAGAAAATAGCCTCCAAACTGGATAAAGCGACTGATGAAATACTCAGCTGGAAGGTCCATGATCAAAGGGAGAAAGTGTGTGAGAAGATTCATGCTATGTGTGTGTGTAATTCAGGAACTCAACCAGAAGCTCAACTTGTTACACCCAGAATCGCACCTACTCAGAGCAAAGACATTTTATTAGTAGGAACCTCTTTGCTTAAACATGTCAAGCCAGAAAACTACTCAGGGATTTTAGAGTAATGCTACATATAAAATATCACGTTGAAGAAGCAGCTAAATTTATCAACGATTATTCAGACCCTCAACCCGCATGTGTTGTATTCCAAGAAATGAGTAACAACATAAAGAAGGATGATAACGATCACATCCAGTGTGCGGAAGAATTGGTGCGGCTTATAGAGAGCACTAGGATGACATTTCCAGACACAAAGATTATTGGTAATGAGATGCTTAATCTTTGTAAAGCCACTGGTTTACGGATTCTGAATGGCAGAAGATTAGGCGACTGCTTTGGTTGTCTCACTTGTCACACATATAATGGGAGTAGTACTGTTGATTATGCCCTGGTCAACCACTCACTGTACCCAGTAATCAATCATTTCCATATGCACCATTGGCTTGAAACATTATCTGACCACTGCATGGTTTCCCTTTCCTTAGACCTGAAACATCAATCAACTGCTAACAGTCAGCTAAAACTTCAAGCTCCTACAAATCAGTTTAAATGGGATAAAGATTCACACTTTAAATTCAATCTTGCCTTGAAATGTCCTGATATTATAAACAAGCTTACTTATATTGAACAACATGGGAATTCACATGAGATACTTGCAGATGACCTACTTGATGTATTTACAGAAAACCTGATTTTATTGGCTGATAGGTCTTTGCGTAAGAAAAGGTACTTTAAAAAACGTATGACTCGCCAAAAATGGTTTGACTTGCCATGTCTGAAATTAAAGCGAGAATGTAAAAGGCTTAGTCGTCTGTTAACAGGAAATCCTTTTGACACCAACATCAGAGAACGTATGTTTGCGGTAAAAAAGAAATACAAATCCCTAATTAAAAGTACTAAGCGCAAATATAAATCAGATATTTTGCATAAATTAGACATAATGTATCACAACAACCCACCAGCGCATTGGAAACTGTTTAATGAGTTAAAATCTGGAAACAACAGTAAGCCATCTAAATCAATAGATGCAAAAACTTGGTTCCTTTACTATAAGAAATTGTTAGGTACTACTCCCCACGAGAATCTTGTCCTAGATGATGTAATTAAGGCTGAAATTAGGGAGGTTGAAGAACAGCCATGTTTCAATGAGTTAAACTATAGGATTTCGTATGGAGAGACTAGGAATGTTCTAACACACTTAAAGCTCAACAAAGCTGTAGGGCTTGATGGTATTTCCAATGAGATGCTGAAAGCTGGCGCGGATATGTTTGCATCCCCACTCACTGTAATTTTTAACAAGTTTTTCTCTAGTGGTAAATACCCCGAGAAATGGCTGGCCGGGCTTATCGCCTCAATTTTAAGGCCAGAAATCCAATTAACCCTGAAAATTTTTGGGGTATCACAATTTGCGGTAACTTGGCTAAAGTATTCAGCTCCATTCTTAAAAATCGTCTTGTGAAATATGTAGTGGCACATAGGCATAGAGCTGAAGAACAAATCGGATTCAAAAAGTCCTCTCGGCCGGCCGATCACATGTTTGTGTTAAAAAGCCTCATTGACGCCTACACAAGTCCCAAGAGTGGGAAGCTGTTTGCGTGCTTCATGGATTTTAGCAAGGCATTCGACAAAGTCTGGTGGTCCGGTCTATTTTATAAGATCTTGAATTCTGGAATTAGGGGTAATTTCTACTCAGTAATAAAAAACATGTATGTCAAAATATACAGCTGTCTAAAGCTAAAAGATGGGCTAACTTCTACATTTCAGATATACCAAGCCATTCGTCAAGGAGAAGTATTAAGCCCTATGCTATTCTCATTATTCATAAACGACCTGC
Organism: Chaetoderma sp. LZ-2023a; assembly: GCA_034401795.1. NCBI lineage: Eukaryota > Metazoa > Mollusca > Caudofoveata > Chaetodermatida > Chaetodermatidae > Chaetoderma > Chaetoderma sp. LZ-2023a. The sequence goes on from CM067369.1 coordinate 3,627,766, forward strand.
CTGTAGAGTTAGCCAAGGGGAACACATGTCCTGTTGATCTGTATGACAGTAAACTACAATGTCTCACGTATGCCGATGATATTGTCCTTTTGTCAGAATCCAAAGATGGCTTACAGCGGTGTTTAGATAATCGAATGTGTTAAGTCCTACACATATTTGGGAGTGGACATTAGTAACAATGGGTCCTTTACATTGGCTAGGGATAGCTTAAAATTCAAAGCACAAAAAGCTACCTTTAAATTGAAAAAGTTACTATGTCACGAATCTTTATCCCCCAAAGCTGCAATAAGCCTGTATGATTCTTTAATCAAGCCTATTGCCATGTATTGGTGTGAAATATGGGTTTCATCCCTTTGTTCCACACCTCTGCAAGGACGCTTCAAGAAATTTGAAAGTCTGTTTGTAGAGAAAACTCTTCTCAGTTATGCACGACATATACTCGGACTTGGAAAATATTCCACAACTGATGCAGTGAGGGGTAAACTGGGGATATTTCCAATAGGAATTTCGGTAATGAAAGCAATTAAAGTACAGACTCCGTCTAGAAGAGGCCTGCCCAAACTCCTTGCTTGGCAAAGCATACCACCTCTCTAAAAGACTAGCAAGGAACCGTGCTAGCTCATGGGTAGGACCAGTGAATGAATTAATCAGAATCATCGGAGGGGGGTATGCCCAAACGGAGAACTGTATCAATATAATGAAAGATGAACTGATAATCAGATGGAACATGTCCCTTGCCCGAACAGATTCAAATAAACCTAGAACATATGTTACATTTAAATCGAATTTCACTTTTGAAAACTATCTCACAACTGTTAAGAATGGTGAGCATAGAATTGCATTAACCCGCTTAAGGACATCTAATCACAGGCTACATATTGAAACAGGTAGATTTACCCAGCCAAAAACACCAATCGGAAGTAGGGTATGTAGCCTATGCAACCTAGGTGAGATTGAAGCCTAATTCGAAGTCCCTTCTATCAGGATGAACGAATGCTTCTCTATGAACATATTTACACATTGAGTTTTCAAACTTTAAGCTGCAAAGATATTTTTTATCTACTTGCTGACAGCTGATAATTCTGCCATAAGAGAAGTAGCAAGTTTTTGCTTCAAAGCTTTAAAAACCCGATCAACGGCGTTGACACAGTAAGTGCCAATGTACAGGTTACTTACCCTTGTGCGCGGTGTACCTGTGTGTGTGTGTGTGTGTGTGTGTGTGTGTGTGTGCGTGCGTGCGTGCGTGCGTGCGTGCGTGCGTGCGTGCGTGCGTGCGTGCGTGCGTGCGTGCGTGCGTTGCATGTCGTAAATTTATAACTTGTATTATAATAATAATAATAATAATAATAATAATAATAATAATGATAATAATAATAATAATAATCTTTATTTAAGGAGGGTATGCATCGTCAGTAAACTGATCTTCCTGAGGCCCTCTCTCACACACACACACACACACACCCACCCACCCACCCACCCACACACACACACACACACACTATATATATATATTGCTGCTATGTAGATATGTTAAGCGTTAATTCATTTTTGTAATGACCCATCTATAATGACCCATCTATGGGTTGGATACAATAATTATTATTATTATTATTATTATTATTATTATTATTATGTGATCTAAGGTTTTCCATTGTGGAATTAATACGGTTTACAAGTTGTCAAAGAAACGTTTCTGACCATTGATCTATATACTAACTGGATTGGCCACGCAAGCACAAATTGCGTGACAAAATCGTCCAACAACTAACCAACAGCGCCTTTGTGATGTCACATGACGTCATTGACCTAATAACGTCATCGTTTACGTTACAATATACCATCTCTCAATATTTTAGGCATTCCCCATAGATTTGTGTGGTATTTTCCCATATGACTAGTGGTGAATGACGTCGTAATTGTTAAAGGGGCGGTATAGATGACACACACTTTCCTGGTGTAAATCTATAGATGCTGATATCGTCAGTGTCCGTGCGCCGATTTTAATGACTAGGGTATCTGGAAATAGCTACTGATTAGCTGCATCGCTTGGTACTATGGACGTTAGGATTCCTAAAATAGTTTTTTTTGTTACAAAAATGTAAGAATAAAGCTTACAGATAAGGACGACGTTGAGATAGCTTTTCCATTATGTCACAAGGGAGACGATCGTCGACAGGCTCCAGACGTAAGCAGAGTTAACTACCGTTAGCAGTGAAAAAGCTATCTTGAGCATTCGCCAGAGAACGAGCGTGCATATGATTAATGGTCAAGTCAGATGAAGACGGAAAGTGCAGTGGTCACAAGATGTATCCAATTAAATTTCAAATGGCATGTAGCAAATTACTACATTATAATCTGGCACAGACTACCTATAGCCTTGTGATCCTGAACACTTGATCCATGGTTAAATAATTGCTATTAAACATATCCAGAGCCAAAAATCGGACACAAATGATGAATTTCAAATCAGTTTTTCAGCTAAGAAAGTCTTACATAGAAAAGACATCTAGGGCATCAGATCATATTAACCAGTCAGATTCCAAATACAATCTGAACATTTTTTCCATTTTCTTAGCTCAACACAGTTTTATGAAGTCCATCTCAGAATTTTACTCTGTCAATGACTGCCATAGCAGAATAAAAACACAACTATTTTATCTTTGCCCATCAGTTACAAATTATTCACAGCTTAAAGATGCATCTTCACACAAAAAATACTTAAAATAAAATTGTTTAGATCAAATAATTTTAAAGGAGTAAATTGTGTACCTCAAAGTAATGAACCGAAATAAATCTTAGAATATGATGATTTCATTCCATATAAATTTTTTTTTTTAATTTGGTGTTAAATTGAATTAGGGGCTCATTAGGGGCTCATGTCGCTAATTCAATTTCACAACTTAAAAAGATATATTAATTTATACGTAATGAAATTACTGAATGCTGAGATTTATTTCGTTTCGTTACATCTAGTCACACAATTTAAGCCTTTAAAATTATTAAATTTACACTTATTTAAAAAAAATTTAGTGTGAATATGCACCTTTAAGGAATATTATCTTGTTTATTTTAAAATAATTTGAATGGAGACATGTAGCTCTAAAATATTAACCACAATGGGTGTCATACTCATTTCACATCTGGAAACTCCATTTTGCTGAAACATGATTGATACATCTGATGTTTTGTCAGATACTTGTATCCGTATACCAAGTCACCTTTACAGTTTATCCATCCATCATAATAAATATGATATCATAATCAACTAAGTGACGTGTAGGCTAGTCATAAATATGACGTCATGAATGATTCGATATAGTCTGTCTTTAATGCTTAATAATCTGACAAGTTGTACGAATTGTATGTCGTTGCATTTTAATAAACATGCTGTTGAATATTTTGGGACAAATTTGACTGGAAGCTCTTGCTGCGATAGGCAGCAACAGCACCAAGTCAAATTAATTTCAAAATATTCAGCAGCTTACCTACATATTTTTCTGGAAATTGATAGTCAGGGAGTTCAGAGATCGATCGATCCCAACACAAGCGTGGTGTGGGTGGAGCTTAGCTAGAGATGCGTGGAGAATAGTTAAAACTAGAATGGTCCATTGAAATTTGAACTAAATGTGTCAAGATATTTTCTGGTGATACACTGAAAACCCTATATTCAAGGATTTCAGGTTTTTTATGGGGGAAATAACTATGGGCAATAGACAGATTTTGCTAAAACTAGACATTGACCCTGCGCATAGGTGTAGCAACATGGGGTTGGGGTGGGGGGAGGGAGGGGGTGGGGTGGGGGGGGGGTATTGACATGCACCATCACACAATATGACCTACATTGCATCTAGATAAAAATCAGTTCCAATTTAATAAATATTCTGTTGAATATTTTCCAGCTTATTTGACTAGAAGCTGTTACTGCCATACGCATCAGGATCCAGTAGAATTGGTCTCAAAATATTCCACAGCTTTTCTGCATAGCTATCATGAAATTGAGCCACTATAATTCCAAGGGCTAATTGCTTAACTGCATGTGCCATTGTCTTGAAATATATATATATATATATATATATATATATATATATATATATATATATATATATATATATATATATATATACTGGAATTTAAGTATTCAAATGTTTTATATTACACGACTTAGTGATGTGCACGAAATGATAAAATATAAAACCCGCTTAATAGTTTCAAAACTATTTTATTTGCTTAGTGCAAGACAGCAATTACTAAAAAGAGTGTTGTATGTCGGTTGGTCTAATCAGGTAAAGTGTCCATTCACAGAGATCTAAAGCACTCCACTTTAAGCATGCTAAGTATGACAAAGCGATCATCTGCTCAAGTCCTGGCTGTTGAGTTTGTAAATGATGCAGCAGGACAAGTGTCCTGTTGAAATGCACCGTGGTACCATCCATGTCTTTTAATTGATCTGAATATCTGATTCTGAAATATAAACACACAGATGCGAGATATTAGTCATGAAATACTTACACCAAGTGTGGTTGAAAGCAAAATTCTCATAGACCGTAAGACAACATTTTTATTATGCTCCGCCTCAAGGTGTGTGTGTGTGGGGGGGGGTGAGGGAGGGATAGGCTTTGGGTGGGGGGTGTACAGGAAAAAATGTTATATCAGTTACCCATATGATTGTAGACAGTGAGACAAGGTTTACATTAGGCTCACGCCTAGGATGAGGGGAGGGGGCTGGGGTTTGGGGGTGGGGCGACTAGGATGGCGAAGCTGGTGGAATTCTGAAACCAAATTTGCTTTGTGGGTTATTCATACGAGTTTAGATTGCGAGATGTCTGCATTAGGTTCTGCATTAAGTCGGGGTGCAGAACATGTGGGATCGCGTTGGTATACCATCGACTGCACATTCAAGTGTATGGATGGTAATGATGCATTGTATATTACATTATTTGATAAATCGCTCATGCCTGTGCAAGTATAATTGCCTCTACATAACATTTGAATATTTCTTGGCCCAATAATAGTCCAGTTTTCAACCCAGAAAGCAGTAATGTAAATTTCAAGGCAGCTAGGTGGTGTGTACGAAGGATCTCAACCACACAACTTGGAATAATTAACACTTTAATGTCCAAGAAAAGCTAAGAATGTCCTGAGACAATGTCCATTTGCAGACCAAGAGGCTATTTTTTTTAAATCTTACCACTGGAATGACGGCCACGGTTATCAAGCAAGTCATCCAATTTTAAAAACATAGACTTTTGACTTTCAAAAGAACATTCCTCAAGATCACTGAAAATGTCAGTTAATTTGATCATTAAAGGGTTAATATATTTCATGCATGTGTGGCGCTTATCAGGTTAATCCAAACATGTACTGAGAATGAGATAGCATTATATTCCTCTCATTTATAGAATGCAATGACTTCTCAGTACATGCTTGGAATAGCCTATTGCATTATTGTAAATGACATTTCTGGACATGCAGCTTTTATTTTTAATAGGCCTAGCCATATTTTGTTCTTAAGAGAATGGCCTTTGTAACCATATTACTTTGAACACATGAATAACATATTAATATATAGAAATAGGACATTTTGATTGATGTGACAATAAATTTAAGAAAAAATGCATTTCTTAGCCTGGTCCGTTACAGAGAAAATTGGCATAATCTAACGTCACAGATGCTAAATTAAGTAGGTCATGGTTTATACTCTAAGCTAAATGGGATGAAATGCATAACTTCTCCTTCTCAAGGGTTGTTAGAGGGCGATTTGTGTCATTTCAGTCCATCACGGAAACACATTACGCGTCTCTATTAGGCGCTGTAGAATTTTTTATGTACCTGGAATTTCTTAACTTTAACTATTTTACTACCAATTCACATCTCCTCTGTTGTGATAAATAAACAGCTAATCGTTTAGATGTGTATATTATGAATTATTACCTCTTGAAGACGCTCAGTTGAATTCTAGCGAAAACGTAACTATCCAACGGGAGGATTCCCACACAACTGTCACGTTTCCAACAACTGCTGACATGCGCAGTGTCCAATCTATGGATATCTATGTTTCTGACGTCATGTATTGCGCGCCCATCTTTGATTATTACGTCACTTGTCTGACGTGATATCTTTCGCGTTGTAAATGACTGTTTAAAATCGCCAGTGAAACCTACTGAAAACTTAACTTCGTCTTAAGGTTCTACTATGAATATTTTTCCCAAAGCACGTCAAATAAAAAAATCAATTACGCGCCTACGCCTACTCGACTCAGTGTCTACCGGCGTAAAACACTTGAAAATCTTAGTAAATTCTTATTATACTTTACTAAAACGGGAAATAAGCGACACAGTAAAAACGACTTCACCGTATACTGGTTACTAGCACCAAGGTAAGTCACATTATAATAAGCGACCATGTTGAATTGTGTGCACTGTGCACATTGGACCTGTCCAGCTTAAAATTTTTTTTTATTGCTTTTTATGCCAAGTTGGCTAATAAGCATACATACATACATACATTGAGTGCACGAGTACTATATTATGGCCAAAGACATATAAACTCAATAACATCTGTTTGAACTTTATACGCGAACATATACTCGCATGCACTCGCATGCACTCACACATACACACACTTGCGATTGCGTGCACGCCTTTGTTCAAATGCATGCACAAACGCATGCACATGGCAGTCGGGCTGTAATACGTGTATATCATACACCGCTGTGCAGGATAAACCGTTCACCCGAACAAATCCACATCCCAACATGACTGTTTAACCAGTCAAATTACATAACGTGAATTTGATTCGAGTAATTTCTCATTGATATAATTAAAAAAAACAACCAAAAAACAACAATACAAATATACGTTATATGTACGTTATCCATCCATCATATGATGAATCAGAATCAGAATTTCGAACACATAAATCACAATTACAATAGACTTTATTTACATGACGAATATGAAAACTACATAAACAAATAAATTATTGCTTAAAAGTATATAAATTGATTTCTATCACTCTATGTGTATGGGAAATTGATAATGTAATTAATATATGATAATGATTGTTTAGGGTAGAAACCCAGTAGCACACTGTTGGCCATTTATTATTGATAATGACGACATAACCAACTACGTGACGTGTAGGATGACGTCATACTCACTTAAGGCATGAATGGTTCGATTTAGTCCGTTTTAAACGCTTAATAGTCCGACAGGTTGTACGAATTGTATGTCAACGTTATTATTTAATAAACATTCCGTTGAATAATAAAGAAATATTAGTTACCGCTCCGGATGTAGAAATCGTTTATTCTTTATTATGAATTATCCTGGAATAGGGACCAACATTTCCGGAAATATTCTGGGTTTTTTAAAATCTAATGTGACTGGGCGCTGTTGCTGTCCCAGTCAAACTAGTTTCAAAATATTCAGCTGCTAATCTGTATAGTTTTCTGGTTATAGACTAGAGGCGGACATGGTGAAAAAGCGTTTTGAGGTGGAGGTATACCCAGAATGGGCTCTAAGCATTAATTTTAACCATCTAAAAACCGGTTTATGTGAAAGACAGGCCCGAAAAACATGGGTATAGACGTAAAATGTAAGGATTTAGCTCACCTTTTACCAAAGATATGATATATTTGAATCAGAAATATAGACTCCAAAAATCATTAACGATTCCTATATTCCGACCATGAAAAAACCATGTCGCGCCAAATATGTAAAATTATATTTTTGATATATCATGTAGATACGTCTAGTGAATAAAACCCCCCTGAATGATTACTATTGCAATTTGTCCTGGGTTCGGCAAGTTTTGGCTTTATATTGTCTGGGCTAATTGCAATACTTGTGTTAACTTATTCATGTTTGGAATATGTTTTAGTTGTCACGATGACCTTGATATTTGACACTTTGACCCCAAATTTATCGCAAATCTTCGGAACCCCGCGGGAAACTTCCATCCCCGCCTGGTGAAGACATGCCCAGTAAAACCAGAGTTATTTTAATAAAGCGTGCCTTGCAGACAGTTTTCAAAATATTTGTCAAAATATTCGTTTTAATCTTGGAATACTGGCCTTAACCTTGGACCCTTTGACCTCAAATCTCTCACACATCTTCGGAACCGCAGCAATAACCACCCACACAAGTGGAGTCAAGATCGTTTAAGGGGAACGAGAGTTATTTTGAGAACTCCTGTCTGAATAGTTTTCAAAATAAACCTAAACTGGTCGCCGTGGCCTTGACCTTTTGACCTCGAATTTATCACACATCTTTAGGAACCCACAGGCAACATTTCCTCCAAGTCTGATTGCCTTGTACCAAAAACTGTTTGAACTACAGTTTGGAATCAGCATTTGTGATTAACTAACTAACTAACCGACCGACCGACCGACTTAACTAACTAACTAGGCGATCTGAGGTGTAAGAAAAGAAACTTTATTACATGTATGTAAGGGGCTTCTGTCATGTTCATTCTATCATGCACTAGGTTACACCAGGAAACTGATCTGAGGTGTAGGAAAAGAAACTGTATCACGTCACGGGCGGAACACGTTATAGACGGAAACAAACAGCATAAGTATATGGAAATGTGTGGTGATTCATTTCTATAGCAAGATCACAACAGCTTATGTATGCAATTGCAATTTCTGGCTCTTTAAACATGTTACAGTTTAAAGTTTTAAAATATACATTTAATTGGCTATCTAAAATCATAGGGGTTATCTGTCTTGGCCATGTGATGAATAGATGGTTAAGGTTGGTGTACTGTACACTTTTCACCTGGGCCAGGGTCCTTAGTGACTTGGTATCTCTATTGGTTTGGCAAATAGCCCAAAATGAAGGTTTGACGATAGCTTTTAAGTAATGTTAGTTGCAAGTCAGTGCTGAGGGAAGCTAGTCGTTAATCCAATCATTAGAAGTACATGCACACAATGTCATTAGAAAACTAAACCTGTCATTGTTACAGAGATGACAGTGTTAATAGTCATGGTAGTTTGCAAACTTCTTGCACCTCTGACGCACCTGGGTATTAAATGATGGCTAATCTTGTTTATGTACATAGTTTTACATGTCTTTATCATATAAAATACATATTAATGTTACATGCTCCTATGACACCAGATATGATGTTGTTCTGTAAAGAAGCGTTTGATGCGCTTGATTCAGATTTTACTTAATTAAATTTTGATGTTGCACTGAGGACAAGCCCGGGGGACATTTGCCCATCTGAGAATGCATCTTTCCCCTTAAATTTAGCAGTTCCACATATTACGTATAATTCAATTTGATATTCCAAACGATATGGTGTTTGGGTCTATGTGACTTAGCTTCCTTACACTGCATAGCAATATTGGTTTGATCGGCTTGCTGAGACACAAAACCTGTCTGTACTTCTAAATTCAATTCGAAACCATTTCAATCTCATTGAAAATGGTGATAAATTTAGTTGACCTGCACCACTTTGGCACTTTAAGTTAGTATGTCTGTCTGTTTCCTTAGACTTCAACAGGTGCAATTTATTAGAACTTTGCCGTGAACACTATTTCCGGTAGTCCTTAAGTTTATACTGGGGGAAACCATACAAAATAATATAAGAGTGGAAAAGAGGACTATCAAATCTTGATATTTGACAATGTTACGCAATAATAAAACTCCTCCCACCATAAAAAAGGAAATGAATCAGAATAATATTTTAAAATGAATGTTTAAATCTGCACATGTTCATTTATATGACTCTAATGGGTAAATCCATTTTGCCTGAGCTAAAACTAGTTAGTGACATCAACCAGGCCTTTAAAATTCACTCTTCTGTATGCAGAGATAAACATACTATTTTCTATCGCCACTGAACTATGGAGTTCCTAGAAATAGATTCATTCAGAGCCCTATACACTGCTCCAAGACCTCATCTAGAATATGCTAATCAAATATGGAATCCACATCTAAAAGAAAAATAACAGCCATGGTAGAAAAAGTCCAGTGTAGAGCAACTAAACTCATAACAGGATTATACGATAAAATCTATAAAGAAAGACTCATGGGAGATGTCGTAGAAATTCATAAGATTATCACTGTCAAATATGATCAAGAAGCAGCGAACCTATCTATTCCACTGCCAAACAACAGTATGACCAGAGGACATTCTCTCAAGCTATACAAAAGACGAGCAATACTAAACATCAGGAAGAACTTCTTCAAATACAGGGTCGTAGACTCATGGAACGATCTGCCTGAAAGAGTTGTCAACGCTAAGTCAACGCAAGCATTTGAATCCAGGCAGGATAAATATTGGCAAGAAAAACACATAAAGTTCAACTTTAGCGAGGATATTATAACTTGATCATGCGCACACACCACGCTCAATAGCACAGAGCTGACAGAAGAGGGTACTTAACCCTACAGTCACAAGATGACCTGTGAGTATACCTATAATATGTTTGTATGCATGGTGATTGCATGTGTAGCTCCTTGCTACAAGTAAAGTACGGATTACTTTGAACACAAATTCGCTGAGTTTTTGACAGCAGCTGCAACTACTTTCAATCAAACTAATTTCAAAATATTTTAAATATGTATCACAACACGTTCCTGGTATGTCTGGAATCCAGCATTGCCAACAACATATTTTACAGACATATTGATTGAAAATCGTTGCTTCTCACCAGAGACATTTGACTTTTAATCTAAAGGGGTTTAAAGTACATTTAATAAGTAGTAATTACCAGTAGCAAGCTAATCTATAGAAACTATTATTAGAACTGGCCACTAAACTATATTCAGTTTAACATAGACCTCCACACGCAGTTTAGCGCAAAGGCCTGGCTGACATTACTAATTGGTTCCAATTCAGACAAAGTGGAATGCACCCAGTATAGTCATATAAGGATGTTTAGATGCTCTGTTTAATGTATGCTGATTCATTTCTGTTAATTTACTGGTGGCAGTAATTTCTATTACTGTACATGAAGTTACCGTTCAGCAACAAAATTTGATATTTCCTTTGTCTCTTCCTTTCAAAATTGATACAGTATCTTCAGGATAAAATACAATGGCAGCTTCAGTTTGCACAGAAAGGCTTCTGAAGTGTATCTACGGCAAGATTGAAACTGTTCGTGTAGAGCCTAGTTCATTTTTCCCACTTTCCGTTCTTAACACACATGACCATTCCATCCCTAACAAAATACTTTTGCTTGTGTTTCCTCAGCCATGCATGCATTTTATTAGTTTTTATTTCATGAGGTGAAATCTGGAGTGTAAACATGAAAGTTTATGGGAATGAATTTTAGATTTCTGAATGTTGACCTATTTGTGGACAAAACCTCCTGTCTCTAACTATTGCATGAACGCCAAGTTAATCGTCCTGGGATGTATAGACAACATTAATTAAAATTCTTCTAAACTTCACAGACATTTACATAAATGTATGCAATAGTGGAGAAAGCCCGATTTTGCAATTCCGTCCCTAACACACACAAAATATGCATACATGAATTAATTATGTGGTGGTTCATTAATTGTTTTCAGGAATGGGGTAGACCTAACTAAGCTTCTATGATGTAAACACAAGCAGCCATTTCCTACTTCCATAGTGATTTTGATTTGACATTATTTCTTCAAATTCCATCCCTAACGCTAATGGGACTTTTTGATCTGACCCACTTCCATGTAATTAAAATCTCGGGTAGACACTTTCTTATGAGACCTCTTATAAGTAAGACAGAAATTCTGGCCTTACTTATAAGAGGTGCTAGAAACTAATATTTAGTTTTGAACTGCCTTACACAGCCATAGGGCCACATTTGAAAAACTGTTATGCCTGTCATTTTCACTCCTGTCAGTTTATAGATTAGAATTCCTCAACAAGAAAATTATGACAGACCTAATGGGTACAGATGACTCAGTTGAGCAGGCAACGTATCTTTAAAATAGCTCTTGTTGTGTAGATGATCATTTGCAATGCCAATTGGGACTGTTTCACATCTTCAGACCCACAAGCATAAGACACAGATTCTCACAAATACCGCAAGCGCAACTGTCTTTATGGATGTTTTAATAGATCTAAGTTTATTATTTATATGTCATGCTTCTGAGATTTGATCAGTTTCCTCAGAGTACCACAGCTAACAGTAAAAAAAAAAATCATCAGTAAATTAATTTTCGGCAGCTTTTCTGGGACAATCACATAGGTTTCCAAAGAAAGTAATGACTGGCTTTATGTCTTTTCGTTGGAATATCACAACTGTAATCCTTTCCATGAATCATGGTACACTGTGTTTATGCGCCCTGCACACGTGTAACTTATGTCATTTCTAAGTTAGACATGTAAGAAGGATTTATGGTTTTCATCTGATGTAGGGTCCTGAATTGTGGATCATTATCATGCATTATTAGCTCAACTGGCCTGAAAGGCCAAGCGAGCTTGTGCCATCGCGACCATCCGTCCTGTGTCCATCATCCGTTGTCTGTCGTCCATCCGTTATCCATCAACTTTTCCTTTAAATGGCTTCTTCTTAGGAACCACTATGCTGATTTCAAGTATATTCGGCAAGAAGCATCATTAGGGGGATATGGATCCAAGTTTGTTCAAATGAAGCCAATGGGCAAATATGGCCGGTGGCCATCTTGGATTTCAGCCGCTTTTAGGAAATGTCTTTAAAAATCTTCTTCTCCGAAACCGCTTGGGGAATCGATTCAAAACTCATTAAACCTCACCTAGGGAAAGAGGTAAGACAAGTTTGTTCAATGGTTCGGCAGCCATCTTGGATGACCTAGTTTTTCCGAAAACGACTTTTCCAGAACCGCTGAAGGGACCAGGCCGAAATTTGGCAGATATGATTAGGGACTAAGGACCATTAAAGTTGTTCAAGGGACGTCGATCCGTCAAAAAACATGGCCGCCGTGGGCCGATCAAAATGTAGCATGCTTGGTGGCTATTTTTAATTTTTTTTATTTGATGGATTTTGATGCCGAAATTGGTTTTATATATGTTTTTGGCTATTCTGGGCTCAAATTTGCCATTTTCAAAACTGTCTGATAAACGGTTTGGCGGCCATCTTGGATTATTTTCCCACCATAGGCTCCCATACTAAAGCAATGGGAAATTAAAAATATCTTCTTCTCGAGTTACTAGGTCGATTTAAATTATATTTGGCATGATGCATCCTTAAGGCATAGGGGTCCAAGTTTGTTCAAATGAACCTGATCGCGGAATTGGCTGGCGGTCATCTTGGATTTCGGCCGATTTTTGGAAACGTATTTAAAAATCTTCTCTGAAACCGCTTGGGGAATCGATTCAAAACTCATGAAACATCATCTAGGGAAAAAGGCAAGTCAAGTTTATTCAAGAGGCCTTGATTGACCAAATGGTTCGGCGGCCATCTTGGATGACCTAGTTTTCCCGAAAACGACTTCTCTAAAACCACTGAAGTGATAGGCTGAAATTGTGGAGATATGATTAGAGACTAAAGGCAATTCAATTAAAATTTGTTCAAGGGAAGGTGAGCCATCAAAAAACATTGCCACCGTGGACCAATCAAAATGTAGCGTGTTTGGTGGCCATATTGAATTTTTTATTTGATGGATTTTGAGGCTGAAATTGGTTTTATATACGTTTTTGGGTATTTGGCGGCCATCTAGGATCGTTTTCATGCCAAAAACTCCCATACTAAAGCAATGAGAAATTTAAAATGTCTTCTTAGTCCGGGAGCCAATTTTCAAAAGGGGTCTAGAAGAATGGTTTCGTAGCACACCCAGTATTCAGAAGGTTTGTCTCTATATTATGCTAGACCGATGTCTTGGGTATATTCTGAGCCGTGTTGTACAAGAAAATTGTGGTATCACTAACCCGTGAGAAGCCCATTTACAATAGGTGTTGAATGTAGTTTTCAGACAATTTTCACAATGGTAAATTTTTCACAAACTTAAGCGCATGTTATATCAATACAATCTTAACCAAAATGGAAAGGAGTGATCGTATATCGCAGATTTATACATAATCAACCTCGTTTAAGACACCCGTATGTTGCTTTGTACATATTGGGGCACTTAGGTCTTCTTGTGACTAGCAATACCTTAGCTACAACAATGCCCATGTTTTCTACATTTTTCATAATTACACTTTTAACTGACATGCAGTGCATGTCTACACAAGCTGGCAGGACATATTTATCACGTGAGCAAATGAGAGAATGTTACTCATCCGTGTCAGTGTCATCTTCGACAATTGTATGCTGAACATTGTCACACATTTCACCTCCCATACAAAGGCATGCTTCAGTGCAGAGTAGATTGTTAGCCTTGCATTGACAGAGATCTGTTCTTTTGCAGGCAGACTTTTGACATCTACATGATGTGAGTTCAATTAATCCAAATGGAGCAGGATCCTTTGACATTAGAACAGGCTTGAGTAGACCATCCACTATACTCCAGCCATGTCCATTTGGAGATGGAAGATTCTGAAAAGCTTGCAATGAACGTCTCCAAACAAGAGCTTGAAAATTGACCCTTTCGGTGTGATGCTTTAGACTATTCGATGTAGGTGGAAGATTTTCATTTCTTTGTCTCTTTTGACAAAAGAGACAATAACGGGTTTCATCAGCTGTCTTTCCCACATCCCTGGTGGTATATAATTCACAGACAAATTTCTCACATAGAATTGCAGTATTCGGTGATAAGTCAACATGTTCGCCGAGTTGGGCTAAGCTAAGCTGATGACATTCAGATGACTTTAAGAGATTGAATGATTTTCTCTTAGCGACTCCAAATAATGCACTAGTGCTATCACAACCTGTAAGAGAATGAAACCCAGGCAAAGACAGACAGATAGCTGGGCCCAGTACTTGAGCAACTGTATGTATTGGTATGTATCGCAATTTGTCCTTTGTGCCCGTACGGAACCATAGTTCAGAACAGTGAAGCGAACGATACGTATATATACTAAGTACTGCCACGTCTGTATCAGGAGACTGTATAACAACACGCATGTGGTCTTTTGAAGCGTGTAGCGCGTGCAACATCATATGCGCATCTGCTTCCTCGTGATCTGATCGAAGTTCTTCCAAATACGACGAATTGTTCGCTGAAATGACAACAACATCCATTCCATCGTTAAAGCCACCAGCAAGAATGACGCAATTGTCGGCAGATAGCATATTTGGACCAGTATCACGTCACCGCTTGCTGGGCAATGCAACCAGGTTACTTTTGTTGCTTGGATTGCTGATGTACTTGGCCCATTGCTTTGGAACGGGAGTATTTTCTCCAGCAATCTTTACTTCCAATGCTGTTGATGACCCACGTTTTAGCCGCTCTTCCGCTTTGAGAGATTCCAGTCTATCATATCTGTCAAAAACTATATCTACTCTGTTGCAGTCTTCTTGATTCAGAGGAACTGTGAAGATGTGCCAGTATTTATCAGCCAATTCTCCAAATGTAGACGTACCTCCAGTTTTAACCATTTGCACAATTGCCATGCCATCTACAACATAAGCTGTTGCGCCTGTCTTGTCAACAGGTGGAAGCCGTCCATCAACATTTACTTCCTTTTCTAGTTCACTTAACAAAACACTATTCACATTCTTTCCTAGAGTCCCATCCGTATGTGACAATGATAGTGGAACAGCAGACAGTTCATACGTCATCACTAGTTTTAAATCAACATCTCTGGACCTTGTGGCAATAATTGATCGACCAAATAGTTCGCGGTCAGATCTCACATTGTGAATTTTTTAATCATTTGTTTTGAGTTTTTTCTTCTGCGCTAGGCTGGCAAATGTTTTAAGTTTTAAGTGTGGCAATGTGTCCCAAAAGCTTCTCGTGTTAGTGTCCAGCCGCTCCTGAACAAAATTGTCCATAATCTCCTTACCAATGTCACAGGCGGAAACAAGTCTCTTGGCGATTTCACTAGGCAATACCACGCCAGTTGCAATGTTTACAAGCGGAAGACACTCGCTGTCGTCGTTTTCCGCAATATTAAAGGGATTGGTCATTACTTCTGATGAGAACATCGAAAGTATCTTCTGCATATCGGTTTCATCCCTCTTCATTCGATTAGTCCCCATTTCCTTATGTACTCCAAACATGTGACTATCTTGTAACCCACACATTTGCTTTGTGACCGTTGTTATGGCTGCCCTCTCGTGGCTAGTTAAAAACCACCTCTCCAGAGCCCCTGGCTTTTGTGTTATTCCAATAATACCACCTCGCTTTTTGGAATCCAAATTAATCGATTGCTCTAAGGCCATATCTGTCCACACTTGATTGAATGGATGGTGTGAGCGACTTACGGAATGTTTTCCATTCAAGAATTGTTCATGTACATGGGGATGTGTACTTGGAAGCATCTTCATGTCCGCAAGATATATTGGCAGCCATCTTGCATAATTGGTTCTGTCCATATATGAAATATGGCGCCATAGCAGCAGTAGCAGATAGGTGTGCCTGCCAATCTCCAGTTCTCTCAGCTCTTATGAATCCAAGCAGCAGTTCTACCATATGAATATATGAGTTCCAAAATGCGAATAGGTGTGATTTCGAGCTTGACTCAACTTTAAAGGATTTGAACAGCTGTTGCAATTTATTCACGTACATACACACCTCTTTGAAATTTTCTTGCAGTGCGTTTAAGTCGTCAATGCTGCTTCGGCACATCTTAATTTTCTCATCCAGACTCTCCAAATCTGTTGGAGTAATGTGGTCTTCATGTTGTCCATTTTGTTGAACCCATTTGGAAAAAGACTGCCATTGTAATCGCAGCAGCGCTTCCAGAACCAATTTGTGAGCCCTCACTCCTCGATTATATGACTTCCCTTTAAGTAGAGCAGCAGCCGTGCTGCTACCATATGTGTTGGCCTCTATGAGGAGATCTTCTAAGCCAGAGTCATCAAACATCTTTCCAATGACAGCTAAGTAGTTTAGCGCAATGTGGAATCCCCCCAGTCTGATCACAGTGTCACTAAACTCTTCTTTATATCGCCACTGTATCTCCTTTGCCTTGACATATATGGCCAAGTCGAATGTAATGACCGAGTCATTCTGTCCTAGTGTTGTCATCATTCTTTGAACTTGTTTCATGACCGTATACACCGTATTGAATTCAGTTGGTGATCCGGAAATCATTGGACAGTAACCGATTTGTGTAAAAGGTGCGTTAGCACATGATACAAGTGCATTAAATCCACTCCAACTAGGGACTGTTTGTGTTTCTGTGGTCATCATGGGTACAAGATCTACCGCAAACAATTTTATTGGACGCATTCGAACGATGGCCCATGCAAGATCCATGACTATTGCCTGTTCCTGGATTGAGCTATCACATTGGTAGCAATCCTTCTTGACAGTGTCTATGAACGCGGTCACAACTGGTCTTCTACCAAACACCCCACAATCAAGAATTCTGTTTTCAGTACCTGGTGCTGTCAAAGCCCTTGTCCTGACTGAGTGTTCAGCATGTATGACACGCTCTGGTCTTGGGCCAAATTGCATTCGTTGGAACATCACCATTGTCGTTGAGTGAGTTGTCTGTTTACCGTCTAAGGTTTCTTCAAGTATATCATTGTTATCAACCTTTCTCATGAATACAAATTCATAAAATGCCACTTGCATTCTTATTTGCTTTTCAAAAAAAGATTTGTATTTGAGAAAATGAGTGAATTAAACTTTCAGTTTACTTGTGATGTCAAATTACAAAATTACCCCGGAACAAGTGTTACTGGCATAATTTGAATTATATGTAGACAATGACAATGAGAGCGATGTGGGGTGTAGTATTCATTTTAATTTGTTTTTCCGCACCGATTACCACCACATCCATCTATCTCATTCCAACCATCATTACCTGGGTGCTTTGTCAACAGTGGTACAGCTGGATATACAGATTCTATGATGGAGTTAGTATACATACATAAAATATAACCTTCACATTTCACCCTCGCCTTTGGTATATGCATGCAAAATGTATGTTGGATATATGTTAGGTCGATATCCGTCTAAATATCATATATGGTGAATCTAATACGATATTACTTTGAGTTATGACACGATCATGCTTATATCGTTGTGCACTGTGGATACAGCCAAAGCCTAGACCCCCTATGCAAAGAAATCAGGATAAGTAATTAGTGCTACCACAATTTGTTTGTACAACAGGGCTTAAAATGTGTTGGGCATGCCCCCCAAGCCACAGCAAGTGTCAGACCTTCCAAATACTGGGTGTGCTACGTCACGATTCTGACCTAGCTTTAGCTCCTGGACCATCTCGGGAATTTAAAAATTAAACAAAGCTGATCGGCCAATTTCGCTGATGACCATCTTAGATTGTGGCTGATTTTTAGAAATGTCTTAAAATCTTCTCGGAAACCGCTTGGGGGATCAATTCAAAACGAATGAAATATCATCTAGGGCAAGAGGTGAATCAAGTCTGTTCAAGGGAACTTGATTAGCCGAAAATTTGGTGCCCATTTTGGATGACATAGTTTTCGCAAAAAAACCTCTTCTCCACAACCGATGAATGGATCGGTTTGAAATTTGTGGGATATGATTAGGGATTAAGGGCCATTAAGGTTTGTTCACAAGAAGTTGATCCATTCAAAAGCATGGCCGCCGTGGCCGAATCAAAATGTAGCGTGTTCGGCGGCCATATTGGACTTTTTATTTTTTTTTATTTTGAGGCCAAAATTGGTTTCTTATATTTTTTGGGTATTCTTATTCCAAATTTGCCATTTACAAAACTGTCTGATAAACGGTTTGGCGGCCATCTTGGATCTTTCCCCGCCAAAAGCACCTATGCTAAAGCAATGGGAAATTCAAAATTTCATGGTATCGACAAGCACTACGTCGATTTCAATCAAATTTGGCAGGAACCATCCATACAGCATAGGTATCTAAATATGTTCAAAAGAATCTGATGGCCAATTTGGGTCGATGACCATGTTGGATTTTGCCAGATTTTTAGAAACGTTTTTAAAAATCTTCTGCTCCGAAACTGTGTGGGGTCATCGATTCAAAACTCATGAAATATGGTCTAGGGAAAGAGCTGAATCAAACTTGTTCAAGGGAACTTGATTGGCCAAATACTATGGCGGCCATCTTGGATAACCTACTTTTGGTGAACACGACTTCTACAGAGCGGCTGTATGGATCAAGCCAAAATGTAGAAGATATGATTGGGGACTAAGGGCCATTAAGGGTTGTTCAAGGGAAGTTGATGCATCAAAAAACGCGACCGCCGTGGGCCAATCAAACAGTAGCGTGTTTGGCGACCATTTTGGATTTTTTTATTTGAGAGATTCTGAAGCTGAAATTGGATTTATGTAGGTTTTTTAGGTATTCTGATTTCAAATGTGCCATTTTCGAAACAATTGGATAAACTGTTTGGTGGCCATCTTGAATATTTCCCGCCAAAAGCTCCTATACTAAAGCAATGGCAATGTCAAGTATATTTGGCAGAAAACATCCTTAGGGCATAGAGATGCAGGTTTGTTCAAAGGAAGCCGATCGTCCATCATCTGTATGTCATCCTTTTCTCTAAACGATTTCTTCTCAAGAACCATTGGCTCAATATCAATTATATTTGGCAAGAAACATCAGTATGGCATGGAGATCCAAGTTTGTGCAGATGAAGCTGATCAGCCTATTTGGACATCTAGGATTTTGGCCTATTTTTAGAAATGTGTTTAGAAATCTCCTAAAACGCTTGGGGATCGATTCCAAACTCATGAAATATCATCTATGGCAGAAGCTGAACGCACCTAATCAATTCAGCTTTATGCACGACCTTCCCATCAACGCTGTAGGTCAAGGTACCCTCATCGCACTACCCAAGCCCATGAAGCCACCTGACCCACCAGCCAATCTGTGGCCCATTGTGCTCCTTAATGGCATATGGGTAATCCTATCCAATGTTGCTCTATGTCGCATCCGAGACAAGATCGATGACTTCACTGGATCATACCGGCTTCAAACGTGGACGCGGCTGCGCAGACATTGTATGGGCTCAACTCATGTTTGTGTCAGTAGTCATGTCCAAACACTGGGATTTCCACAAAATGGGCATTGACATGTCACGAGCTTTCGACACAATTAAACGCTAACAAATCCTAGATGTAAGTACTACGCCAGGCCAGGTGGAATGTAGATGAGCTACGACTAGTCAGACTACTGCTTGCAGACACTAAGCTGAGAGTACGAGTCAACTCAGTGAAGCCTGTACAGTTTGAGACATCAATCGGCTCCCCACAGGGAGATGGTCTATCCCCTGGGCTTTTCACCTGTTGCCTTGCTGCTGCATTGAAATCCGTGTGGGAAAGTTCCACAAGGCCAACCCCCAACCCCAAACCTCCGCCCCCACCGCAGTGGCAATTTGTCTATGCCGCTAGAGATGGAATATGCTGACGATGTGGACTTCATATACGAGGAAAAGTAATCCCTTGATGAACTTCTCCCAATAGCTGCAAGCAAACTAAAAATTGAGAATCTCTTTATGAATGTATCCAAAACATTTCACCCACATATACCTATCTACAAAGCATGAAACTAAAGAAAATGATGATCCATTTCGTGACGGCGAACCATGGAGGAAAAGTAAAGTCCTGGGCTCACTGCTTTGCAGTACTGCTGACATTGCTGCACGCTGCGTCACGGGGAACATAGCTTTCCAGTCCTTCAGGAAGCTATGTATTCATAGATCAAAGATGCCCTTGATAATAAGACTACGTTTATACAATACAACCTGCGTATCCTTGAAGCTGTATAACTGTAACAGCTGGGAAGCTCCAAAGGCAGCTCCAGACAAACTCGATGCCTGCCACCGCAAACACCTACGCACCATCACTGGACACCGATGGCCAGACAGCATAGTTTCCAATGATGCCCTATACAAGATGTGTAGCACATCGCCGCTGTCTGTAAAAGTCGGCCAGCAAAGTTGGTCAACGTTTGGCCATGTGCTAAGGATTCCGAAGGACACACCAGCACAGAGAGCCGTGGAATTCGCCTTACTCGGAGCCAGCAAATACAGAGCCAGGAGAGGACGTCATTGCATAAATCTGATAGGCGTGCTATGAGGTGACCTCAAGAAATCAGGTCGCGAGTCGTTATATATAGGGTGTTTCAAAACAGAACATGGTGGGCGCTGCCAATCCATGATCCGCGGCCACAGGAAGGAAGGCGGAATGTAATGTAGGAGGCCGACTGTTGTTAGACTGTTTTAATCGGTGGGCATCACAGATCGCTGAGCCATGGCTACAGGAGGGAGGTGGGTTGTCAAAACAGAGGCGGCATATATATATATATTGGCTGTGATGTGTTTTATAACGTAGGGCCCACCCCAACCCCCGGTGGGCCCCCAGCCTATGGTTCAGAACATCAAAATCCGAATATTAGAGAAACGCAACTGTATAGGTAAATATCTGCTATGGGCATTGATGAAGTACTTCAAAATTTGGCGAGATTGTTGCAGCAGGGGCTTATTAGCCATACTACTTATGTCCAGACCCTAGTAGCTCTCCTTCATGAGAAGCCAGCTCCAGCCCCACGCAGGAAGCTGACACCCACTTCCGAGAAGCCAACCCTAGCCCCACGC
Organism: Chaetoderma sp. LZ-2023a; assembly: GCA_034401795.1. Classification (NCBI taxonomy): domain Eukaryota; kingdom Metazoa; phylum Mollusca; class Caudofoveata; order Chaetodermatida; family Chaetodermatidae; genus Chaetoderma; species Chaetoderma sp. LZ-2023a. The sequence goes on from CM067369.1 coordinate 3,649,345, forward strand.
AGGAAGCTGCCACCCACTTCCGAGAAACCCTCACCCACCCAAAGCTAGAAACCCCACCCAAGTTCACAGATGAAGAGCTCGACAGTTTTCTTGAAGTTATAATCCAGGAAATGAGGGACATACCCCCAGGATTTGTGACGTCCCACATACAATCAAGAACTATCTGTGGGGATAGGAACTTCCTGGACATGGGGAAAAGATCCAACAGCTTTCCTGGATAAAAACCTGGACAAGATCAAGAGGAAGTTGGTGGAAGAAGTCCTCGACCTGAAGGGGGTGAAGTTCTCCCTTGCTCTCAAGATCACCCTCCGCAAGGAGAAGAATGATGGGACAGAGGTCACCACAAATCCCCCGTGCTGGTCTAAGCAGCATGCTATCCTGAAGGCAAGCGATATTAGCGAGGCTGTGAAGGAGGCCAAAGCCAAGGTGCTGCCAGGCCTTGAGAACTACACCCGCAAGGGGTCTGGCTGGGCAGTCGATAAGGTTGATGTATTGTACCTCAACATCGCCAGATATCAACCACTACGTGGTGGGTCCAACATCGATCTCCCTGCTTCGATTAAGCGAAAACGAGCCATCGTTAAGGTCCAGAATAATGATGACCACTGTCTTCGCTGGTCTCTCTTGGCTGCTGCTTATCCTGCAGACCGTAATCCCCAGCGGACATCGAAGTATTTAGGGTACTGGGACATGCTTGACTGCAGCGGTGTAGACTGTCCACCCCCTCTCCACCAGCTTAAGCATGTTGAGTGGCAGAATGGCCTGGCCATTAATGTATTCGGGCATGACAAGGGTATCTACCCACTGCAGCTGAGTGAGGCTGACCCAGGCATTCCGAGGACACATCTGCTGCTTATCGAGAAGGGCGGCAAGCAACACTATACCTGGATTAAGGACCTGAATCGTCTGCTCCATGACCAGAGTCGGCATAACGAACGTAAACACTTTTGTGAACGTTGCCTACATTGCTATTCTCGCGAAGACCTTCTCATCAAGCACAAACAAGTGACAGACCAATGCGTATAAGAATGCCTACAGAGGACAGGAAGCTGCTACAGTTCACCAACTACCACAAGTGACTCAAGCTGCCATTCATCATTTATGCCGACTTTGAAGCAACCAAGACTGAGGGGCCAGAGGCGAATCCGGCTCAGAGCAGCACACAGAAAACTCAACACCATGAGATTTGTGGGTTCTCATACATTGTGGTCCGCTGTGACGATGTCAGTGAACCACCAGTGCTGTATCGAGGAGAAGATGCAGCTAAGCACTTCCTGGATCAATTGGCATGGGAAGAGAAGAAGATAAAGACCGTGCTCGCCCACCCTAAGCCGATGGTGATGACTAGAGAGGACTGGCGAGCTCATAAAACCGCAGTCAGTTGCCATGTGTGCGACAGACCATTAACTCGTGACGGAGTCATAGATAGTGTCAGGGATCACTGCCACATCACTGGTCTCTACCGGGGAGCAGCACACAATGTGTGTATTCTAAAGCTGCGCCTCAACCCTAAGACCATCACCATCCCAGTCATGTTCCACAACCTGTGCGGGTATGATTCTCACCTCATCATGCAGGTCATCTCCCAAACAGAGGGACAGATCAACTGCATCCCCAACAATATGGAGAAGTACATCGCCTTCAGCCTCCATCGGCTGCGGTTCATCGATTCGGCCCAGTTCCTCTCAGCATCACTTGACAAGCTGGTAGCTATTTCCACAACGTTCCCACTTACAAAACAGTATGAACCTAGCACTACCAAGCATGAGCTTCTGCTCCGCAAAGGTGCATACCCCTATGAGTACATGGATGAGTGGCACCGTTTCAATGAGACATCTCTCCTACCTCAAGCTGCTTTCTACAGTAGACACTCTGGCGAGGGAATATCTGACAGCGACTACAACCACGCACATGCTGTCTGGGCCCAGTTCGGCTGCCAGACCATGGGATACTATCATGACCTCTATCTGCGGTCTGACACTCTGCTCCTTGCAGATGTCTTTGAGAACTTCCGCATCACAGGCCTTCAGCAGTATCGTCTGGACCCAGCACACTATTACACGAGCCTGGAGCTCCTCACTGACTACGACATGTATCTCTTCATAGAGAAAGGACTCAGGAGTGGTGTATCAATGGTCAGCAATTGCTATGCTAGGGCAAACAACCCATTGGCCTGTGGCATGCACGGTGTGCATAGCTATAATCTGCAACAGCCGACAAGCCACATCATGTATTTGGACACTAACAATCTCTATGGCTGGGCAATGAGCAAACACCTACCGACTGGGGGTGGGGTTGGGGTGGGGTTGGGGTTGAGTGGGTCGGTCCTACAGAGCAGGACATTGATGAATCATTGCTGGCCATAAAGATTACACAATATACCGATGATGATGATGAAAAGGGCTACATCCTAGAGGTTGACCTTGAGTACTCACAAGAGCTGCATGACATGCATAATGCCTACCTGCTGGCGTCTGGACAGATGAAGGTAAAGGGAGAATGGCTCTCAGAGTATCAATGTGCATTGGGCGAGTCGATAGCAGAGACGACAGCAGAAAAACTGGTGCCTAAAGAGCGCTATGTCCTACACTACCGCAACCTAAAGCTCTACTTCAGCCTGGGTATGAGGTTGAAGAAAATACACAGGGTTCTATGCTTCAATCAGTCAACGTGGATGGAGCTTTACATCCGACTCAACACAGAGCTCCAAAAGAAGGCCAACAGTGACTTTGAGAAGGATCTCTACAAGCTGATGAATAACGCTGTCTTTGGTAAGCCCATGGATAACTTGCGCAAGCAAGTGGATGTCAAGCTAGTGCGGTCATCTGAGGAGGACAAACTGTGCTGCCTAATAGCCAAGCCTAACTTCTCCCAGACGAAGGTATTCGATGATGATCTAGCTACTCTCCACATGTACAAGACGAGTCTGTTGCTGAACCGCCCTGTCTATGTGGGAATGCCCATCCTGGACCTCTCAAAGCACCAGATGTATGACTTTACTACAACGAGCTGAAGCAACTATATGGTGTCAACTGTGAGCTCCTGTACATAGACACCGACAGCTTCCTGTTGGAGATCCAGACAGAGGATGTCTATGATGATATGGCTGCGAGGGGCGACCTCTATGACACAAGCGACTACCCAGTAACACACCCACTGCACAGTACTGCCAACAAGGAGGTCCTTGGCAAGATGAAGGATGAGTGTGCCAAGGTGCCAATCCATGAGTTTGTTGGTCTGCGCCCGAAGATGTATTCCATCAAGTGGTCGGATGAGCAGGAAATCAAGAAGGCAGAGGGTGTATGCAGGGCTGTGGTTGGACAGATTCGCCATGAGCAGTACAAGGAATGCCTCTTCGAGCGAAAGGTCTTCCACCATGGTATGAACATTCTGCGAAGTGAGGGTCACCACCTCTACGGGGTCCACCATAACAAGACAAGCCTCAGCCCCTCAGACAAAGAGAAGTATCGCTCTCGATGGTATTCACACCCTGGCTTATGGTCAAAAGGATGCCATCACTCCAATGGAATGTTGAAGAGCTGCTGGGAAATGTATGAGCATCATGTGACATCAACCAACAGTCAGTGGATGATGTCTAATCGACGTGAGCCCTCCCAGTGGAGGTAGCTGGGTGTCTGTAGGGATAAGCTGAAGCTCATCTCGTACAAACGGCCGCCTAGGACTGCCTTGCACTCCATGCTGGCGTCCCAGGTAGTACAGCGTAGGCTGTCCAGCCGTATCCACATACCTGTCAATCTTGTGTACATCTATCCACCAGTTGGGGTCAGTCGACCGCCTTCGTTCACCCTCCAACTCGCCAGGCTCATCCAAATAGCGAACCAGGGAATCGGATGGAAGTCAATCCTCAGAGCATAGTCGTTCCGATTGTTGGGCCACAGAGGATCGCTGAATGGCATTGACAGGCTTCTGTCCTATCAGCCTAGTAGCTTCAGCATTGGATCTCTCCACCACAACTGGCAGCCCTCTCACCCATACTCTGGAATAACCGCCAGTTTGGACAGCCATCTCCTGAGCATACTGATGTGGGAACAGCCTCTCTTCCAGTGTCCAGTTCCACCGCTCAACGATAGCCTGGGCACGGTGATGTTCCACCTCGCCTAATTGCCACACAATGTTTCCGCATGCGGGCCGCAGTTTCACCTCTAAATTCCTTACCCTCATCCACTTGCTGCAACTTTGGCCACTGATGGGGATTTTGTGGGTCCTCATAGATATTCTGGAACCCGGCAGCCGCCTGAGCTACGGACTTACCCGTGAGAGGCACTGCCGCCTTGTATCTACTGGCGACATCGACGATGGTGAGGGCTTACTTGTAGGTCTTACATGTTCTTCCTGAACAGGCCCGATTATGCGGAAGGATCAGCACATCAGCCTGATGGACTCTGTTCGGGACAGGTTCATCGAAGTGTGCATACCGAATGTGCCGTGGATGAGGTCTGTAGGTCTGCCACATCGTTTGCCTGGTGAGCCACTGGCTAACCATCTCCATGGTGAATCTATGACCCTTGCGACATGCAGCCTCGAGCAGCTGGTGAGGCTCACAGGCTGGTAATAGAGATCTTCATGTCACTCGGACTTCATTGCTGACGTCGACTCCTGTCCTCTCCTGTACAGCGCAGGCACACTCTAGACAGACGACCGTCATTCATCTGACAGCGGTCCCCGTGGCTGAACACCTCCTCGAATACCTGTGAAAACTGTCTAATTTCTGCAGCGCTAGCGCCATCACTGAAGGGTAGCTTATCGACAAAGGCTTGCCAGTTAAGGGCCTTGACAAAGTCATACAGAGAAGCATATATATATAGCCCATCTTAAATGTTCAGCAGCCCAGATGACTGCGAGTGCTATTGCAACATATGGGAGCCATGGATCGGCAAAAGAATGTGCCTACCCCCGAGGCGATGGCTGGAATTGCTTCAGAGATCTTCTCCACTCCATGGAGAGCATTATTGGCGATTTTGCGGCCCATCTCGCCAGCCTTCATCGTGAACGATGCAATCAGAAACCCAACTGCTGCTAGTGGGCCAAGAGAGCCATTCACAAAGGTACGATAAATTCCCTTGGCTCAGTGGATTAGTCGGCGGGATTCTGGCTCTCCGCGTCCTCATCATAGGCATCCTCATCATTGTCCTCATCTTCATCATAGTCATCCTCATAATAGTCCTCATTGTAGTCCTCAACTAGATCGTCGAAAGCTTCTCGTTCATACATTGCGTGTAGTTCCTGCTGACTATATGCTGAATTTAAACTCACTATATATAGCAATCTTGAATGCAGGCATGTTTTCATTGGCAAACTGGGGTCTCAGTTTCGCTGACCATAAGGTGGTAAAGGTAGAGAGAAAAAGTCATAACCAGGCGATGGAGAAGCTGTTTAAGGAGAAGTTTGAGTACATCAAGTCACTCGAGCATATGCACCAAGAGGAGGCACGCCGATGGCAACAAAACGCTCAAGCCACCCACAACATCCACAAGGCCGATGAGCATCTCGATGAGTACTATGAGGCTGTAAAGCTCTCTGAGCCAATGCTCAACTATGAGGCATCAGGAGGTCAGAAGGTGGCTGAGGCCATAATAGTAGTGATGCTGTAGCAGCAGTGGTAGCTGGTGGAGTTATGCTCTATGCGGCTCACAGAGCTACAAGCTGTACAAGTAAACCTTGCTATATCCAAAGTACAACACCGTTTCTCCGACCAGGTGAGCGGGCGCGCCCACTCGCTCTCCATGCAGGTTCTCAATATGAAAGCTGAGCTGGTTGCCATGGTTAGGTGAGATATCCCTTCCTCCGAGGTGATCAAGATCCTCGTGGCCACTGGTCAGGTGGAGTAAAGCATACGACTTCATTTTCTGTCGATAGAGACAGCAATCAGCCAGATCGCGCACCTCACCGAGAATGTTGGTCCTAGCCACCACAAGTTTGAAGTCGTCTAGCTCCCCCACCACCAGGACCACCCCTCCCTTTTGAACCAAGACTGTTACAGCTATGCAATCCGAGGCACTTCGTTGCAATGTCTAGAGCCCACACGTTTTAGTTCCTGGTCATTCTCATCATGCCACACATGAAGTCGTGGTGAGGTCATCGTTACATCCAGAAGATGTTCGGTGTACACCCGGAGGAACAGCTTGTCCTGCATCAAGGCCGGGTTCACGTGTGTGTTCTCGAGGAGGGAGAAGAGTAGCACTACGACCAGTATTTCTACGTCTGGTTGTAAGTCGAATTCTGTGAAGCCTTCATTACATCCGATGGCATAGTACCCTTTCCCCTTCGTGTAATAGGAAGGTCCATGAGCCAGTGGAGCCAGGACCTGGTACTCATCATTCACATAGGTGGTGTCCAGGATGTTGTTGCTCTGCATAATCTCCCACCTGCTCACCACATGGGGGAGCTCTACCTTCTTCGCCTCTGTGCTCTTGAGCTTAAACTTGAGCGTCATGCTCCTAATCTCATGGATCTGTCCTGAGAGGGTGAAGTCGATGAACTTCCCCACTGTGGATAAAGGGTTCGCATCATGTATACTATGTCGAATGACTGTCAGACAGTCCTTCCGAGGATCAGTGTGGTGCGAGGCCACAGGTTCAACTGCCCCATCTGGATGCTGTACATACTGCTGCATGTTTAAACGTCTGTATATACAGTATATAAATGGTGATGTTTGCTAAAGTTCTCCAGCAGATCATCTTTTGAGGGCAGACACCAGTTGGTGGACACACCGCCTCCAAGAAGAAACCAGAAGGTGGCCACACCCTGCTGCCGATTGTCAGGGTCCAACGACTACTTCGTGACATCAATACTATCCACGAGCGAGCCAAGGTCCCACCTCCGTCTGATGTGGATATACTGACTGCCATAGAGGAGACCACACCAGCCCATGGTATGAAGGAATTATTGACTCGGATGCTCTACCGGAAATTTGACAGTGCCCAGGGCACGTCACTAGATCTTCCCAGGACACCCATTAAGAGTCCTGTAATTCTAGCTTTCCAGAAGGCTAGGGTTGATCCCAAAAATCTCCTAATGGTAGGGAAGTGGGATGCGTATTCGATAGCCACACTGATGATGAACACTGGATGTTGGATGATATACAGGCTGGGGCCATAGATTACTTCCGAGAGGAGATCAGTACACATGTGACTGAGGACCATAAGGCTGAGCATGCCACTTGGTTGACCACCGGCCATACTGAAGGTAGAGAGGAGGGGTAGGTCGCCGGCCACATGGAGGCCATTGAGCACATCTTCAACGAAAGGGGGCACGAGCTTCTGGCAGCATTTAGAATATTCCCCAAGAAGAACTACCAGGACTACATCATCAAAACTTGCCTCAAGTCAAATGCTAAGAAGGCATGGGCGAAGTGGATCTTCCGCGAGAAGTTTCAGAAGAATAAGAAGAGTCATAGCATCTGAGCCTCAGTGGATAGAGTTTCAGATACAACTATCTGATCCTCAGGCAGCGGAGTCTATGGATGAAGCAGCGGAAACCGTGGACGAAGTTCCACAGGTAGTAGAGACTGCGGACGAAGTTCCTCAAGCCTGAGAAACATCCTGGCTGATATCAGCGTAGCTGATATTGTCGACCCGACTGACATGTGAGCTTCCTGGCGGAATTCAACTTGTAGCTGAAGTTCTGAGCCTTCTCCAGTGAGGGCGTGAGGTGTGTGAGCTCCCCGTCTCCTTGTTGCTGAAGATGAAGAGGTATAGATCTGTGACCTTCAGCACACCTGGGATGAAGTCTTGCTTGCTCTCCTTGAGGGTCAGGCTGTCGTATATCGTCTCAAGCAGGGCATGACCACTCTTCGAGCTAAAGTACAGGAGCCTCGCATTGTGCCGGATATCTGGCGATATCTCATGGGTGTACTTCTGAAAGAGGATGAAGACAGTGATCTTGGTGTGCCGAATGCGTCTGGTCATGTTGCTGAGGTATATGACTGTCTTCTGGTCCATCGCGGGGTCGTCGATAACTAGAACAAGTGGTTCTGTTAGTTGAGCCACGAGCAGCTTCTCCATCAGTGCTTGCAGGTCGTGCGTCTTGGTGATTGGACCGTTGTACCACTGATCGTTATTATCGACCACCTCAGTGGCAGAGTCGGACACCAGGAGGATGTATCGAGACTGAAGATGTTTGGTGAGCAGGGCCCGCAGCAAGATGTTTTACCCATGTCCTGATGGGGCAATGATCAGCACCACCTGACCAGCATCGGTTTGTCTACTACTGTATGGCACTGACATGTTGTACATGCGTATGAAGGATGGCGAGCACCTGTTTGGCTGTAGCCTCGTCTATATCTGGGAGATTAAATGACAGTACTTCCTGTACCAGCTCTTTTGCCTACTGTGTGGGTATTGTTGTACTGCCGGTGGATATGAAGGATGTGATCGAGGCATCAAGCATGAAATCCTAACAACAGCTGAGAAGGTAATGCAGAGGGCCTGTGTGAGTACCTGTAGTGTCTAGCACCTCTCGTATCCGTATGATGCAATCTCGAGCAGCCATGCTTATTATGTGATCATAAACGGCAGGCCAAAGAATCCAGAATTCTTCACCTCTGGTAGTTGGAACTTTGCTGTTGCATTCGCTTGGCCATCCACCATGATATGGCTCAGGCCGATGGTGCCTACCTTGAGATTCTCCCCATCTTGTTGGAATGAGCTCCGTGGTCCCATGCGTAGGACTCTGCCATAACCTTGATGGCGCCAGCCTCATCAACTCCGAGATTACCTCGCATCACTGCCCTGTCTTTGATTCCCATCCTCTAGTATACACTCTTGTTGATGGCTGATTGTCCTACTGTGTCGGTGTTTCCAATGACATCTCTGGCTGGGATGGTACCTCGGATCTGTCGAGGTTCTACCTTCTCATAGAGGTCAAGGAAGGAGATGGGGGCAACAGTCTCATCTGAACCAAGGCGTGCCTCGCCCAAGTGAGCTAGATCACCTAGCTCTTTGCTCTCTAGGTCTGTGAGTGACAGAGACATTGTTGGGGGTATACATACGTCTTAAACCTAGACATAGGCCACGATGATCTCGGTCATAGCACTCGTTGCTAGCCCTACAACCGCGGCTTCCATTAGAGGGATGCATTTCCCATGTTCTTGGTGGCAACAGTATAGTAGGCACCATTGGTGGCGATCCTTGGGTAGCGAGGACAGCGGCTCCAGCGGTTGGAATAACCTCATTACCACCTGTCATCTTCATCATGACCACATTCGCGGCTAGGTTACTGGCGACATGAATGGCCAGGGAGTAGTCTGTGTCAGTAGCTTCTGGGTCTTGCTTTTGAGCAGCTTCTCCACCTTCAGGAGACTCGCCTGGCTCTCCGGGAGTTGCTTTACAATCTGTACCATTGACATCATCGTTTAAGCGCCGAGTATACAACGCGGTTAAACGTGTATGTTCTACCTCGAGGGCGCTAACCAGATCTGACCAGTCTGCATCTGTTAGCTGATTAGATTGGTTCTCGGGAATATCCATACAGTTCTGTGTTTTACATAGCTGCTTAAACCATGGACCTACTAGTACTATGTACCAGGTACTATGACGTCCTCCACACCGAATTGCAGGACAATAAGAAGAAGTCACCAGATGAGCAGCTCTCTAATGCTAAGGTAGCAGAGGGGCTGACAGATGTGAAACTCTACCTAGGATTTGGTAAGGGTCAGATCTGCTTCGTTGAATACCTCATTATGGGTGGCAGGATAGTAGAGCAGCTCCTGCATACTAAGGGATTCTACAAGGATCGGGAGTATCTGACGGCCGTGTTCCAGCAGTTGCAGGCATCCTTGGCATCTCCCGACTCTGAGTTGAATAAGGCTCTGCGCTATTACAAGCTGGAAAAAGGCTAAGTATTTAAAAACCCCGACCCAGGTATTTACAAAGTTACCTATGCATACCTGCCAGTCTGCAAACTTCCGTCAAACCTCCTATGTGTGAGTGAGTGAGTGAGTGAGTGAGTGAGTGAGTGAGTGAGTGAGTGAGTGAGTGGGTGGGTGGGTGGGTGGGTGGGGGGGGAGGGAGTGAGTGAGTGAGTGAGTGAGTGAGCGAGCGAGCGAGCGGGCGGGCGGGCGGGCGGGTGGGTGTGTGAGTGAGTGAGTGAGTGTGTTATGCTTTTTTGTTTATTCTGAACGGGTGAATCGTTTTGAGTTCTTTGATCCAGTAGTGTTCTCTGTTTAATCTTAGTTTTTTGTTATCTGTAAAAATTCTTTCAATTGGTCTTATCGTGATGTCTTTCATAGAATGTCTTGGTTGGTTGAAATGCCATGAGAATCTCGTGTCTGTTTGGTTTCGGATTGCATGGATATGTTGTGTGAGTCGTTTGCTGATTGTTTGACTTGTTTCTCCTATGTATTGAGAGCTGCATTGTTTGCATTCTATGAGGTAAATAATGTTGGTGGTATTGCAGCTCATTTGTGTGTTGATCTTGTAGTCGTTACCAGTGACGTAACTAGTGAATTTGTCAGCAGTGTTCATGTATTGTTTGCATGTGATGCAATTGCTGTTGTTGCATTGTTGGAGTGTCCCTACTATGTCGTGAGTGTCATCTGGTGTCGGTACGATCTTATTGTTAGCATCTGGATTTTTTATTTTAATTAGGCTAGAGTGGACTAGGTGGTCCCTAATGCTTTTATTTTTCTTGAATGCTACTACTGGGTAGTTGGGAAAAATTGGTGAAGACAAGATGTAGTTTTCCCAGTAGGTCCGAATGGATTTGCCTATGTGTTCTAATGACGGGTGGTATTGTAGTATGCAAGCTGGCCTAGGCTGTTTTTGTGTGGGTTGTTTGTAAAGAATGTCTTCTCTCTGTGTGTTCTCGGTTTTTTCTATGATGGCTTTAATTTCTGTTTCTTTGTATCCCCGGTGGATGAATGCATATGTGAGTTCCTGTGTGCGTTGTTTTAGTCTAGTGGGATCTGTGATGATGCGTTTGTATCTTAATGCTTGGCTGTAGATTATGGAATGTTTTGTGTTTTTAGGGTGGCTTGATTGTTTGTGAAGATACTGTTGTTTGTCTGTAGGTTTTCTGTATAGGTCCAATTTAAGCTTGTTATCTTCTTTGTATACCATTGTGTCCAAAAATGGGATTTTTTCTGTTGAATATTCCAAGTCAAATTTTATTGTGGGATGCTCTTTATTCATGTGTGCGTGAAATTCAAGTAGTTCGTTCTCACTAGTGTTCCAAATGAAAAATATGTCATCTATGTATCTAACTAAGTGAGATGGAGTGCTGCCCATCCATGTTGATAACATTCTGCTTACTATGGTGTACACGTAAATGTTAGCATATTTAACAGCAAACTTGGCTCCCATGGCTGTTCCATGTGTTTGTATGTAGTAGTCTTCATTGAATTGGAAGATGTTTTTTGTAAGAATGTATCTCATTATTTGGGCCAATTCGTCTGGGTAGATGTGTGCAGGTGTGTGGTTATTGTTGTTTGTGTTTGTTTTTTCAAGTGTATGTCTGTAATGTTCTGTGACAATCTGTATGCCTTCTTCGTGTGGGATGTTTGTGTATAGTGATCTGACATCCATTGTGCATAGGATTGAGCCCGCATCCACTGTAGTGTTTTCTATATGTTGGATGAATGCAGTGGTGTCTCGTAGTAGATTTGGGATATCATTTTCCGTGTCTTTTAGTAGGTGGTCTGTGAATTCATTAATGCGTGACGTGGGGCCATCACAGTTGGATACAATCGGGCGTCCGGGTGGTGGTATTTTGCCTTTGTGTATCTTAGGGTTAATGTAGATGCGTGGAGTTCTGACTTTGAATTCGGTGAGATATCTGTGTGTCTGTCCTCTGATGGCTCCGGTGATTAGAAGTTCGTTAATGTATGCATCTATGGTGTCTTTATATTCTAAAGTGGGATTTTCACTGAGTTTGGTGTAGTATGCGACATCTGTAAGTTGTCTGTGTACTTCTGCAATGTAGTCTGTTTTGTTGAGAATGACTATTGCGGAGCCTTTGTCTGCTGGTCTGATGACTATGTTTGTGTTATTAGCTAATGTTTTGAGGGCTGTTTTCTCATGGTGTGTGATGTTGGATCGTGGTGACTTGTCGGGTGGTTTGGTGATAAGCTTGGTGAGTGATGACCGGAGTTTGTTGATGGCATTGGGTGTTGTGCTTGGTCTCCATTCTGAGGGTAGTTTGAATTTGGATGGTGCTGTGGGTTTTTCAAGGTTGTTGCTGTAAAAGTAGTATTTGCATTCTAACTTCCTGATGAATTGATCTATGCAATGTATTTGTGTGTCTGGTGATATGTGGTGTGGTGTGGGTACAAATGAAAGGCCTTTGTTTAGAATGGAATAAAAAGGCTGTACCACCGAACCATACAGTCCTTTTGGTGTGTATGCTGTCAGCGTGTTTGGGGGCTGTCGGGCAGGCCAACCTAGTTCAGGCAATCTCAGCCATGACTCCCGCACCGCTCGTAGAGCATGATCTCATGCTTGTAGAGCAGGATCTACTAGAGGCAGAGAAGACTTGTGACGAGCACAGAAATAGCCAGATCTGACACCACTAATAGGGCTATCGTACTGCTAGCAGTGCTAGCACTGCTGAGTGGGGTAGTGGGTGTCAGCATGGGTCGCCATTTGTCATCCAGCATTCCTGCTCTTCCAGTCGGAATGGCAGTCGGAATCAGGGTCGGAATGGCACGGGATGGTCGGGACGACATGCGTGGCCAAGTTTATGTCAGTGTTAAACCCAAAGTGCACACCTGGGGAATTCCCCTCGACTATCATATTATTGTAGCCCTAATCTTCAGATCCTCGACATTCATGATCATATTGCTCAGAATAAGTCGTAGGTGTGGCGATATAGCGAAGTCGAGCTTATGACGGGCCTCCTGTAAGGCTGGCTGGAACGAGGCTACTGGGATCTGCAACAATGATCATGTTCTCAACGAGACTGCTGAACTTGGCCTGCACTTCTTTTCCACTCACCCCATCTATGGAGTGGCGCAGCTTAGTCTGGGCTGTCAGGAGACAATAACATAATGCTTCTAAGGACTGGTTGATTCGAACGATCCCTGCTGGTGTGAGCACTGAGGTTGTGTGTGGGACAAAGTATTTCCACGCATCTGGATGGTTCTGCCTGATTCCAGTGAGATGCATATTCTGCACCAGTGCCCCAGGCTCTGAGTCTGGATCGAATGAAAACGTCGCTGTCTTCCGATGGCTGATTTTTTTGGGTGTTTGATAGGGAAAGCCTGAGTAGTCTCGTCTCGGGTCGCCATACATAATGCCTAGACCATGGTTATCTCCACCATGGAAACGATAGTCTGAGTGGCCGTTGAACTCTTGTTGGAGTCTACTGGCTGCTGAGAGGCTGTAGCTGGCGGTGCCCGTGGTTCCCGCGGTCTGTGGGTTGAAATCATTCATATCAGGCAGGCTTGCATCCAGCTCATGGAGGATTCGTCTCACCATGTAGTACACATGGAATCTGAGACAATTGACAATGAGCACAGCTTCGTGGGTACCAGAATAGGAGTGCAGCAAACCCGCGCCGAGGCCACATCCAACTGTGGCACACCACATGGTAAAGTTCAGCTGTGGTTCCAGAACGAGAGATTCGGGCCCGCAATCCAGGTTTGAGCTTTCTTCGCATCCTTGATGGTGATTGCAAGGTTGGTCAGTGGTCGTGGATTGATGGAAAAGCTGATGCGGGACAGCCCATCGACTGTGATCAAAATAGGTGTTATGTCCGGTATGTAATCCAGGAGACCACGCGTCGAGCGGGTCCAGAGTGTACCCAGGAGGGCGGTTGGCTCTGGTCGATTGTCATGAGGTTCGTCGGGAAGGCCATCTATAGTAGTCATCTTAAAGCCAATTTTCCAGCCATGGATGCAACATACTATTTAGCGCCGTAGAGATTTTCGATGCCTCCCCGGCACAGCATCTTGTTTTTTAACTCCTCCATGTCCACCCGCCCGCTGGAGCCTTTGAGGTATTGCTGGCGCACTTTGGCTTTCTCTGTGCAGTACAGGGTTTGGAGTTTCAATATATGGTGGTACTCTTCATCACTGACCTGCCTATCCTCGAGAGCTTTGCTGATAGACTCGTCGATAGCCTGCTCTGTGTTAGTGTTACATACTTAGCATGCTTCTCCAGCTTCCTGGTGATCTAACACTGTCCAACCGCCAAGCCGGTGTCCAAGACAGTAGCAGCAAGTGCCACACCACCCAGTGGGATAGCGACGATAGCACCCACTCCTGTAGCGAGGGTGGCAACAGTGGCCACACCAACACTGGCTCCAATCACACCCGCAGCTGTGATTGTGCGTGCTAGACTGTTGTAAGCTGTTTTATATCACCTGCGTGTTCTGCTGTACTTTTTTGTCTCGTGGACGAGATTCTGTCTGATAGTGTCAATCTACTGGAGTCTCCAGCCGTGTACTGTACCACCATCCTCAGGTGCTAATGCGGGATATAGTTCAGGCTGCTTTCGCCATTCCGATTTGGCCATGATATACCTAGTTCTTAAATGCGACTAGTTGTTGGTGTGGAGACATATCTCCCTCAAACGCCCCTCATCCAGCATAATGTCAGGGGCCAGTTGCTTTCGCAGTCAAGACATCTGGAACTTCACCTTGTCCGCCTGGTAGTACGCCCACTGTTGGCAGGCTTTCTTGGATTTATACTCCTGCACGCTCTCCTCTTCCCACTGCAAGACTTCTACAGACTCATCACACTTGTCATCCGAGAAATCATACAAGTTTGGCCCTATGATGCACTCATCCTGCCGGATGAGGCTCTCCCATTCTTGTACAGAGTTGTAGTCCCTTCGTCTACATGTCTCGCTGGCATTCTTTTCCTACCAGCTCACCCGCTGCAGTCTCTCGCCTTCTTGTTGACAATGCATTTCCTGTACCGCTATATCTGCCATCCTGGAGAAGGTGTGTGGCTCCTCTATCTCCTTTTTCCACATAGGTGAGATATGATATCGTCATCGTTATGATGGGGATAGGTCAATAAGTAGTAGACGCGTAAACTCTAATTGGGCTGGTATATAGACTAATGGTGGGGCTGTCAAACAGGGGATTTACGTGGGTGAACATGTTGGGGCTGATCACTTTCCACAGTTTGCTGGTGGCTCCTGGCAGATATTTTATCATGTCTAGCCCCGCTTCAGTCAGTGAGCTGTGGTAGGTACTTCCCGGTGGTGGATGTAACACTTCAGCGCATACGTATGTGGTGGAATGCTGAGCTACCTTGAAGAGAACCCATTCTATGTGATACTGAACCACACGTCTACCAACTAGAGATGGTCTGATGACATTCTCCCCATTTTGGAGTAGCAATCAGACAATCGGCATGGCTGTACACTCCGTTTAAACCATATATATAATTATATATTATATATTATATATATACAATGGAGCCCATATTTGCTCACTCAACCGGTCTAGCTGATCTCGTAGACGTGTACGATGTTGATGCCACCAAGGTTAAGGAAAGCGACGGCAAGTCGCTCCTCCTCCAATATGGAGCAGAGGCCAAGACATTCTCCCCCATCCCGTTGGTGGAGATGGTGCATGGATGACCTAAAGGATGTTTCGAAGGAATGTCTGGGCCGAGAGAGAGATGGGGACAAAATAGTGTTCCACTACGACTTCCCGAAGAAGAAGTTCATCCTCCACCCCCTGATAAAACAGGACCAGACACGGTTGGGATGTTGACAATTTGGACGGTGATCTCAGCTTTCATGTTTTAGAGCCGACTGTGAAGCATGCCCCACCGATATCACATGATGGTGTGGTGTTGACACTGGTGAAACAGCTGCAGGTAGTCTTCGAAAAGAATGTGGTGTGGTATCACACTGGACCTGGTGATAAGTGACGAGCGTGAGTGCCACTATATAGACCTCCAGCGGTTATTGATCTGGAGGTCACCCCACTCTCCACCATTGTGAAGAAGGATGGCATGGTCCGGAAGCTTTATAACTGGGGAACATCTTTCCTGACCTATATAGGACAGGGCACAACGCTAGTTGCAGTGGGCCATAGGATTGGAGTCACTGGAGGAAAGCTCCTGCTGCGCCGCCCCTTTGATGGACCAGAGGAAGCCATCAATATTCAGGATGGCGTCTTGCGGATAGAGGGTGTGTTGCACTCGTCGAAGACGAAGGGCTCAGTGAAGCTGCTCGAGCGTGTCGGGCTCACAAGTCTGCAAACATCCCATATTGTTCTAGTGCTAAGGCTTATACCTAGTGG
Organism: Chaetoderma sp. LZ-2023a; assembly: GCA_034401795.1. Taxonomy (NCBI): domain Eukaryota; kingdom Metazoa; phylum Mollusca; class Caudofoveata; order Chaetodermatida; family Chaetodermatidae; genus Chaetoderma; species Chaetoderma sp. LZ-2023a. The sequence goes on from CM067369.1 coordinate 3,665,563, forward strand.
TAAAGTGAAGCAACTAAGACCTGCCCCAGGTGGGATGAAGATCAGCATTGAGGATGACACAGGACTCGATATGACACAGATATTTCTCGAGGGGTTCACCTTGTTCGATTTAACCCTCCATACATAGAGCCACCATGCTAGCTTGTTTGATTAGTTTGTATGGAGACATGAGGCATGGCATGTATTTGTGATCCAACAGCACATCATCAATCAACATCAATCATCATCAATCAACATCATATCAACATTATATCATCAATTAATATCAAATTATCATCATCATCAATCAACATCAATCACCATCATATCAACATCAATCAACATCATATCATCATCAATCAACATCATATCAACAGCATATCAAAATTAATCAACATCAATCAACATGAATCAACATCATTTCAACATCATATCATCAATCAACATCAAATCATCATCATCATCAAGTTGTCCAGCATGCTCTACTATCTGCAATAGCATTTACTAATAACATATAGTGAGATTTGAACCAGCGATTTTAAGTGTAATTCGACATATAATCCAATGTATTACATATCTCGGCTATGTATGCATTAAATAAATGACATAGATTTAGCTGATAACCTGTTATGCGTTGTCTATGATATGAATATCCTACGGAAAATATCTGTACACATGTATATCGGCTAGGTCTATATCTTTTGTAGCAGTATTGTCGTCTGTAGGTGTTTTAGGACGATAGTATTAATTTGTATGTGATTGGGAGTAATATTTCACTACATTAGCTATCTCCGCTATGCATTCATTATTCATGAATTCGCACCAGTTTCACAGAGCAGAGGGAATATATGCCTACAGATTACAATCGGTCATGCCAGCATATATATTGATATATTTACATAAATTATAGACTGTTGTCAATAATTTCAAAATGTAGTTATCAGTATGTTATCAGTCCGATTGATCTGTTTGCTATTATTGCACAACAAGTCATAAAAGATAAATATCATTGTTTGTAAGCTAGTTATCAGTTCCCCGTTGGCTCAGTTCATAACAGCGTTGAATTCTAATAAAAAACCCATCGTTCAAATCTCTCAAAAGACCTCAGCTAGATGATACCCAGTTCGAACTGTACGCACTAGTGTAGGGGTGTAATGACATAAATAGGAGCAACGAGGGAACATTCCCCCCCCCCCCCACCCCGCCTGTGCGGGGTCAAGCACAAACCCACATAAAACCCCTCACAGAAAGAGAGAGATAGAGAGAGAGAGAGAGGGAGAGAGAGAAAGAGGCTGGTGATAATGCAGGGGTTCTCCCGGACAGGTGGTCCAGGAGTTTTATAGTTTTTTGTTTGCTACCTATATCTTGACAAACAAATTACTTATAGAATAATACATTATAAAAAAAGCTAAGTAGTTATAAAAGGAGCGTTTTAGAACAGGCCACCACCAGGTGATAACCGAGCCAGTCATTCCATTGATAAATTTTCAAAAACAGTCTTCTCTTGGTCTGCAAATGGACATTTGGAATGAATAATTTTTCGAATAAATTTAAGTGTGAAGAGGAGGTCACGCAATGTATTAACCTCTGTGATGAGGCATTAATAAAGTCAACTATGTTGTACTCTCTTTTAGGAGGATATTCAATGATGTCTACCAGAATTTTCATATGTAATCTGATTCCCATACTTGAAAGTACAACTGCGGAACCTTCAATAATCCCAGCATGTATCGTGCAGACTAGATGTATATTCACATCGGTCACAGATATCACCTTGTTATTGTTGGATGTATCATAGTACTTACCTATAGGCTATCCAGCTTCATCGAATCTATGATGTACGCAGACCATAGGGTTACCTAGCAACGTCCCACCACTCACGAGTGCTTTATCTGAGATTCGATCCTGAGTCATGTTGACTACTCTCAAGCTAGGCATTGTAATTGATGCGTTGATGGTTCCGATACGTTTTTCATGGATCATCCGATGGACCTCATCGGAGAAAGCTTTGTTTATATAGTTAAACAATGTGTATAGATTGCTGGCTTTCTCATCTGGCTTAGCAACCCCTTCATACTCTAAGTTTGGATATTTCAGAACTTGAAGCTGAGGAGAGGAATTCCGACCATGGGATGCTGTTAAGTGGCCTACATGCTTCTCTCCCTTAAAACAGTAATGTAATGTACAATGATGTCCATCTATCATGATAAAGACAATCGCATACTTAACATTATGTTTCCCAGCTCGAATATGGGCCCAGTCGATTTGTAAAACATTACTTAACGGAAGACCTGATTGTTCAGTTTTTTGAAAAGTGTAAATAATATCTTCAGCGCAGAGGATAGGCATTTTGTTTCATAAAATATTTCATAAGATATACTTAGGAAGTCATTTCTCTAATACGAAATTATGGATGTTCAGTATGATGCTCTATTAGAGAAACGAACTGTATCTGTTTTGAAACACTCCATTTATAACTACTACTCAGTACGCTCAAGTCAAGAATAGACCTGAGGAAGCTAAGGATTTTGGCTGAGGACAAGACACAGTGGGCAAAAGCGAAGAAAGACTGATTGCAGCTGAGGATGTTTCTACTACTACAGCCACAGAATACAGTAATCATCATCATTCAATGCTATTATGGTATCGTGTGTTGCCCGTATTCTAGAACAAGCCATCTAATTAGCAGGCCTTGGTGGTCTGGGGTTTTCTGCTAAGTCTTAAGACCTACAGGTGATATAACAGTCGGTAGACGTATTTTATAAACATTACATACATTAAAAAATCAGCGTAGTTTTATTGGGCATTGAACCTGTCTCTCCTGAACAATTTATTTTATCAACTTTGTCTTACTCATTATAAAGTCATATGTTAATTATAGTTGCATGTTCGTGTTGATGTATATTTTATAAAATAGTAATCAACAGAACATGTGATGTCATATTGTGTCTGCACTAGCGACGTCGCTATCGCTAGTGCTGCATTCTTGCTCGGTGCAACCACCTTTATTTTATTTTATTTTAATCACAATCATCATGTAATTCACCAGTAATTATCATTGTCCTGATGTGTCATGTATTGGAGGTGTAAGAGCTTGAAGAAAGGCATATGTTAATTATAGTTGAATGTTCATGTTGCTGTATATTTTATAAAATTGCTCTCCTGGGATGAAAAGTTATGCGAGTTGTGTGAGCAAGTGATTGTTCACCTCAAAGATGTTGCCTTGATTTTTAGAAACAGTTTTAAAAATCTTTTTTCATCCCGTTTGTTTAAATCAGTTTGGTCGATCATGTCGATTGCCATCTTGAATTTCCAGAAATTTCCAGTAAATCTGAAATTACTATTTATATTTGTCAGGTTAAATTGAACTTGTCGCAAAAAGCCTGAAACTGGCCCCATGGACGATGAGACTCATACCATGGTTACCAACAATCCTCTCATCATTTAAGTTGTTCTTTAGATAATGATTATTCCTGAATGGCTAGTTAATAATGTTGCTTTTTAAGTTTAGATGCCAAAGAAAGAATATTGGAAGACAATAGTGAGTATGTATAATTAACAACGAATGGACATGACTGAGAATGCTGGCCTCACCAGAAACAGCAGAAGTGACATAGACTTGACTGAGGATGCTTGCCTCATTAAAAAGAGCAGAATTGACTTAACGAATGACAGAACTGAGGATGCTAGCCTCGGAAAAGAAAGCAGAAATGACAATCAACTTCATAAGTAGACTGAAATGTTTAAGCAACTCCGTAACGACTCTGAAATATGCCAAAATCAACTCCGCAAGGAGACAGAATATTACAAAATCAACTCTGTAAGACGACAGAAATGTTTGAAAAACTCCAAAAGGAGTGTGGAACCTGTGGAAAACTTGGTAAGGAGTCAGAAATATGTGAAGATCAACACCGCAAGGAGTAAAACATTAACAATGCATTCTACAAAGATAATGATAATGAACCAAATATTGAGACACTGAACCAAAACAATCATTTAACATTTAAAAGTAATGAACTTCGTGATGAAAATAAGCATGCCTGCAGGAAACTGTGTGGGCATCATTTTCCCAATCTGACCAGAGATTCTCAGGAATTACAAGAGGTTGCCAGTGTACTTGCAATGCAGTTGTAATGCTTTTGTATTGTCAACAAAGAAAACATTTTACTAACAAATGTACTTGATAACATTTTGAGAAAAGATGATGACCTGTATCATAGTGTGCTATATAACCAAGCCGAAATAGCCCATCAAATATCCAGTTGTCTTCATTTAATTACACTGTTTCTAAGAAAAAATGGATTACTTGGTACGATTATTGACATGCCAAATATTCCATTTTCACAAACTTTACATACTGCAGTTAATATGATGCAACAAACAAGCATGGGGTTAATCATAGCAGGTTCTGTTTGTTCAGCAATATAAATTTAGAGATTCTGAAGGACGTTTTGCATTTTTTTATTCACACTCACATGGCCGAAATGGTCGCTCTTGTTCAGATGGAATAGTTCTATTAAAGTTCTTTGATAGTGTTGATGCTTTACTTACTTGTATTCATTTTATGACTCTCTATGTATCGAATTTGGTTATCAATTTCAAGTGCAACCTCTTACTGTTCAGTCAACTGGCTTGGTGTCAGTAGAGCAGTTACATCATGCTGCGCATGAAAGCCTTGAAAGGCTTTCAACATACTTCAAGAATCAAATGGGGATGACACCTAAGAATGGTGGCGTGCATACTGACAAGATATCTGAAACCAAGCAACGGAAGCGTGATTATGATAGAGAACAAACAACATTTCGAAGTCAAGAGAAAATTAAGGAACTCGAAAGTAGGGACAAATCTAGAGCAAATGAAACAGTCAGGCAAAATGAAGTTGTAGCAAAGAAAAACGTTAGGCTTAACGAAGCCTACAGATAAAAAGAGAACATAAATGAACTTAGTACAAAAGGAAATCTAAAGCTATTGAAACTCTCAGGCAAAATGAGGGAGTGAACCAACTTAATACAAAGAGGAAATCTAGAGCAAAAGAGATCTTCAGGCAAAATGATGCAGTAGCAAAGAAAAACATTCGACTTAATGACCCCTACAGACAAAAAGAGAAAGTAAATGAACTTAATACAAAGAGCAAATCTAGAGCAAATAAGATCTTCAGGCAAAATGAAGCTGTTGCAGAGAAAAACGTTCAACTTAATGACGCCCACAGACAAAAAGAGAAAGTAAATGAACAAAGCGGAAATCTACAGCAGATGAGATATTCAGGCAAAGGGAAAGAATGAGAAATGTTCTAAGCATGCAGAAGGCTAGAAAGCCAAAGTATTTCCAGGAAAAGGAAAAAATAGCCAAACAGTCTTCAAGACAGGATGAAAACCATAGGAATAAAGAAAGACACTAAGATATGGATATCAAACGAATTCATAGACAACAATCATTAGCACATCAGAATACCGAAAATGAACGACTTCCAGGACATGAAGGAATAAAGAATGCAACATACCAGTTTCATAAAGCTATTGCAAGCGGACCCATTTATATATGCACATGTTGTGATCAGATGTGGTTTAGATATTCAGTAGTACAAGCATCAAAAACCCAAATATTTGGTTCATTAACTAATCAGCATTTTAAGCAATGTTTGACTTCATATATTTCAGAAGATGGAAAATAGTGGATATGTAAAAACCTGTCCATCGACAATACAGAAGGGAAAAATACCGTTGAGTATTTCAAATAAAATGTCATTTCCAGACAAGCCTCCAGAATTAAATTTACATCAGCTTGAAGAGTGATTAGTAGCATTACGAATACCTTTCATACACGTATGTGAACTCCCTAGAAGTGGTCAGTTAAGTATATGTAGAAATGTTCTAAATGTACCTGTTGATATACAGCCAACAATAAAAGCACAACCACGTCAGATTGAGGAAACTACAGTTCTTCTCTGTTTAAAAAGAAAGATGGTTTACAACAAATATGAATTTACAGAAAACGTGCGCCCAGCTTATGCTATTGCAACCTTACACTGATTACTCAGACACAGTGATATATACAAAAACTCTGGTATTGAAATTGATGACGAATGGTTTTCTCAAATGAGTAATCATGCAACTGACATAGTTAAACCATTTATGGATACTTCGTCTGATGAAATTCATGAGCAACATGATGATGAAGGAAATGAATCAGACACGTTTAGTGAAGTAGATAACAAGGACACGATGGTTGAAAATGCAGATACACTTATAGTAGAGGCACGTCCTCGAAATGACTCAACTTACACATTTGCACCTGGTGGAGGTGACCATCCACTTACCTACATATTCCAAATATTTATCTTTTCCTCCAAGTTTTTGTGGCCAAAGACGAACAGCTAATTTGGGAAGGGAAGTTAATGTTCACTACAGTGATATTGCCAAGTAGGAACTGAGAAATATTGATAGAAGAGCAGCTAATTTCGTACCAAATACCTTCTATAAAAGTAAATTTGTCTCTAAAACGATATAAAACAAGAATACGAAAGTAACAGCTAAGTAAGCATTAAATCCAATCCAGATGAATAAATTGGTTAACCTTGATGAAGGATTTTATATATTTAGAACTCTGAGGAATTCGCCTCCATATTTGACAAAACGGAAGAAATACGTCTTTGCCATGATCAGACAACTTTGACTTCCAGCTTGGTTTGCTTCTTTGTCAGTTAGTGATACAAGGTGGCATGATCTCTTAAGAATGCTTGGTGAATTAAATGACAACAGGTATTACACTGATGAAGAAATTGAAATGAGTTGGAATGACAAACCCCGTCTTGTACAACATGATCCAGTAACTTGTGCACGGTACTTCGATCACAGAGTTCAGCAGTTTATCAAGATTATCTTGAAGTCTGAACATGATACTCTGGGAAAGTTGAAGGATTATTTATATCGAGTTGAATTTCAGCACAGAGGTTCTCCTCACATACACATGTTCATATGGATACAAGATGCACCAAAATACAAAGTTAATGCAAACGAAGAAATATCTGAGTGTTGATAAGCCCACACCATGTGCAGTCAATGTAGATGACAGTGTGCCCTCACTTGTTGATATACAAACTCCTTGACATTCAAAAACATGTAGAAGAACTGGAAGAAAAGGGAAGCCTATATGTAGATTTGATCTTCCATTACCACCCATAGCAAAACAATGATTCTAAGACGACTAGGATGCTGATAGTCGTTCTAACAAACAGAAGTGTTGAAATTCAAATCAGACTAAATAATTGTAAAGATCTTGACAAGATGACCTACGATAACTTTCTGAAAGATAGAGTACTAACATCAGAAGAAGAATATATCAAATGTATAAGATCATCACTTATGTCACCGAAAGTATTTCTCAAAAGAAAACCATGTGACATCAGGATTAATCCGTAATGACCTATCTACTAAGTACTTGGAAAGCCAACCATGATCTGCACTTTGCACTTGATCCATATGCATGTGCTGCCGATATTGTGACATCTATTAGTAAATCTCAAAGAGGAATGAGTACATTACTTGATGAAGCATAACCAACACGGATGGTCTTCCTAGTCAGCCTCCAGCTGCTGTTAATATGGCTTATGATATTTCTGTCAATTTAGACATATTGGATGGACTTGTTAATGGTGCTTCTTATGTTAAAATGAAAAAATATCGGCAAAAAGATACTAATATACCCAGTATTCTTTGGGTACAATTTAATGAAGAATCAATTGGAAAAGAAAGATGTAGAAACTATAAACATTTACGGACACAAAATATAGTACAGCAGAGACTTTGACTCCTATATTTGATACACAGCATGCATTTTTTTAAATAGAAAATCATTCATCAAAATTCAATTTCCACTCAGACCTGCATCTGCCAAACACATACACAAATCGCAAGGAGGCCCTTTGAACGTGGTTACTGTAGATATGAGTAGTAAAATGAAACAACCGCATATGCACTATGTGGCATTTGTCCAATTTAACTCTCTTAAATTTGAATGCAGAGGAGATTACTGTTGATATTACAGCTAGAGTTGAAATGGAATGGCTCAAGAATGAAGCAAAGTTGCAATTATCCTATATTCCACCATATGCTATTTCAGCAGATAAGCTGAAGTAGCATTTTTGACTGCAAGGTCGCTACCGTTGCATCACATTGACATAAAGAATGGCAACAATATCATATCAGCAGATGTGATGGCATTTGCAGAGACTAGGCTCAGAAACACTGACAGTGATGGACATTTTACTCTTGATGGCTTTCAGCTACAAAGGAATGATGAACGTAATTCACAAAACCCTCACCACGGCCTTGCAATTTATTGCAAAAATGAAATTCAAATGCTCCACGTAGATTCCTTTAGTTCATTTGACTTTGAAGGAAGGTGACATGGATTTTCAAGTTGCAAGTATATACAAATCTTCACAGTGATCTTATTCAAAATTGAGACAGGCCATCGAAATACAGATTAAACCCAAAATTTTGACTGGTGAGAATTTTATTATAATTTGAGATTTTAATATTGATGTAGGTACAAATAACAACCTTTTGGACTGGATGGAAGCACTCTTTTCATGCAAACAATTAGTGTCTTTATTTACAACTGACCACAGATCTAAACTTGACCTCATTATTATTAATAAACATGATGTAATTTCAAGTGTTGTTTAATGTTGCTGGACAGAACATAAAACTTGCATATTGTGCAGTTTTCTGGGGGCAATAAGTTCCACCAAGATAATTGAAGATGAACAGAATTCACAAAATTGATAGATTGAAACATAAATGTGATATTGAAATGGAAATCAACAGAATATCACATTCTTCCATCAAAACATTTGTAACTTGAAAAACATTAAATACATAAAGAAACAATTTTACGCCAGAAATTAAGCATGGATTTTAAAATTGCAGTCTTAAATTTCAGTCTAATCTTGGCAAAGGTTACCATTAATACTTTCACTGATAAATTCCACGTATCTCAATCTCAGGACAAACAGAGAAGAGAGCTGTTGAATATTTTAAAATTTTCTATGACTGGAAGGCATTGCTGCCTTAGGCAGCAACAGCTTCCAGTCACATTAATTTCAAAATATTCACCAGACTGCTATGCATTGTAAAGAATTCTTTTTTCAGGGATGTGTCATTGAATGGGTATACTGACAACATCAATGTCGCACAGGGTCAATAGCCCCTCAAAGATTATGAGGTCAATAAGTAGGCCCCATTACTTATTTGCCTCTCAAATTTCAGAAAATGGACTCCGATATGTGCCATTCGTTCCCCAATGGAGCGATTACTTTTGCAAGACCCAATGGCCTAAATAAAGCAGCAGTGATTTTAATTGAAACCTTTCAAAATAATAAGCACAGCTTTAACTCCTGTATAGTGTATGCAGTCAAAGCTGTTCAAAGGACCAGTTCTGTCTTTGTATTCAAAGAATTGTCGGTCTTTAAAACGTATAGTTGAAGAACCACCATCTTTTTGATCAAATTAGCATACCTTCTGCCGGTTTCACAAAGCATATTTAAGTAAAGTAAGGTAGTTAAGTATGGCGTAAATAGTAAACAGCATTCTGATTGGTCTGTTGTCTACTTTACGCCAGCGCATAACTTATATGGATCTTTGTGAAACCTGTCATTGATTTAATAATAAGTGACTTGAGAAACCACCTGTCTATTGTGACTAATAGTCTGAGTTCTATGCGGTCATGCTGTAATAGAGACTCTTTTTCCAACAACTTACAATATATGTTAAGTCAAAATGATGTGTCATTATATAGATTCATTCTACCTGAGATAGCAACAATTTTGAAGGCTATTATACTTATCCATATTATAGAATGGTACTGCAATAGAAGGCAATGACTCGGTCAAGTTGTTTTAAGAATAATCAACATGAAATTAACTGCACATGATATAGTCTGTGTCATCTATAGTATATACATCTCCATTTGTCAACAATGACAGCTTAGCCTGTATAATCTAACAAGTCTCTGTGTACAGAATCAGCAGAGAGCTCGGATAATTGCCAGTTACATATTGACCTCTAAAATTCAATGTCTATGCACATTTGCAAATGAATGGCTATGTAAATGGATGCTAATGGTAATTTTAATTATATATGTAATGTTTACTGTACACAAGGCGGATTCGTGTTTAACGCTCCCATCCTGTGCCACGGCATTTAATTTCAAACAGCTATATGTGGAAGCTGATAGAGACTGAAATAATCTGACTGCAAATTGTTGATGTATTTAAAGAAATTATTTTCAAAATTGCCAACAACATATCTTCCATTTTATAGAATTTCTTGTGTCTGGTCTGTTAAAATGGCTAACATTCAAGATTTATATTACATGTATTTGCTGTTATAATACATATAAACTGAAAGGTACAGTGTTTACATAATTAAAATACCTTGCTTGACTTTTAATTGTAATTTATGATTGCTATATTTTCTAAATTTAATCTTAGATCATAATCCTTTAAAAATTGCATATACCAGTACCCAAGATTTAATCATACACTGAAAGACATGCTTTTAATGAAATGGCAGCAATTGTTTGTATTTGAGTCACTTAAAGCGGTTAATTACATTGAAAAGTCAATCTTTACAACAGACAGAGACACCAACATGATAGTGGCACTTCGAAAATATGAATGTATTGACTATGTCAAGCACATTTGAATACAATCTTTAGGTAAGAGGACAAAGGTCAAGGTCACCCAATTAATGAAAATTGCATTTCCAGAGGATAACTTAAGTTCTACTGAATGGATCTTTATGTAAACCATGCTAGTAAATCGATCGTCTTGTGATCTCTAGACTACTGTAGACCAAACCCACCATCTGGCTGTCTGTAAGCTAGTGTAGGTCAAGCTGGTACATCTATCCCTGTTATCTGGAGGCTACTGCCGATTAAGTTAGTAAATCTGTGCTCTCGTTGTCAATGGATCATGATAGTAAATCCGTCCTCTTGTCATCTGGAGGCTATTGTAAAACAAGCTAGTATGTCCGTCCTCTCGTTGTGTATAGATCAGGATAGTAAATTTTATCAGTCCTCTTGTTGTATGTAGATCAAGCTAGTAAATTGGTCCTTGGTATGTATTGTATGCATCTAGATAAACACACAGACATACATAGATAACACCAGTCTCCGTTATCTATTATATCCCAGATCAGGACAAAGCTGCGTGTATATTATCTTCGCATTAGCTTCGAAGACGACAGACGTGTTTTAAACCTTAAATATAACTATGTTCAACACACAAATCTCAATGGGCCTTCTCCAACCTGACACTAAAGTCAATGCCTATACACACATATGGTAGGTGCTGACCTGTTTTAGTGACCACCTGCCTTGGTGGTCTCACCTGCCTTAGTGGCCACCTGTTTTGAGTGGCCACCTGCCTTACTGGGTGGACATAAGACATGAGATAGTAGTATAAGAATGGCTCGATCAGACTGCTCAAACAAACACGTAGCCTCGGCGGGTGTCACATCAGCATGAGGGGATTACCCACAGGCCCTTCCAGCTGCCTTGGCAACGCTCACTTGGCAGAATGCTAAAGTGCTTACTATCTGCACCATGAAAGACTGGTATGTTCACATGTGACACAGGATCTGGTGCTGGGCGAGTGCTCTTGGTTGCAGACAACCCCGGTCCACACTCTCCACCTCATAGAAGTGGCAGACAGACTCAATCGTTTCACATTGATGAAATTGGAGGTAGAAGTTTTTCTGCAGATGGTCGCAGTAGGGATTGTAGTTAGGCTCATCTTGGAAGTGTGCCCACTTAGCATTTAATATCATGACTGTTTGTGAGGCAACCACCACAGGTATGAGCAGTAGTAGAACCAATATCTTGGGTCTATATGTGGAGGGTTACACTAAAGAGAGTGAACCTGGTAAGAAAAATCTGTGTCAGATCAAGCCCTGTGCCTGCCTCGATGCGAATCTTCATCCCATCAGGGGCGGGTGTTAACTGCTTCACTTTATCATCAGCTAGAATATGCAGTTCTATCACAGTATGGGTTGTCTACAGACTGGCGAGCCCAACACGCTCGAGCAGCTTCACTGAGACCTTCACATTCGAAGAGTGTGACACACCCTCTATCCGCAGGATGCCCTCCTGAATATTGATAGTGTACATGCTGGTCCATCAAAGTGGCGACACCGCAGGAGCTTTCCTCCAGTGACCCTAAAGATGACCCACGATTATAAACTTTCCAGACTGTGCCACACTTTTTCACAACAGCAGAGAGTGGGGTGACTTTAAGGTTAATTGCTGCCGGGGGCCTACATAGTGGCAACCATGGTTCCCACTTGCCTTCAGGGCCATGGCAATACCACCCTTCATTCTTCCTGAACATGATTTGCGGACACTTTGCTAAGGTCAGCAGCATACCATGATGTGTCATTGGTGGGGCATTGTTCGTAGCTATTGCGACCACTTGGAAACTGAGGCTAGCAATCATGGTGTCAACGTCTGTCACCGGCGCATCCAACATCTCAATCACAGGCTCGAGAATGTATCGCTTCCTTGGGAAATCGTAGCAAAACACGACTTTGTCACCAACCATGTCTCGAACCAGACGATCCTTTGAGACATTCTTTAGGTCAGTCAATAGTTCTATGCCATCACCGCTAATGGAATGGAGGGAGAACGTATTGGCATCTGCTCCATACTGTAGGATGAACGACTTGCCATCACATTTCTTAACCTTGGCTATAGCAGAAGAGGTGTTAGCCACATTCTGGGAACATGTCAGTACCATACATCAGTAGACCAGCCAATGATGGGCGGGTGATGCTGATGAGCACCCCTTATATGATTACTGTATTCTGCGGCTGTAGTAGTAGACCCATTCTCTAGCTGCAATCAGTTCTTCTTCGCTTTTGTCCACTGCGTCTTGTCCTCAGCTGAAATCCTTAGCTTCCTCGGGTCCATTCTTGACTTGAGTGTACCGAGTCCTGCTTTCTTGAGGTCACCTCGTAGCATGCTTAGCAGATTTATGCAATGACATCCTCTCCTGGCTTTGTATTTGCTGGCTCCAAGTAGGGCGAATTCCAAGGCTTTCTGTGCTGGTGTCTCTTCTGGCATCCTTAACAAATGGTCACACATGGATCATGTTTGCTGGGCGACTTTTATGGACAGTATTACACATCTTGTATAGTGCATCGTTAGAAATTATGCTGTCTGGCCATCAGTTTCCAGTGATGGTGTGTAGGTGTTTGCGGTGGCAGGTATCGAGTTTGTCTAGAGTTGCCTTTGGAATTACAGTCATACATCATCAAGGATACGCAGGTTGCATTGTATAAACGTAGCCTCTTTATCAAGGGCATCTTTTATCTACGAATCTATAACTTCCAGAAGGACTGGAAAGTTATTTCCCCATGACGCAGCGTGCAGAAATGTCAGCAGTACTGCAAAGCAGTAAGCCCAGGATTTTACTTTTCCTCCATGGTTCACCGCCATGAAGTGGGTCGTCATTTTCTATAGTTTTATGCTTTGTCGATAGGTATATGTGGGTGAACTCTGTTTTGGATCCATTCATAAAGAGATTCTCAATTTTTAGTTTGCTTGCAGCTATTGGGAGAAGTTCGTCAAGGGGTTTCCTTTCCTCGTCTATGAAGTCCACATCGTCGGCAAATTCCATCTCTAGTGGCATGCCCAGTATTGACACTGGGAGCTTTTGTCTTGTGGAACTTTCCCACACAGATTTCAATGCGGCAGCAAGGTAGCAGCTGAAAAGCACCGGAGAGAGACCATCTCCCTGTGGGGAGCCGATTGATGTCTCAAACTCTACAGACTTCACTGACTTGACCCGTACTCTCAGCTTGGTGTCTGCAAGCAGTAGTCGCACTAGTCATAGCTCATTTTCATTGCAACTGGCCTGGCGTAGTACATCTAGGATCTTTGAGCGTTTTCTGCGTGTCGAAGGCTCGTGACATGTCAATGCCCATTTTGTGGAAGTCCCAGTGTTTGGACATGACTACCGACATGAGCATGCGTTGAGCCCATACAATGTCTGTGCAGATGCGTCCACGTTTGAAGCGTCTTTGACATGATCCTGTGAAGTAATCGATCTTGTCTCGGATGCGGCACCCCTTCGGGACATGGAAAAACATCTTGCTGCGAACCATGCTGGTAGAACATCTGCGGGAGCACTACATACTTCTATTGTCTGACTCCGCCAATGAGGCAGTGGACTGCAAAGACAAGTGATACAGGGGCCCAATTAGCAAGACACAGAACCTGCAAGCACTGATAGAGAAACTGCTAGCAGCTTGATTGACTGACCCACTCGTCCTAGTCATCTATGACCCTGCAGTGGATCAGAGGACAGTCACTACCACCAGCAACATCACCAGACGCATCCGACACACCAAGATCATGGTCTACATCATCTTTCAGAAGTATATCATGAAATCTCAGCAAACATCTTCCACAATGCTCGGTTGCTGTACTTCAGCTCAAAGTGAGGATGTGCTCTCCTTGAGATGATATATGGCAGCCTGACTCTCATTGCAGCCGTGCAGAAGGCTGCGAAGCTATACCTCTTAATCTTCATCAACAAGGAGACAGGTGAGCAGTCATACTTTAAGCCTTCTCCGGAGAAAGTGGAAAGCTTCAGCTACATGCTGAATCGATCCAGGAAGCTTCTGTGCAAGTCGGGGCGACATGTCTGATGCATCAGCCAGGAGGGTTTTTTCAGGTTTGAGGAACTTCTGTGACAAACTTCATCAGAAGCTTGAGGAACCTCGACAGAAGTTTGGGGAACTTAGTCAGAAGTTTGAGGAACTTGAGGACATCTGAGCCACTCGTGAAACTCTATCCAGTATACACCTGGGATCAGACTCCAAAACCGTCTTCTTAAGAGCCACTTTGACCAGGCTTCGTGAGCATCTGACTTGCGAGCAGGTTTGATGAGGTAGTCCTGATAGTTCTCAGGGACCTTTAGAAATGCTGTCAGATTCCTCTCCATCCTCTTTCGCCATCTTTCATTGAGGATGTTATTATTATTATTATTATTATTAGTATTATTATTATTTTTATTTGATCTTACTTTTAAGTGCTCAATGGCTTCCTTGCAACCCTCGGTCACCAGCTCCTGAGTACCAATGGCATGCCCAGCCTCAAGGGTCAGTCACGGCAGCACTGATCTAACCCTGGAAGTAGTCAGTTAATCCAGACTGTAGAGTATCCAGCATGCTGCACTCTTCACAATGTTGAATACGTCAACCTACTTCCCCACTGTTATTGGATCTCTAGCAACGACCCTCGCCTTCTGAAGACCCAGAATGACAGGACTCTTTAGATAGTGTCATAGGGAGATCCAGTGCCATGCCTTGGATATTGTCAAGCTCCTTGTACATGATTCTGGTCAGCAGCTGCTTGACCGATCTGGAGACACCCTGCGCATCCAGAGAGGTCAGAATCTCTGAGTAGAGTGGTGGAAGCTGACCCGCCCTGGTGTGGAGGACGTTGATGTGACGAATTAGTCCCCTTAGTCGTGTAATAGATGGTATCATCATGCCTGTTGGTGGCGTCCCGGCTCAGGCTGCAGGCTCATGCTTGCCAGTGTGCATTGGTTGCGGCAGCAAGACTATCTGGTGGAGAACCTTACCGAACATGGAGGCGTTTGATCTGGCTTTATAGAGACACTATAGAGATACCTTAATCATGAACCCGCAACCTCACATCACACAGATCCATAGAAGGCTGATCGAAAGATCCATGCGATTAGGCGCATGACGCTCAATTTCAAGCTCAAGAGCACCGTGGAGAAGTATGTAGAGCTCATGTAAGTTGTGAGCATGTGGGAGAGTATGCAGAGCGACAGCACCCTAGACACCACCTATGCGAATCATGAGTACCGAGTTCTGGCTCATTGGCCTACTATGTGATAGGGGAAAAGGTACTATGCTGTGGAGTGTAAAAGGGGCTTCACAGAACTCAACTTACAAGCAAATGTCGAAATGTCTATTGCAGTGCCACTCTTCTCCCTCCTCGAGAACACACACGTTAATCCGGCCATGATGCAAAATGAGCTGTTCCTTCGGGTGTACACTGGACATCTTGATGGTGTAAAGATGACCTCTCTATGTCTTCATGTCCGGCATGATGAGAATGGCCAGGCGCTAAAGCATGCCAGTTCAAGACAATGGATCCTACATGTAGAGCGAGAACACCAACAGGTCCAGGCCACAGCTAACCAGTGGGTAGAGTCGACATTAAAACGAGGTGTCACGGATTGCGAGGTGGAAGTAGTCCTGGTTCAGAATGGAGGCGTGGTCCAAGAGGTGGCTGAGCTAGACGACTTCAACCTTGTGGAGGCTTGGAGCAATGTTCTCGATGAGGTCCGCAATCTGACTGATTGCTGTCTCTATCAACAGAAAACGAAGCCTTACTATGTCTAACCAGTGACCATGACCATCTTGAGTTGGCACTCGAGTGTGAATACCACCTCGGACTTAGGAACATCCCACCTAACCATGGCAACCAGCTTTAATGTTGGAAACTTGCTCAGAGAGTGAGCAGGCACCCAGGTAGTGGGTGTGACAGTGCTGTACTTCGGCTAGGTCAAGGTTTGCGTATCACATACCGCTGGCATACAGGTTGAGCACACATAGAGCACAATTTCTACCGTCATAGCAACACTGACAGCCACTGCTATGGCCTCGGCTATCTTCTGAGCTGCCGATGCCACACAGTTGAGTGTTGGCTCGGCGAGCTTTACAGCCTCGCAGTACTCATCGAGACTCTCATCTGCCTCTTTGATGTTCTGAGTGCTTTGTTGCTGGCGGCATGCCTCCCTTTGTTGCATATGCTCAAGTGCCTCTCTGTACTCAAGCTTCTCCTTAGACTGTTTCTCCATCACCTGGTTATGACGTTTTCGCTCATGCCATTCTATAGTGATTAGGTTAAAGCTCTCATATAGTCCATCCCCCACCCGCCAATGTATAAACCTGAAGCTTTTGAAGATCCCATCGACAAGGATGATGATGATGATGATGATGTCGATGCCGAGCCTGAATCCTGCAAGATAATCCACTGAGCCAAAGGGGTCTATAGCAACCGTGTGAAGGGATTTCTTGGACCGTTAGCCATGGTCGAAGCTCTGATCACTCTGTTCATGAGGAATCGTGGTGAGACAGTCTGCAAGATCGCTGACAAAACTCCATGGAGTTGAGAAGTTCACCGCGGCGATTCTGTCCATTGCCTCGGCGGTAGGCACATACTTTGGTGTTACTGGCCCATAACTGGCCGCCGAACATTTAAGACGTGCTGTATATCATGGTGTTTCTCTATGAGTAGTTATAAAATAGTGGTTCTGATGCACTTCCTCCTGGATGCTCCGAAGGAGGCGGCCCTGCCTCCCACAGGGGCTTCAGAATCTTGGACAACTGAGGCCTGCTGCGCTATACCCAAAGGCCCTGCCCCCACCCCCGCTGGGACCCCCAAGCAGGTACGAACTTCCATTAGAGATATGCAACTTAAAGTTACAGAATGAGTTTTAATGTTACAGCTGAACCAGCTGAACCAGAGCACGATATTGACAATCGAGTAGAGGGCAGGCCGGACATTGCTGCCCTTTTGGAAACAATGAATCGTGAAATATGTGGTCCAGTGGATCGAGAGGAGGAGGATCTGCGTGAGTTGTACAATAGGATGAATGACGAACTAGATTATTATGGGGAGTTTGTGGACTGTCATGAACCAGAGATCGATTATAATAGGTATGGTGGCGCCCCTAACGAGTTAGTATACTATAGGCAAGTCGTTGTGGATGGCATCATGGATGAGTATAATGAGGAAGCGGTAGCAGCACTGCATGAGGGAGTCCAGAGATGAGCTCAACGCATGGAGTCTGATGATGAGGATTATGAGCTTGGTGAGCTATAAGCAGTAAACAAAAAATAGTGGTCCTGTAGTGTAGGCCCCGCCGGAGGTGGAGGCCGCCAGCCTGCTCAGACCGAGCCAGCACAAAAAGGAAATTCATACATTCTAGGATTAATCGTCAGAAATCCAGATCAGATTTTTAATTTTGTGCATATATTGTGTGTGCTCTTATTATACTAGAGCAAATATAAAAATAATAAATAAAAAAAAAATAAATTCAGATACTGTAGAAAAAAACTTTCGATTTAGACATAAGCCCAGCTATAGGTATATCAATTGATAAATCTGTCCAAGAATTGACAAGATTGTTACAGCAAGGGTTAATCAATTCTGCCACATGCTGAAGGGTTCTTCTCTTTCAGCAGCTTCTGATCCCTCACTGGCTCCACACAGGAAACCTACTCCAGCTCCATGCAGGAAGCTACCACCCACCCCTGAGAAGTCCATCCCCTGTAGGAAGCCAACTACTGCAGGAGAGAGTCCAGAGACGGAGCCTGATGATGAGGGTTATGAGTCTGATGGCACATTATAACATGCAGCAAACAAAAAATACTAAAAAAACTATGAAACTCCCGGACCCACTTGTCCGGGAGAACCCCCACATTATCACCGGCCAGCCGGCCTGTCTCCTCTTCTCTCATCTCTGCGGTGTGTGTGTGTGTGTGTGTGTGTGTGTGTGTGTGTGTGTGTGTGATTACACCCCTACACTAGTGAGTACCGTTTCGAACTTGGTACCATCTAGCTGAAGTCTTTTAAGAGATTTGAACCATGGGTTTTTTAATTAGAATTCAGTGCTGTTATCAATTGAGCCAATGGGGAACCGATAATTAGATTACAAATAATGATAGTTATCTTTTATGAATTGTTGTGCAATAATAGCAAAAAGATCAATCAGACTGATAGCACACTGATACCTACAAAGTTATTGACAACAGTCTATAATATATGTATACTTGCTGACGGTAATCTGTAGGCTTATTCCCTCTGCCCTGTGAAACAGTGACTTCGTGAATAATGCATCCGAGATAGTTAATTGGTTATATTATATGCTGAATTACACTTTAAAATCACAGGTTCGAATCTCGCTATGAAATAGTAGTCCCAATTACACACACTGCAGGTGCTTGCAACGCAAGCGTACCGAATTATCGCCATTAAACTGACAATACTGTTACAAAGATATCGACCTATATATATATATATATTACAGCCGATGTGTGTACATATTAGAAGAGTCTAGACAACAGGTTATCAGATAAATCTAGGTCATCTTTATAAATGCACACATAGCTGAGGTAGCTAGCACGTTTTATTATATGCCGAATTATACTTTAACATCGCAGGTTCAAATCTCGCTATATGATATTGATGATGTAAACAGTGAAATATTACTTCCAATCACATAAATAATTACACAAAAATTACACAGCTCTGTACTGCTACAAAAGATAGAGACCTAGCCAAAAGATTTTTTTCCTTATGATATTCATATCAAAGATAGCACATAACAGCATTCATAGCCAAGATAGCTAGCACGTTTTATTATATGCCGAATTATACTTAAAATCGCCGGTTGTTATTAGCAAATGTTAAACACTATTGCCAGATAGTAGAGCACACTGGGCAACTTGATGATGATTATGATTATTGATGATGATTAATGGTGATGATTATGATGATGATTATGATAATTGATGATGATTAATGGTGATGATTATGATGATGATTATGATAACTGATGATGATGATGATGATGATGATAATGATGATGAAGTTGATGATGATGATGATGAAGTTGATGATGATGATGATGATGAAGTTGATGATGAAGTTGATGATGATGATGATTATAGACATAATGCTGGATCACAAATACATGCCACGCCTGTCGTTCCGACTGTCTCCATATCAAACAAACACATAGTCATGACCAGTGTCACATCGACATGAGGGGATTACCCACAGGCCGTTCCAGCTGCCTTGACAACACTCACTTAGCAGAACGCTAAAGTGCCTATCGTCTGCACCTCCGCAGACTCCAGCATACTCACTGGTGATACAGAGAATCTGGTGTTGTAGGGGGAGCAGAGAACCCTGCCCAACCCTTTCTACACCATAGAAGTGGCAGGTAGACTCACTTTTCTCACGTGGGTGAAATCGGTCATATTTTTTCGCTGATCATCACGGAAGGGATTGTACTGGGGCTCGTCTCGGAAGTGGGCCCACTTGGCATCTAATATCATGGCTGTCTCAGTCGTCCTGACATCCGCACTCAGTACCATGACAACGAAAACAGATACAAGTAATAGTGGTGCTAACATATGTGGAGGGTTAAACCGAACAAGGTGAACCCCTGGAGAAATATCTGTGTCATATCAAGTCCTGTGCCATCCTCCATGTTGATCTTCATCCCATCTAGGGCCGGTCTTAGCTGCTTCACTTTACCACCAGTTAGAAGCCGCAACTCTAGCATGGGCATTGTTTGCGGACTTGTAAGCCCGATACGCTTAAGCAGCTTCACTGAGCCCTTCGCCTTCAAGGAGTGCAACACACCATCTATCCGTAAGACACTCCTGAATATTGATAGCTTACTCTGGTCCATCAAAAGGGCGACGAAGCAGGAACTATCCTCCAGTGACCTCAATCATATGGGCTACCGCAACTAGGGTTGTGCTCCATCCTATATAGGTCAGGAAAGATGTCCCCCGGTTATAAAGCCTCCAGACCATGCCATCCTTCTTTACAATGGTGGAGAGTGGGTTGACCTCCAGATCAATAACCGCTGGAGGTCTATATAGTAGCACCCACGCTCGCCACTTACCACCAGGTCCAGCGCAATACCACACCACGTTCTTTTACGAAGACTACATGCAGCTGTTTCGCCAGGGTCAACACCACACCATCATGTGACATCGGTGGGGCATGCTTCACAGTCGACTCTAAAACATGAAAGCTGAGATCAGCGTCCAAATTGTTAACATCCTCAACCTTGTCTGGTACCTGTTCTATCAGGGGCGGGAGGATGAACCTCTTCTTCTGGAAGTCATAGCAGAACACTATTTTGTCCCCATCTGTCTCTCGACCCAGACGTTCCTTTGAGACATCCTTAGGTCAGTGAGCAGCTCTACACCATCGCCAGCAACAGGATGGAGGGAGAATGCCTTGGAGTCTGCTCCATATTGAAGGATGAATGACTTGCCATCGCTTTCCATAACCTTGGCAGCATCAACGTCGTACACGTCCACAAGATAAGCTAGACCGGTTGAGTGAGCAAATACAGGCTCCATTATAAATATAAATATATAAATATATATAAATATGTAGGGTTTAAACGGAGTGTATAGCCATGCTGATTGTCCGACTGCTACTCCAAAATGGGGAGAATGTCATAAGACCATCTCTAGTTGGTAGACGTGCGGTTCAGTATCGCATAGAATGGGTTCTCTTGAAGGTAGCTCAGCATTCCACCACGTACGTACATGCCTATGTGCTACATCCGCCACCGGGAAGTACCTACCACAGCTCACTGAGTGAAGTAAGGTTAGACGTGATAGAATATCTGCCAGGAGCCACCAGCAAAATGTGGAAAGCGATCAGCCCCAAAACGTTCACACACGTAAATCAACTGTTTGACAGCTCCACCATTAATCTTTATGCCAGCATGGATGGGCTGTCGGATGCCCAATTGGAGTTTACGCTGCCATTGCTTATTGACCTATCCTCATCATGACGATATCATATCAGATCTATCAGGCATTCGCCGAGATGTTGAAAAAGGAGATAGAGCAGCCACACACACACACACGCACACACCCTCCTTGTTCCTCTGGAACAGGCAGATATAGCGGTACAGGAAATGAGTTGTCGACAATAAGGCGAGCGACTACAGTGGGTGAGCTGGTATGAACAAAACGTCAAGGAGGCAACGAGACGAAGGGACTACAACTCTGTCCAAGAATGGGAGAGCCTCATCCAGCAGGAGGAGGGCATCGCAGGGTCAAACTTGTATGATTCATGTGATCATATCACGGGTGATGAGTGTGTAGAGCAATGTATTTTTATTTTATTGACGCACTGGCAACTTGCGGCTTCAATTTCCATGTGCTAACTTAGCCGACAGTGCTGCACCCATTAGTTTAATTTGTTGATCACCATCTCCCGGTCGGGGGATCGAACCGTCATCCTGCAACTCCGCATAGCATCCGCAACCAGGCATCTTTCCACTGGACCACCGCACCAAGACTAAAAAGTCAAGGATTGGCCGACCAGTTTTCACATGTCTGATATACTGACACACTGACGATTCATATGGGACTATCTGTGGATGCATCTG
Source organism: Chaetoderma sp. LZ-2023a (assembly GCA_034401795.1). Lineage (NCBI taxonomy): Eukaryota > Metazoa > Mollusca > Caudofoveata > Chaetodermatida > Chaetodermatidae > Chaetoderma > Chaetoderma sp. LZ-2023a. Next base: position 3,687,800 of record CM067369.1, read on the forward strand.
TCACAATCAATCCTAGGCTTTTACGCCTATTGTACTCTGACTCCAGCACGGCTCTGGCAGTATATGTATTTTTATTTTATTGACGCACTGGCAACGTGCGGCTTCAATTTCCATGTGCTAACTTAGCCAACAGTGCTGCACCCATTAGTTTAATTTGTTGATCACCATCTCCCGGTCGGGGGATCGAACCGTCATCCTGCAACTCCGCATAGCATCAGCAACCAGGCATCTTTCCACTGGACCACCGCACCAAGACTAAAAAGTCAAGGATTGGCCGACCAGTTTTCACATGTCTGATATACTGACACACTGACGATTCATATGGGACTATCTGTGGATGCATCTGTCACAATCAATCCTAGGCTTTTACGCCTATTGTACTCTGACTCCAGCACGGCTCTGGCAGTATATGTATTTTTATTTTATTGACGCACTGGCAACGTGCGGCTTCAATTTCCATGTGCTAACTTAGCCGACAGTGCTGCACCCATTAGTTTAATTTGTTGATCACCATCTCCCGGTCGGGGGATCGAACCGTCATCCTGCAACTCCGCATAGCATCAGCAACCAGGCATCTTTCCACTGGACCACCGCACCAAGACTAAAAAGTCAAGGATTGGCCGACCAGTTTTCACATGTCTGATATACTGACACACTGACGATTCATATGGGACTATCTGTGGATGCATCTGTCACAATCAATCCTAGGCTTTTACGCCTATTGTACTCTGACTCCAGCACGGCTCTGGCAGTATATGTATTTTTATTTTATTGACGCACTGGCAACGTGCGGCTTCAATTTCCATGTGCTAACTTAGCCAACAGTGCTGCACCATGACCGGGAGATCGAACCGTCATCCTGCAACTCCGCATAGCATCAGCAACCAGGCATCTTTCCACTGGACCACCGCACCAAGACTATAAAGTCAAGGATTGGCCGACCAGTTTTCACATGTCTGATATACTGACACACTGACGATTCATATGGGACTATCTGTGGATGCATCTGTCACAATCAATCCTAGGCTTTTACGCCTATTGTACTCTGACTCCAGCACGGCTCTGGCAGTATATGTATTTTTATTTTATTGACGCACTGGCAACGTGCGGCTTCAATTTCCATGTGCTAACTTAGCCGACAGTGCTGCACCCATTAGTTTAATTTGTTGATCACCATCTCCCGGTCGGGGGATCAAACCGTCATCCTGCAACTCCGCATAGCATCCGCAACCAGGCATCTTTCCACTGGACCACCGCACCAAGACTAAAAAGTCAAGGATTGGCCGACCAGTTTTCACATGTCTGATATACTGACACACTGACGATTCATATGGGACTATCTGTGGATGCATCTGTCACAATCAATCCTAGGCTTTTACGCCTATTGTACTCTGACTCCAGCACGGCTCTGGCAGTATATGTATTTTTATTTTATTGACGCACTGGCAACGTGCGGCTTCAATTTCCATGTGCTAACTTAGCCAACAGTGCTGCACCCATTAGTTTAATTTGTTGATCACCATCTCCCGGTCGGGGGATCGAACCGTCATCCTGCAACTCCGCATAGCATCAGCAACCAGGCATCTTTCCACTGGACCACCGCACCAAGACTAAAAAGTCAAGGATTGGCCGACCAGTTTTCACATGTCTGATATACTGACACACTGACGATTCATATGGGACTATCTGTGGATGCATCTGTCACAATCAATCCTAGGCTTTTACGCCTATTGTACTCTGACTCCAGCACGGCTCTGGCAGTATATGTATTTTTATTTTATTGACGCACTGGCAACGTGCGGCTTCAATTTCCATGTGCTAACTTAGCCGACAGTGCTGCACCCATTAGTTTAATTTGTTGATCACCATCTCCCGGTCGGGGGATCGAACCGTCATCCTGCAACTCCGCATAGCATCAGCAACCAGGCATCTTTCCACTGGACCACCGCACCAAGACTAAAAAGTCAAGGATTGGCCGACCAGTTTTCACATGTCTGATATACTGACACACTGACGATTCATATGGGACTATCTGTGGATGCATCTGTCACAATCAATCCTAGGCTTTTACGCCTATTGTACTCTGACTCCAGCACGGCTCTGGCAGTATATGTATTTTTATTTTATTGACGCACTGGCAACGTGCGGCTTCAATTTCCATGTGCTAACTTAGCCGACAGTGCTGCACCCATTAGTTTAATTTGTTGATCACCATCTCCCGGTCGGGGGATCGAACCGTCATCCTGCAACTCCGCATAGCATCAGCAACCAGGCATCTTTCCACTGGACCACCGCACCAAGACTAAAAAGTCAAGGATTGGCCGACCAGTTTTCACATGTCTGATATACTGACACACTGACGATTCATATGGGACTATCTGTGGATGCATCTGTCACAATCAATCCTAGGCTTTTACGCCTATTGTACTCTGACTCCAGCACGGCTCTGGCAGTATATGTATTTTTATTTTATTGACGCACTGGCAACGTGCGGCTTCAATTTCCATGTGCTAACTTAGCCAACAGTGCTGCACCATGACCGGGAGATCGAACCGTCATCCTGCAACTCCGCATAGCATCAGCAACCAGGCATCTTTCCACTGGACCACCGCACCAAGACTATAAAGTCAAGGATTGGCCGACCAGTTTTCACATGTCTGATATACTGACACACTGACGATTCATATGGGACTATCTGTGGATGCATCTGTCACAATCAATCCTAGGCTTTTACGCCTATTGTACTCTGACTCCAGCACGGCTCTGGCAGTATATGTATTTTTATTTTATTGACGCACTGGCAACGTGCGGCTTCAATTTCCATGTGCTAACTTAGCCGACAGTGCTGCACCCATTAGTTTAATTTGTTGATCACCATCTCCCGGTCGGGGGATCGAACCGTCATCCTGCAACTCCGCATAGCATCCGCAACCAGGCATCTTTCCACTGGACCACCGCACCAAGACTAAAAAGTCAAGGATTGGCCGACCAGTTTTCACATGTCTGATATACTGACACACTGACGATTCATATGGGACTATCTGTGGATGCATCTGTCACAATCAATCCTAGGCTTTTACGCCTATTGTACTCTGACTCCAGCACGGCTCTGGCAGTATATGTATTTTTATTTTATTGACGCACTGGCAACGTGCGGCTTCAATTTCCATGTGCTAACTTAGCCAACAGTGCTGCACCCATTAGTTTAATTTGTTGATCACCATCTCCCGGTCGGGGGATCGAACCGTCATCCTGCAACTCCGCATAGCATCAGCAACCAGGCATCTTTCCACTGGACCACCGCACCAAGACTAAAAAGTCAAGGATTGGCCGACCAGTTTTCACATGTCTGATATACTGACACACTGACGATTCATATGGGACTATCTGTGGATGCATCTGTCACAATCAATCCTAGGCTTTTACGCCTATTGTACTCTGCCTCCAGCACGGCTCTGGCAGTATATGTATTTTTATTTTATTGACGCACTGGCAACGTGCGGCTTCAATTTCCATGTGCTAACTTAGCCGACAGTGCTGCACCCATTAGTTTAATTTGTTGATCACCATCTCCCGGTCGGGGGATCGAACCGTCATCCTGCAACTCCGCATAGCATCAGCAACCAGGCATCTTTCCACTGGACCACCGCACCAAGACTAAAAAGTCAAGGATTGGCCGACCAGTTTTCACATGTCTGATATACTGACACACTGACGATTCATATGGGACTATCTGTGGATGCATCTGTCACAATCAATCCTAGGCTTTTACGCCTATTGTACTCTGACTCCAGCACGGCTCTGGCAGTATATGTATTTTTATTTTATTGACGCACTGGCAACGTGCGGCTTCAATTTCCATGTGCTAACTTAGCCAACAGTGCTGCACCCATTAGTTTAATTTGTTGATCACCATCTCCCGGTCGGGGGATCGAACCGTCATCCTGCAACTCCGCATAGCATCAGCAACCAGGCATCTTTCCACTGGACCACCGCACCAAGACTAAAATGTCAAGGATTGGCCGACCAGTTTTCACATGTCTGATATACTGACACACTGACGATTCATATGGGACTATCTGTGGATGCATCTGTCACAATCAATCCTAGGCTTTTACGCCTATTGTACTCTGACTCCAGCACGGCTCTGGCAGTATATGTATTTTTATTTTATTGACGCACTGGCAACGTGCGGCTTCAATTTCCATGTGCTAACTTAGCCGACAGTGCTGCACCCATTAGTTTAATTTGTTGATCACCATCTCCCGGTCGGGGGATCGAACCGTCATCCTGCAACTCCGCATAGCATCAGCAACCAGGCATCTTTCCACTGGACCACCGCACCAAGACTAAAAAGTCAAGGATTGGCCGACCAGTTTTCACATGTCTGATATACTGACACACTGATGATTCATATGGGACTATCTGTGGATGCATCTGTCACAATCAATCCTAGGCTTTTACGCCTATTGTACTCTGACTCCAGCACGGCTCTGGCAGTATATGTATTTTTATTTTATTGACGCACTGGCAACGTGCGGCTTCAATTTCCATGTGCTAACTTAGCCGACAGTGCTGCACCCATTAGTTTAATTTGTTGATCACCATCTCCCGGTCGGGGGATCGAACCATCATCCTGCAACTCCGCATAGCATCAGCAACCAGGCATCTTTCCACTGGACCACCGCACCAAGACTAAAAAGTCAAGGATTGGCCGACCAGTTTTCACATGTCTGATATACTGACACACTGACGATTCATATGGGACTATCTGTGGATGCATCTGTCACAATCAATCCTAGGCTTTTACGCCTATTGTACTCTGACTCCAGCACGGCTCTGGCAGTATATGTATTTTTATTTTATTGACGCACTGGCAACGTGCGGCTTCAATTTCCATGTGCTAACTTAGCCGACAGTGCTGCACCCATTAGTTTCATTTGTTGATCACCATCTCCCGGTCGGGGGATCGAACCGTCATCCTGCAACTCTGCATAGCATCAGCAACCAGGCATCTTTCCACTGGACCACCGCACCAAGACTAAAAAGTCAAGGATTGGCCGACCAGTTTTCACATGTCTGATATACTGACACACTGACGATTCATATGGGACTATCTGTGGATGCATCTGTCACAATCAATCCTAGGCTTTTACGCCTATTGTACTCTGACTCCAGCACGGCTCTGGCAGTATATGTATTTTTATTTTATTGATGCACTGGCAACGTGCGGCTTCAATTTCCATGTGCTAACTTAGCCGACAGTGCTGCACCCATTAGTTTAATTTGTTGATCACCATCTCCCGGTCGGAGGATCGAACCGTCATCCTGCAACTCCGCATAGCATCAGCAACCAGGCATCTTTCCACTGGACCACCGCACCAAGACTAAAAAGTCAAGGATTGGCCGACCAGTTTTCACATGTCTGATATACTGACACACTGACGATTCATATGGGACTATCTGTGGATGCATCTGTCACAATCAATCCTAGGCTTTTACGCCTATTGTACTCTGACTCCAGCACGGCTCTGGCAGTATATGTATTTTTATTTTATTGACGCACTGGCAACGTGCGGCTTCAATTTCCATGTGCTAACTTAGCCGACAGTGCTGCACCCATTAGTTTAATTTGTTGATCACCATCTCCCGGTCGGAGGATCGAACCGTCATCCTGCAACTCCGCATAGCATCAGCAACCAGGCATCTTTCCACTGGACCACCGCACCAAGACTAAAAAGTCAAGGATTGGCTGACCAGTTTTCACATGTCTGATATAATGACACACTGACGATTCATATGGGACTATCTGTGGATGCATCTGTCACAATCAATCCTAGGCTTTTACGCCTATTGTACTCTGACTCCAGCACGGCTCTGGCAGTATATGTATTTTTATTTTATTGACGCACTGGCAACGTGCGGCTTCAATTTCCATGTGCTAACTTAGCCGACAGTGCTGCACCCATTAGTTTAATTTGTTGATCCCCATCTCCCGGTCGGGGGATCGAACCGTCATCCTGCAACTCCGCATAGCATCAGCAACCAGGCATCTTTCCACTGTACCACCGCACCAAGACTAAAAAGTCAAGGATTGGCCGACCAGTTTTCACATGTCTGATATACTGACACACGGACGATTCATATGGGACTATCTGTGGATGCATCTGTCACAATCAATCCTAGGCTTTTACGCCTATTGCACTCTGACTCCAGCACGGCTCTGGCAGTATATGTATTTTTATTTTATTGACGCACTGGCAACGTGTGGCTTCAATTTCCATGTGCTAACTTAGCCGACAGTGCTGCACCCATTAGTTTAATTTGTTGATCACCATCTCCCGGTCGGGGGATCGAACCGTCATCCTGCAACTCCGCATAGCATCAGCAACCAGGCATCTTTCCACTGGACCACCGCACCAAGACTAAAAAGTCAAGGATTGGCCGACCAGTTTTCCCATGTCTGTTATACTGACACACTGACGATTCATATGGGACTATCTGTGGATGCATCTGTCACAATCAATCCTAGGCTTTTACGCCTATTGTACTCTGACTCCAGCACGGCTCTGGCAGTATATGTATTTTTATTTTATTGACGCACTGGCAACGTGCGGCTTCAATTTCCATGTGCTAACTTAGCCGACAGTGCTGCACCCATTAGTTTAATTTGTTGATCACCATCTCCCGGTCGGGGGATCGAACCGTCATCCTGCAACTCCGCATAGCATCAGCAACCAGGCATCTTTCCACTGGACCACCGCACCAAGACTAAAATGTCAAGGATTGGCCGACCAGTTTTCACATGTCTGATATACTGACACACTGACGATTCATATGGGACTATCTGTGGATGCATCTGTCACAATCAATCCTAGGCTTTTACGCCTATTGTACTCTGACTCCAGCACGGCTCTGGCAGTATATGTATTTTTATTTTATTGACGCACTGGCAACGTGCGGCTTCAATTTCCATGTGCTAACTTAGCCGACAGTGCTGCACCCATTAGTTTAATTTGTTGATCACCATCTCCCGGTCGGGGGATCGAACCGTCATCCTGCAACTCCGCATAGCATCAGCAACCAGGCATCTTTCCACTGGACCACCGCACCAAGACTAAAATGTCAAGGATTGGCCGACCAGTTTTCACATGTCTGATATACTGACACACTGACGATTCATATGGGACTATCTGTGGATGCATCTGTCACAATCAATCCTAGGCTTTTACGCCTATTGTACTCTGACTCCAGCACGGCTCTGGCAGTATATGTATTTTTATTTTATTGACGCACTGGCAACGTGCGGCTTCAATTTCCATGTGCTAACTTAGCCGACAGTGCTGCACCCATTAGTTTAATTTGTTGCTCACCATCTCCCGGTCGGGGGATCGAACCGTCATCCTGCAACTCCGCATAGCATCAGCAACCAGGCATCTTTCCACTGGACCACCGCACCAAGACTAAAAAGTCAAGGATTGGCCGACCAGTTTTCACATGTCTGATATACTGACACACTGATGATTCATATGGGACTATCTGTGGATGCATCTGTCACAATCAATCCTAGGCTTTTACGCCTATTGTACTCTGACTCCAGCACGGCTCTGGCAGTATATGTATTTTTATTTTATTGACGCACTGGCAACGTGCGGCTTCAATTTCCATGTGCTAACTTAGCCGACAGTGCTGCACCCATTAGTTTAATTTGTTGATCACCATCTCCCGGTCGGGGGATCGAACCATCATCCTGCAACTCCGCATAGCATCAGCAACCAGGCATCTTTCCACTGGACCACCGCACCAAGACTAAAAAGTCAAGGATTGGCCGACCAGTTTTCACATGTCTGATATACTGACACACTGACGATTCATATGGGACTATCTGTGGATGCATCTGTCACAATCAATCCTAGGCTTTTACGCCTATTGTACTCTGACTCCAGCACGGCTCTGGCAGTATATGTATTTTTATTTTATTGACGCACTGGCAACGTGCGGCTTCAATTTCCATGTGCTAACTTAGCCGACAGTGCTGCACCCATTAGTTTCATTTGTTGATCACCATCTCCCGGTCGGGGGATCGAACCGTCATCCTGCAACTCTGCATAGCATCAGCAACCAGGCATCTTTCCACTGGACCACCGCACCAAGACTAAAAAGTCAAGGATTGGCCGACCAGTTTTCACATGTCTGATATACTGACACACTGACGATTCATATGGGACTATCTGTGGATGCATCTGTCACAATCAATCCTAGGCTTTTACGCCTATTGTACTCTGACTCCAGCACGGCTCTGGCAGTATATGTATTTTTATTTTATTGATGCACTGGCAACGTGCGGCTTCAATTTCCATGTGCTAACTTAGCCGACAGTGCTGCACCCATTAGTTTAATTTGTTGATCACCATCTCCCGGTCGGAGGATCGAACCGTCATCCTGCAACTCCGCATAGCATCAGCAACCAGGCATCTTTCCACTGGACCACCGCACCAAGACTAAAAAGTCAAGGATTGGCCGACCAGTTTTCACATGTCTGATATACTGACACACTGACGATTCATATGGGACTATCTGTGGATGCATCTGTCACAATCAATCCTAGGCTTTTACGCCTATTGTACTCTGACTCCAGCACGGCTCTGGCAGTATATGTATTTTTATTTTATTGACGCACTGGCAACGTGCGGCTTCAATTTCCATGTGCTAACTTAGCCGACAGTGCTGCACCCATTAGTTTAATTTGTTGATCACCATCTCCCGGTCGGAGGATCGAACCGTCATCCTGCAACTCCGCATAGCATCAGCAACCAGGCATCTTTCCACTGGACCACCGCACCAAGACTAAAAAGTCAAGGATTGGCTGACCAGTTTTCACATGTCTGATATAATGACACACTGACGATTCATATGGGACTATCTGTGGATGCATCTGTCACAATCAATCCTAGGCTTTTACGCCTATTGTACTCTGACTCCAGCACGGCTCTGGCAGTATATGTATTTTTATTTTATTGACGCACTGGCAACGTGCGGCTTCAATTTCCATGTGCTAACTTAGCCGACAGTGCTGCACCCATTAGTTTAATTTGTTGATCCCCATCTCCCGGTCGGGGGATCGAACCGTCATCCTGCAACTCCGCATAGCATCAGCAACCAGGCATCTTTCCACTGTACCACCGCACCAAGACTAAAAAGTCAAGGATTGGCCGACCAGTTTTCACATGTCTGATATACTGACACACGGACGATTCATATGGGACTATCTGTGGATGCATCTGTCACAATCAATCCTAGGCTTTTACGCCTATTGCACTCTGACTCCAGCACGGCTCTGGCAGTATATGTATTTTTATTTTATTGACGCACTGGCAACGTGTGGCTTCAATTTCCATGTGCTAACTTAGCCGACAGTGCTGCACCCATTAGTTTAATTTGTTGATCACCATCTCCCGGTCGGGGGATCGAACCGTCATCCTGCAACTCCGCATAGCATCAGCAACCAGGCATCTTTCCACTGGACCACCGCACCAAGACTAAAAAGTCAAGGATTGGCCGACCAGTTTTCCCATGTCTGTTATACTGACACACTGACGATTCATATGGGACTATCTGTGGATGCATCTGTCACAATCAATCCTAGGCTTTTACGCCTATTGTACTCTGACTCCAGCACGGCTCTGGCAGTATATGTATTTTTATTTTATTGACGCACTGGCAACGTGCGGCTTCAATTTCCATGTGCTAACTTAGCCGACAGTGCTGCACCCATTAGTTTAATTTGTTGATCACCATCTCCCGGTCGGGGGATCGAACCGTCATCCTGCAACTCCGCATAGCATCAGCAACCAGGCATCTTTCCACTGGACCACCGCACCAAGACTAAAATGTCAAGGATTGGCCGACCAGTTTTCACATGTCTGATATACTGACACACTGACGATTCATATGGGACTATCTGTGGATGCATCTGTCACAATCAATCCTAGGCTTTTACGCCTATTGTACTCTGACTCCAGCACGGCTCTGGCAGTATATGTATTTTTATTTTATTGACGCACTGGCAACGTGCGGCTTCAATTTCCATGTGCTAACTTAGCCGACAGTGCTGCACCCATTAGTTTAATTTGTTGATCACCATCTCCCGGTCGGGGGATCGAACCGTCATCCTGCAACTCCGCATAGCATCAGCAACCAGGCATCTTTCCACTGGACCACCGCACCAAGACTAAAAAGTCAAGGATTGGCCGACCAGTTTTCACATGTCTGATATACTGACACACTGACGATTCATATGGGACTATCTGTGGATGCATCTGTCCCAATCAATCCTAGGCTTTTACGCCTATTGTACTCTGACTCCAGCACGGCTCTGGCAGTATATGTATTTTTATTTTATTGACGCACTGGCAACGTGCGGCTTCAATTTCCATGTGCTAACTTAGCCGACAGTGCTGCACCCATTAGTTTAATTTGTTGATCACCATCTCCCGGTCGGGGGATCGAACCGTCATCCTGCAACTCCGCATAGCATCAGCAACCAGGCATCTTTCCACTGGACCACCGCACCAAGACTAAAAAGTCAAGGATTGGCCGACCAGTTTTCACATGTCTGATATACTGACACACTGACGATTCATATGGGACTATCTGTGGATGCATCTGTCACAATCAATCCTAGGCTTTTACGCCTATTGTACTCTGACTCCAGCACGGCTCTGGCAGTATATGTATTTTTATTTTATTGACGCACTGGCAACATGCGGCTTCAATTTCCATGTGCTAACTTAGCCGACAGTGCTGCACCCATTAGTTTAATTTGTTGATCACCATCTCCCGGTCGGGGGGATCGAACCGTCATCCTGCAACTCCGCATAGCATCAGCAACCAGGCATCTTTCCACTGGACCACCGCACCAAGACTAAAAAGTCAAGGATTGGCCGACCAGTTTTCACATGTCTGATATACTGACACACTGACGATTCATATGAGACTATCTGTGGATGCATCTGTCACAATCAATCCTAGGCTTTTACGCCTATTGTACTCTGACTCCAGCACGGCTCTGGCAGTATATGTATTTTTATTTTATTGACGCACTGGCAACATGCAGCTTCAATTTCCATGTGCTAACTTAGCCGACAGTGCTGCACCCATTAGTTTAATTTGTTGATCACCATCTCCCGGTCGGGGGATCGAACCGTCATCGTGCAACTCCGCATAGCATCAGCAACCAGGCATCTTTCCACTGGACCACCGCACCAAGACTAAAAAGTCAAGTATTGGCCGACCAGTTTTCACATGTCTGATATACTGACACACTGGCGATTCATATGGGACTATCTGTGGATGCATCTGTCACAATCAATCCTAGGCTTTTACGCCTATTGTACTCTGACTCCAGCACGGCTCTGGCAGTATATGTATTTTTATTTTATTGACGCACTGGCAACGTGCGGCTTCAATTTCCATGTGCTAACTTAGCCGACAGTGCTGCACCCATTAGTTTAATTTGTTGATCACCATCTCCCGGTCGGGGGATCGAACCGTCATCCTGCAACTCCGCATAGCATCAGCAACCAGGCATCTTTCCACTGGACCACCGCACCAAGACTAAAAAGTCAAGGATTGGCCGACCAGTTTTCACATGTCTGATATACTGACACACTGACGATTCATATGGGACTATCTGTGGATGCATCTGTCACAATCAATCCTAGGCTTTTACGCCTATTTTACTCTGACTCCAGAACGGCTCTGGCAGTATATGTATTTTTATTTTATTGACGCACTGGCAACGTGCAGCTTCAATTTCCATGTGCTAACTTAGCCGACAGTGCTGCACCCATTAGTTTAATTTGTTGATCACCATCTCCCGGTCGGGGGATCGAACCGTCATCCTGCAACTCCGCATAGCATCAGCAACCAGGCATCTTTCCACTGGACCACCGCACCAAGACTAACAAGTCAAGGATTGGCCGACCAGTTTTCACATGTCTGATACACTGACACACTGACGATTCATATGGGACTATCTGTGGATGCATCTGTCACAATCAATCCTAGGCTTTTACGCCTATTGTACTCTGACTCCAGCACGGCTCTGGCAGTATATGTATTTTTATTTTATTGACGCACTGGCAACGTGCGGCTTCAATTTCCATGTGCTAACTTAGCCAACAGTGCTGCACCCATTAGTTTAATTTGTTGATCACCATCTCCCGGTCGGGGGATCGAACCGTCATCCTGCAACTCCGCATAGCATCAGCAACCAGGCATCTTTCCACTGGACCACCGCACCAAGACTAAAAAGTCAAGGATTGGCCGACCAGTTTTCACATGTCTGATATACTGACACACTGACGATTCATATGGGACTATCTGTGGATGCATCTGTCACAATCAATCCTAGGCTTTTACGCCTATTGTACTCTGACTCCAGCACGGCTCTGGCAGTATATGTATTTTTATTTTATTGACGCACTGGCAACGTGCGGCTTCAATTTCCATGTGCTAACTTAGCCGACAGTGCTGCACCCATTAGTTTAATTTGTTGATCACCATCTCCCGGTCGGGCGATCGAACCGTCATCCTGCAACTCCGCATAGCATCAGCAACCAGGCATCTTTCCACTGGACCACCGCACCAAGACTAAAAAGTCAAGGATTGGCCGACCAGTTTTCACATGTCTGATATACTGACACACTGACGATTCATATGGGACTATCTGTGGATGCATCTGTCACAATCAATCCTAGGCTTTTACGCCTATTGTACTCTGACTCCAGCATGGCTCTGGCAGTATATGTATTTTTATTTTATTGACGCACTGGCAACGTGCGGCTTCAATTTCCATGTGCTAACTTAGCCAACAGTGCTGCACCCATTAGTTTAATTTGTTGATCACCATCTCCCGGTCGGGGGATCGAACCGTCATCCTGCAACTCCGCATAGCATCAGCAACCAGGCATCTTTCCACTGGACCACCGCACCAAGACTAAAAAGTCAAGGATTGGCCGACCAGTTTTCACATGTCTGATATACTGACACACTGACGATTCATATGGGACTATCTGTGGATGCATCTGTCACAATCAATCCTAGGCTTTTACGCCTATTGTACTCTGACTCCAGCACGGCTCTGGCAGTATATGTATTTTTATTTTATTGACGCACTGGCAACGTGCGGCTTCAATTTCCATGTGCTAACTTAGCCGACAGTGCTGCACCCATTAGTTTAATTTGTTGATCACCATCTCCCGGTCGGGGGATCGAACCGTCATCGTGCAACTCCGCATAGCATCAGCAACCAGGCATCTTTCCACTGGACCACCGCACCAAGACTAAAAAGTCAAGGATTGGCCGACCAGTTTTCACATGTCTGATATACTGACACACTGGCGATTCATATGGGACTATCTGTGGATGCATCTGTCACAATCAATCCTAGGCTTTTACGCCTATTGTACTCTGACTCCAGCACGGCTCTGGCAGTATATGTATTTTTATTTTATTGATGCACTGGCAACGTGCGGCTTCAATTTCCATGTGCTAACTTAGCCGACAGTGCTGCACCCATTAGTTTAATTTGTTGATCACCATCTCCCGGTCGGGGGATCGAACCGTCATCCTGCAACTCCGCATAGCATCAGCAACCAGGCATCTTTCCACTGGACCACCGCACCAAGACTAAAAAGTCAAGGATTGGCCGACCAGTTTTCACATGTCTGATATACTGACACACTGGCGATTCATATGGGACTATCTGTGGATGCATCTGTCACAATCAATCCTAGGCTTTTACGCCTATTGTACTCTGACTCCAGCACGGCTCTGGCAGTATATGTATTTTTATTTTATTGACGCACTGGCAACGTGCGGCTTCAATTTCCATGTGCTAACTTAGCCGACAGTGCTGCACCCATTAGTTTAATTTGTTGATCACCATCTCCCGGTCGGGGGATCGAACCGTCATCCTGCAACTCCGCATAGCATCAGCAACCAGGCATCTTTCCACTGGACCACCGCACCAAGACTAAAAAGTCAAGGATTGGCCGACCAGTTTTCACATGTCTGATATACTGAAACACTGACGATTCATATGGGACTATCTGTGGATGCATCTGTCACAATCAATCCTAGGCTTTTACGCCTATTGTACTCTGACTCCAGCACGGCTCTGGCAGTATATGTATTTTTATTTTATTGACGCACTGGCAACGTGCGGCTTCAATTTCCATGTGCTAACTTAGCCGACAGTGCTGCACCCATTAGTTTAATTTGTTGATCACCATCTCCCGGTCGGGGGATCGAACCGTCATCCTGCCACTCTGCATAGCATCAGCAACCAGGCATCTTTCCACTGGACCTCCGCACCAAGACTAAAAAGTCAAGGATTGGCCGACCAGTTTTCACATCTCTGATATACTGACACACTGACGATTCATATGGGACTATCTGTGGATGCATCTGTCACAATAAATCCTAGGCTTTTACGCCTATTGTACTCTGACTCCAGCACGGCTCTGGCAGTATATGTATTTTTATTTTATTGACGCACTGGCAACGTGCGGCTTCAATTTCCATGTGCTAACTTAGCCGACAGTGCTGCACCCATTAGTTTAATTTGTTGATCACCATCTCCCGGTCGGGGGATCGAACCGTCATCCTGCAACTCCGCATAGCATCAGCAACCAGGCATCTTTCCACTGGACCACCGCACCAAGACTAAAAAGTCAAGGATTGGCCGACCAGTTTTCACATGTCTGATATACTGACACACTGACGATTCATATGGGACTATCTGTGGATGCATCTGTCACAATCAATCCTAGGCTTTTACGCCTATTGTACTCTGACTCCAGCACGGCTCTGGCAGTATATGTATTTTTATTTTATTGACGCACTGGCAACGTGCGGCTTCAATTTCCATGTGCTAACTTAGCCGACAGTGCTGCACCCATTAGTTTAATTTGTTGATCACCATCTCCCGGTCGGGGTATCGAACCATCATCCTGCAACTCCGCATAGCATCATCAACCAGGCATCTTTCCACTGGACCACCGCACCAAGACTAAAAAGTCAAGGATTGGCCGACCAGTTTTCACATGTCTGATATACTGACACACTGACGATTCATATGGGACTATCTGTGGATGCATCTGTCACAATCAATCCTAGGCTTTTACGCCTATTGTACTCTGACTCCAGCACGGCTCTGGCAGTATATGTATTTTTATTTTATTGACGCACTGGCAACGTGCGGCTTCAATTTCCATGTGCTAACTTAGCCGACAGTGCTGCACCCATTAGTTTAATTTGTTGATCACCATCTCCCGGTCGGGGGATCGAACCGTCATCCTGCAACTCCGCATAGCATCAGCAACCAGGCATCTTTCCACTGGACCACCGCACCAAGACTAAAAAGTCAAGGATTGGCCGACCAGTTTTCACATGTCTGATATACTGACACACTGACGATTCATATGGGACTATCTGTGGATGCATCTGTCACAATCAATCCTAGGCTTTTACGCCTATTGTACTCTGACTCCAGCACGGCTCTGGCAGTATATGTATTTTTATTTTATTGACGCACTGGCAACGTGCGGCTTCCATTTCCATGTGCTAACTTAGCCGACAGTGCTGCACCCATTAGTTTAATTTGTTGATCACCATCTCCCGGTCGGGGGATCGAACCGTCATCCTGCAACTCCGCATAGCATCAGCAACCAGGCATCTTTCCACTGGACCACCGCACCAAGACTAAAATGTCAAGGATTGGCCGACCAGTTTTCACATGTCTGATATACTGACACACTGACGATTCATATGGGACTATCTGTGGATGCATCTGTCACAATCAATCCTAGGCTTTTACGCCTATTGTACTCTGACTCCAGCACGGCTCTGGCAGTATATGTATTTTTATTTTATTGACGCACTGGCAACGTGCGGCTTCAATTTCCATGTGCTAACTTAGCCGACAGTGCTGCACCCATTAGTTTAATTTGTTGATCACCATCTCCCGGTCGGGGGATCGAACCGTCATCCTGCAACTCCGCATAGCATCAGCAACCAGGCATCTTTCCACTGGATCACCGCACCAAGACTAAAAAGTCAAGGATTGGCCGACCAGTTTTCACATGTCTGATATACTGACACACTGACGATTCATATGGGACTATCTGTGGATGCATCTGTCACAATCAATCCTAGGCTTTTACGCCTATTGTACTCTGACTCCAGCACGGCTCTGGCAGTATATGTATTTTTATTTTATTGACGCACTGGCAACGTGCGGCTTCAATTTCCATGTGCTAACTTAGCCGACAGTGCTGCACCCATTAGTTTAATTTGTTGATCACCATCTCCCGGTCGGGGGATCGAACCGTCATCCTGCAACTCCGCATAGCATCAGCAACCAGGCATCTTTCCACTGGACCACCGCACCAAGACTAAAATGTCAAGGATTGGCCGACCAGTTTTCACATGTCTGATATACTGACACACTGACGATTCATATGGGACTATCTGTGGATGCATCTGTCACAATCAATCCTAGGCTTTTACGCCTATTGTACTCTGACTCCAGCACGGCTCTGGCAGTATATGTATTTTTATTTTATTGACGCACTGGCAACGTGCGGCTTCAATTTCCATGTGCTAACTTAGCCGACAGTGCTGCACCCATTAGTTTAATTTGTTGATCACCATCTCCCGTCGGGGGATCGAACCGTCTTCGTGCAACTCCGCATAGCATCAGCAACCAGGCATCTTTCCACTGGACCACAGCACCAAGACTAAAAAGTCAAGGATTGGCCGACCAGTTTTCACATGTCTGATATACTGACACACTGACGATTCATATGGGACTATCTGTGGATGCATCTGTCACAATCAATCCTAGGCTTTTACGCCTATTGTACTCTGACTCCAGCACGGCTCTGGCAGTATATGTATTTTTATTTTATTGACGCACTGGCAATGTGCGGCTTCAATTTCCATGTGCTAACTTAGCCGACAGTGCTGCACCCATTAGTTTAATTTGTTGATCACCATCTCCCGGTCGGGGGATCGAACCGTCTTCGTGCAACTCCGCATAGCATCAGCAACCAGGCATCTTTCCACTGGACCACCGCACCAAGACTAAAAAGTCAAGGATTGGCCGACCAGTTTTCACATGTCTGATATACTGACACACTGACGATTCATATGGGACTATCTGTGGATGCATCTGTCACAATAAATCCTAGGCTTTTACGCCTATTGTACTCTGACTCCAGCACGGCTCTGGCAGTATATGTATTTTTATTATATTGACGCACTGGCAACGTACGGCTTCAATTTCCATGTGCTAACTTAGCCGACATTGCTGCACCCATTAGTTTAATTTGTTGATCACCATCTCCCGGTCGGGGGATCGAACCATCATCCTGCAACTCCGCATAGCATGAGCAACCAGGCATCTTTCCACTGGACCACCGCACCAAGACTAAAAAGTCAAGGATTGGCCGACCAGTTTTCACATGTCTGATATACTGACACACTGACGATTCATATGGGACTTTCTGTGGATGCATCTATCACAATCAATCCTAGGCTTTTACGCCTATTGTACTCTGACTCCAGCACGGCTCTGGCAGTATATGTATTTTTATTTTATTGACGCACTGGCAATGTGCGGCTTCAATTTCCATGTGCTAACTTAGCCGACAGTGCTGCACCCATTAGTTTAATTTGTTGATCACCATCTCCCGGTCGGGGGATCGAACCGTCATCCTGCAACTCCGCATAGCATCAGCAACCAGGCATCTTTCCACTGGATCACCGCACCAAGACTAAAAAGTCAAGGATTGGCCGACCAGTTTTCACATGTCTGATATACTGACACACTGACGATTCATATGGGACTATCTGTGGATGCATCTGTCACAATCAATCCTAGGCTTTTACGCCTATTGTACTCTGACTCCAGCACGGCTCTGGCAGTATATGTATTTTTATTTTATTGACGCACTGGCAACGTTGCATATACCAGTACCCAAGATTTAATCATACACTGAAAGACATGCTTTTAATGAAATGGCAGCAATTGTTTGTATTTGAGTCACTTAAAGCGGTTAATTACATTGAAAAGTCAATCTTTACAACAGACAGAGACACCAACATGATAGTGGCACTTCGAAAATATGAATGTATTGACTATGTCAAGCACATTTGAATACAATCTTTAGGTAAGAGGACAAAGGTCAAGGTCACCGAATTAATGAAAATTGCATTTCCAGAGGATAACTTAAGTTCTACTGAATGGATCTTTATGTAAACCATGCTAGTAAATCGATCGTCTTGTGATCTCTAGACTACTGTAGACCAAACCCACCATCTGGCTGTCTGTAAGCTAGTGTAGGTCAAGCTGGTACATCTATCCCTGTTATCTGGAGGCTACTGCCGATTAAGTTAGTAAATCCGTGCTCTCGTTGTCAATGGATCATGATAGTAAATCCGTCCTCTTGTCATCTGGAGGCTATTGTAAAACAAGCTAGTATGTCCGTCCTCTCGTTGTGTATAGATCAGGATAGTAAATTTTATCAGTCCTCTTGTTGTATGTAGATCAAGCTAGTAAATTGGTCCTTGGTATGTATTGTATGCATCTAGATAAACACACAGACATACATAGATAACACCAGTCTCCGTTATCTATTATATCCCAGATCAGGACAAAGCTGCGTGTATATTATCTTCGCATTAGCTTCGAAGACGACAGACGTGTTTTAAACCTTAAATATAACTATGTTCAACACACAAATCTCAATGGGCCTTCTCCAACCTGACACTAAAGTCAATGCCTATACACACATATGGTAGGTGCTGACCTGTTTTAGTGACCACCTGCCTTAGTGGTCTCACCTGCCTTAGTGGCCACCTGTTTTGAGTGGCCACCTGCCTTACTGGGTGGACATAAGACATGAGATAGTAGTATAAGAATGGCTCGATCAGACTGCTCAAACAAACACGTAGCCTCGGCGGGTGTCACATCAGCATGAGGGGATTACCCACAGGCCCTTCCAGCTGCCTTGGCAACGCTCACTTGGCAGAATGCTAAAGTGCTTACTATCTGCACCATGAAAGACTGGTATGTTCACATGTGACACAGGATCTGGTGCTGGGCGAGTGCTCTTGGTTGCAGACAACCCCGGTCCACACTCTCCACCCCATAGAAGTGGCAGACAGACTCAATCGTTTCACATTGATGAAATTGGAGGTAGAAGTTTTTCTGCAGATGGTCGCAGTAGGGATTGTAGTTAGGCTCATCTTGGAAGTGTGCCCACTTAGCATTTAATATCATGACTGTTTGTGAGGCAACCACCACAGGTATGAGCAGTAGTAGAACCAATATCTTGGGTCTATATGTGGAGGGTTACACTAAAGAGAGTGAACCTGGTAAGAAAAATCTGTGTCAGATCAAGCCCTGTGCCTGCCTCGATGCGAATCTTCATCCCATCAGGTGCGGGTGTTAACTGCTTCACTTTATCATCAGCTAGAATATGCAGTTCTATCACAGTATGGGTTGTCTACAGACTGGCGAGCCCAACACGCTCGAGCAGCTTCACTGAGACCTTCACATTCGAAGAGTGTGACACACCCTCTATCCGCAGGATGCCCTCCTGAATATTGATAGTGTACATGCTGGTCCATCAAAGTGGCGACACCGCAGGAGCTTTCTTTCCTCCATTGACCCTAAAGATGACCCACGATTATAAACTTTCCAGACTGTGCCACACTTTTTCACAACAGCAGAGAGTGGGGTGACTTTAAGGTTAATTGCTGCCGGGGGCCTACATAGTGGCAACCATGGTTCCCACTTGCCTTCAGGGCCATGGCAATACCACCCTTCATTCTTCCTGAACATGATTTGCGGACACTTTGCTAAGGTCAGCAGCATACCATGATGTGTCATTGGTGGGGCATTGTTCGTAGCTATTGCGACCACTTGGAAACTGAGGCTAGCAATCATGGTGTCAACGTCTGTCACCGGCGCATCCAACATCTCAATCACAGGCTCGAGAATGTATCGCTTCCTTGGGAAATCGTAGCAAAACACGACTTTGTCACCAACCATGTCTCGAACCAGACGATCCTTTGAGACATTCTTTAGGTCAGTCAATAGTTCTATGCCATCACCGCTAATGGAATGGAGGGAGAACGTATTGGCATCTGCTCCATACTGTAGGATGAACGACTTGCCATCACATTTCTTAACCTTGGCTATAGCAGAAGAGGTGTTAGCCACATTCTGGGAACATGTCAGTACCATACATCAGTAGACCAGCCAAAGATGGGCGGGTGATGCTGATGAGCACCCCTTCTATGGTTACTGTATTCTGCGGCTGTAGTAGTAGAACCATCCTACAGCTGCAATCAGTTCTTCTTCGCTTTTGTCCACTGCGTCTTGTCCTCAGCTGAAATCCTTAGCTTCCTCGGGTCCATTCTTGACTTGAGTGTACCGAGTCCTGCTTTCTTGAGGTCACCTCGTAGCACGCTTAGCAGATTTATGCAATGACATCCTCTCCTGGCTTTGTATTTGCTGGCTCCAAGTAGGGCGAATTCCAAGGCTTTCTGTGCTGGTGTCTCTTCTGGCATCCTTAACAAATGGTCACACATGGATCATCTTTGCTGGGCGACTTTTATGGACAGTATTACACATCTTGTATAGTGCATCGTTAGAAATTATGCTGTCTGGCCATCGGTGTCCAGTGATAGTGTGTAGGTGTTTGCGGTGGCAGGTATCGAGTTTGTCTAGAGTTGCCTTTGGAGTTACAGTTATACATCATCAAGGATACGCAGGTTGCATTGTATAAACGTAGCCTCTTTATCAAGGGCATCCTTTATCTACGAATCTATAGCTTCCAGAAGGACTGGAAAGTTATTTCCCCATGACGCAGCGTGCAGAAATGTCAGCAGTACTGCAAAGCAGTGAGCCCAGGATTTTACTTTTCCTCCATGGTTCACCGCCATGAAGTGGGTCGTCATTTTCTATAGTTTTATGCTTTGTCGATAGGTATATGTGGGTGAACTCTGTTTTGGATCCATTCATAAAGAGATTCTCAATTTTTAGTTTGCTTGCAGCTATTGGGAGAAGTTCGTCAAGGGGTTTCCTTTCCTCGTCTATGAAGTCCACATCGTCGGCAAATTCCATCTCTAGTGGCATGCCCAGTATTGACACTGGGAGCTTTTGTCTTGTGGAACTTTCCCACACAGATTTCAATGCGGCAGCAAGGTAGCAGCTGAAAAGCACCGGAGAGAGACCATCTCCCTGTGGGGAGCCGATTGATGTCTCAAACTCTACAGACTTCACTGACTTGACCCGTACTCTCAGCTTGGTGTCTGCAAGCAGTAGTCGCACTAGTCATAGCTCATTTTCATTGCAACTGGCCTGGCGTAGTACATCTAGGATCTTTGAGCGTTTTCTGCGTGTCGAAGGCTCGTGACATGTCAATGCCCATTTTGTGGAAGTCCCAGTGTTTGGACATGACTACCGACATGAGCATGCGTTGAGCCCATACAATGTCTGTGCAGATGCGTCCACGTTTGAAGCGTCTTTGACATGATCCTGTGAAGTAATCGATCTTGTCTCGGATGCGGCACCCCTTCGGGACATGGAAAAACATCTTGCTGCGAACCATGCTGGTAGAACATCTGCGGGAGCACTACATACTTCTATTGTCTGACTCCGCCAATGAGGCAGTGGACTGCAAAGACAAGTGATACAGGGGCCCAATTAGCAAGACACAGAACCTGCAAGCACTGATAGAGAAACTGCTAGCAGCTTGATTGACTGACCCACTCGTCCTAGTCATCTATGACCCTGCAGTGGATCAGAGGACAGTCACTACCACCAGCAACATCACCAGACGCATCCGACACACCAAGATCATGGTCTACATCATCTTTCAGAAGTATATCATGAAATCTCAGCAAACATCTTCCACAATGCTCGGTTGCTGTACTTCAGCTCAAAGTGAGGATGTGCTCTCCTTGAGATGATATATGGCAGCCTGACTCTCATTGCAGCCGTGCAGAAGGCTGCGAAGCTATACCTCTTAATCTTCATCAACAAGGAGACAGGTGAGCAGTCATACTTTAAGCCTTCTCCGGAGAAAGTGGAAAGCTTCAGCTACATGCTGAATCGATCCAGGAAGCTTCTGTGCAAGTCGGGGCGACATGTCTGATGCATCAGCCAGGAGGGTTTTTTCAGGTTTGAGGAACTTCTCTGACAAACTTCATCAGAAGCTTGAGGAACCTCGACAGAAGTTTGGGGAACTTAGTCAGAAGTTTGAGGAACTTGAGGACATCTGAGCCACTCGTGAAACTCTATCCAGTATACACCTGGGATCAGACTCCAAAACCGTCTTCTTAAGAGCCACTTTGACCAGGCTTCGTGAGCATCTGACTTGCGAGCAGGTTTGATGAGGTAGTCCTGATAGTTCAAAGGGACCTTTAGAAATGCTGTCAGATTCCTCTCCATCCTCTTTCGCCATCTTTCATTGAGGATGTTATTATTATTATTATTATTAGTATTATTATTATTTTTATTTGATCTTAATTTTAAGTGCTCAATGGCTTCCTTGCAACCCTCGGTCACCAGCTCCTGAGTACCAATGGCATGCCCAGCCTCAAGGGTCAGTCACGGCAGCACTGATCTAACCCTGGAAGTAGTCAGTTAATCCAGACTGTAGAGTATCCAGCATGCTGCACTCTTCACAATGTTGAATACGTCAACCTACTTCCCCACTGTTATTGGATCTCTAGCAACGACCCTCGCCTTCTGAAGACCCAGAATGACAGGACTCTTTAGATAGTGTCTTAGGGAGATCCAGTGCCATGCCTTGGATATTGTCAAGCTCCTTGTACATGATTCTGGTCAGCAGCTGCTTGACCGATCTGGAGACACCCTGCGCATCCAGAGAGGTCAGAATCTCTGAGTAGAGTGGTGGAAGCTGACCCGCCCTGGTGTGGAGGACGTTGATGTGACGAATTAGTCCCCTTATTCGTGTAATAGATGGTATCATCATGCCTGTTGGTGGCGTCCCGGCTCAGGCTGCAGGCTCATGCTTGCCAGTGTGCATTGGTTGCGGCAGCAAGACTATCTGATGGAGAACCTTACCGAACATGGAGGCGTTTGATCTGGCTTTATAGAGACACTATAGAGATACCTTAATCATGAACCCGCAACCTCACATCACACAGATCCATGGAAGGCTGATCGAAAGATCCATGAGATTAGGAGCATGACGCTCAATTTCAAGCTCAAGAGCACCGTGGAGAAGTATGTAGAGCTCATGTAAGTTGTGAGCATGTGGGAGAGTATGCAGAGCGACAGCACCCTAGACACCACCTATGCGAATCATGAGTACCGAGTTCTGGCTCATTGGCCTACTATGTGATAGGGGAAAAGGTACTATGCTGTGGAGTGTAAAAGGGGCTTCACAGAACTCAACTTACAAGCAAATGTCGAAATGTATATTGCAGTGCCACTCTTCTCCCTCCTCGAGAACACACACGTTAATCCGGCCATGATGCAAAATGAGCTGTTCCTTCGGGTGTACACTGGACATCTTGATGGTGTAAAGATGACCTCTCTATGTCTTCATGTCCGGCATGATGAGAATGGCCAGGTGCTAAAGCATGCCAGTTCAAGACAATTGATCCTACATGTAGAGCGAGAACACCAACAGGTCCAGGCCACAGCTAACCAGTGGGTAGAGTCGACATTAAAACGAGGTGTCACGGATTGCGAGGTGGAAGTAGTCCTGGTTCAGAATGGAGGCGTGGTCCAAGAGGTGGCTGAGCTAGACGACTTCAACCTTGTGGAGGCTTGGAGCAATGTTCTCGATGAGGTCCGCAATCTGACTGATTGCTGTCTCTATCAACAGAAAACGAAGCCTTACTATGTCTAACCAGTGACCATGACCATCTTGAGTTGGCACTCGAGTGTGAATACCACCTCGGACTTAGGAACATCCCACCTAACCATGGCAACCAGCTTTAATGTTGGAAACTTGCTCAGAGAGTGAGCAGGCACCCAGGTAGTGGGTGTGACAGTGCTGTACTTCGGCTAGGTCAAGGTTTGCGTATCACATACCGCTGGCATACAGGTTGAGCACACATAGAGCACAATTTCTACCGTCATAGCAACACTGACAGCCACTGCTATGGCCTCGGCTATCTTCTGAGCTGCCGATGCCACACAGTTGAGTGTTGGCTCGGCGAGCTTTACAGCCTCGCAGTACTCATCGAGACTCTCATCTGCCTCTTTGATGTTCTGAGTGCTTTGTTGCTGGCGGCATGCCTCCCTTTGGTGCATATGCTCAAGTGCCTTTCTGTACTCAAGCTTCTCCTTAGACTGTTTCTCCATCACCTGGTTATGACGTTTTCGCTCATGCCATTCTATAGTGATTAGGTTAAAGCTCTCATATAGTCCATCCCCCACCCGCCAATGTATAAACCTGAAGCTTTTGAAGATCCCATCGACAAGGATGATGATGATGATGATGATGTCGATGCCGAGCCTGAATCCTGCAAGATAATCCACTGAGCCAAAGGGGTCTATAGCAACCGTGTGAAGGGATTTCTTGGACCGTTAGCCATGGTCGAAGCTCTGATCACTCTGTTCATGAGGAATCGTGGTGAGACAGTCTGCAAGATCGCTGACAAAACTCCATGGAGTTGAGAAGTTCACCGAGGCGATTCTGTCCATTGCCTCGGCGGTAGGCACATACTTTGGTGTTACTGGCCCATAACTGGCCGCCGAACATTTAAGACGTGCTGTATATCATGGTGTTTCTCTGTATGTGTGTGTGTGTGTGTGATTACACCCCTACACTAGTGAGTACCGTTTCGAACTTGGTACCATCTAGCTGAAGTCTTTTAAGAGATTTGAACCATGGGTTTTTTAATTAGAATTCAGTGCTGTTATCAATTGAGCCAATGGGGAACCGATAATTAGATTACAAATAATGATAGTTATCTTTTATGAATTGTTGTGCAATAATAGCAAAAAGATCAATCAGACTGATAGCACACTGATACCTACAAAGTTATTGACAACAGTCTATAATATATGTATACTTGCTGACGGTAATCTGTAGGCTTATTCCCTCTGCCCTGTGAAACAGTGACTTCGTGAATAATGCATCCGAGATAGTTAATTGGTTATATTATATGCTGAATTACACTTTAAAATCACAGGTTCGAATCTCGCTATGAAATAGTAGTCCCAATTACACACACTGCAGGTGCTTGCAACGCAAGCGTACCGAATTATCGCCATTAAACTGACAATACTGTTACAAAGATATCGACCTATATATATATATATATATATATATATATATTACAGCCGATGTGTGTACATATTAGAATAGTCTAGACAACAGGTTATCAGATAAATCTAGGTCATTTTTATAAATGCACACATAGCTGAGGTAGCTAGCACGTTTTATTATATGCCGAATTATACTTTAACATCGCAGGTTCAAATCTCGCTATATGATATTGATGATGTAAACAGTGAAATATTACTTCCAATCACATAAATAATTACACAAAAATTACACAGCTCTGTACTGCTACAAAAGATAGAGACCTAGCCAAAAGATTTTTTTCCTTATGATATTCATATCAAAGATAGCACATAACAGCATTCATAGCCAAGATAGCTAGCACGTTTTATTATATGCCGAATTATACTTAAAATCGCCGGTTGTTATTAGCAAATGTTAAACACTATTGCCAGATAGTAGAGCACACTGGGCAACTTGATGATGATTATGATTATTGATGATGATTAATGGTGATGATTATGATGATGATTATGATAATTGATGATGATTAATGGTGATGATTATGATGATGATTATGATAACTGATGATGATGATGATGATGATGATAATGATGATGAAGTTGATGATGATGATGATGAAGTTGATGATGATGATGATGATGAAGTTGATGATGAAGTTGATGATGATGATGATTATAGACATAATGCTGGATCACAAATACATGCCACGCCTGTCGTTCCGACTGTCTCCATATCAAACAAACACATAGTCATGACCAGTGTCACATCGACATGAGGGGATTACCCACAGGCCGTTCCAGCTGCCTTGACAACACTCACTTGGCGGAACGCTAAAGTGCCTATCATCTGCACCTCCGCAGACTCCAGCATACTCACTGGTGATACAGAGAATCTGGTGTTGTAGGGGGAGCAGGGAACCCTGCCCAACCCTTTCTACACCATAGAAGTGGCAGGTAGACTCACTTTTCTCACGTGGGTGAAATCGGTCATATTTTTTCGCTGATCATCACGGAAGGGATTGTACTGGGGCTCGTCTCGGAAGTGGGCCCACTTGGCATCTAATATCATGGCTGTCTCAGTCGTCCTGACATCCGCACTCAGTACCATGACAACGAAAACAGATACAAGTAATAGTGGTGCTAACATATGTGGAGGGTTAAACCGAACAAGGTGAACCCCTCGAGAAATATCTGTGTCATATCAAGTCCTGTGCCATCCTCCATGTTGATCTTCATCCCATCTGGGGCCGGTCTTAGCTGCTTCACTTTACCACCAGTTAGAAGCCGCAACTCTAGCATGGGCATTGTTTGCGGACTTGTAAGCCCGATACGCTTAAGCAGCTTCACTGAGCCCTTCGCCTTCAAGGAGTGCAACACACCATCTATCCGTAAGACACTCCTGAATATTGATAGCTTACTCTGGTCCATCAAAAGGGCGACGAAGCAGGAACTATCCTCCAGTGACCTCAATCATATGGGCTACCGCAACTAGGGTTGTGCTCCGTCCTATATAGGTCAGGAAAGATGTCCCCCAGTTATAAAGCTTCCAGACCATGCCATCCTTCTTTACAATGGTGGAGAGTGGGTTGACCTCCAGATCAATAACCGCTGGAGGTCTATATAGTAGCACCCACGCTCGCCACTTACCACCAGGTCCAGCGCAATACCACACCACGTTCTTTTTCGAAGACTACATGCAGCTGTTTCGCCAGGGTCAACACCACACCATCATGTGACATCGGTGGGGCATGCTTCACAGTCGACTCTAAAACATGAAAGCTGAGATCAGCATCCAAATTGTTAACATCCTCAACCTTGTCTGGTACCTGTTCTATCAGGGGCTGGAGGATGAACTTCTTCTTCTGGAAGTCATAGCAGAACACTATTTTGTCCCCATCTGTCTCTCGACCCAGACGTTCCTTTGAGACATCCTTATGTCAGTGAGCAGCTCTACACCATCGCCAGCAACAGATTGGAGGGAGAATGCCTTGGAGTCTGCTCCATATTGAAGGATGAATGACTTGCCATCGCTTTCCATAACCTTGGCAGCATCAACGTCGTACACGTCCACAAGATAAGCTAGACCGGTTGAGTGAGCAAATACAGGCTCCATTATAAATATAAATATATAAATATATATAAATATGTAGGGTTTAAACGGAGTGTATAGCCATGCTGATTGTCCGACTGCTACTCCAAAATGGGGAGAATGTCATAAGACCATCTCTAGTTGGTAGACGTGCGGTTCAGTATCGCATAGAATGGGTTCTCTTGAAGGTAGCTCAGCATTCCACCACGTACGTACATGCCGATGTGCTACATCCGCCACCGGGAAGTACCTACCACAGCTCACTGACTGAAGTAGGGTTAGACGTGATAGAATATCTGCCAGGAGCCACCAGCAAAATGTGGAAAGCGATCAGCCCCAACACGTTCACCCACGTAAATCAACTGTTTGACAGCTCCACCATTAATCTTTATGCCAGCATGGATGGGCTGTCGGATGCCCAATTGGAGTTTACGCTGCCATTGCTTATTGACCTATCCTCATCATGACGATATCATATCAGATCTATCAGGCATTCGCCGAGATGTTGAAAAAGGAGATAGAGCAGCCACACACACACACACGCACACACCCTCCTTGTTCCTCTGGAACAGGCAGATATAGCGGTACAGGAAATGAGTTGTCGACAATAAGGCGAGCGACTACAGTGGGTGAGCTGGTATGAACAAAACGTCAAGGAGGCAACGAGACGAAGGGACTACAACTCTGTCCAAGAATGGGAGAGCCTCATCCAGCAGGAGGAGGGCATCGCAGGGTCAGACTTGTATGATTCATGTGATCATATCACGGGTGATGAGTGTGTAGAGCAATGTATGTATGTATGTATGTATCTCGGATTTATATAGCGCCAATTCCAAACTGAATTGCTCAAAAGCGCTTTACAAAATTTAGAATGCTCTTTGGAAAAGATATGTTTTTAGGTGTGATTTAAATGAGTTAATTTTAGAGCAGTTTCTAATTTCAGGTGCAAGAGAATTCCAGAATCGCGGACCGGCTCGAGAAAATGCACGATCACCAGTAGTTAAGTTTGATTTTGGTATGGTACATAGTAATTGTGTGCTAGACCTAAGAGACCTTGGTGCTGCTCTTTGCTGGATTAAGGATTTTAAGTACGGTGGGGCCAGATCATTTAGGCACTTGAACACCAACAAAGCCACCTTGTACCATATACGTTGTCTTATAGGCAACCAGTGCAGCTCCAATAGGACAGGTGTGATATGATCGAATCTGTTGGTGTGTGTAATCAGTCTAGCTGCTGTATTCTGCGCTCTCTGTAAACGATCTAATTGGCTAGATGGTATGCCTATTAACAGAGGGTTACAGTAGTCCAGGCGTGACGTGATGGTAGCATGTACGAGAGTTTTGACCGCGTTTTCATCCAGGAAGCTGCAAATTTTGCTAATGTTCCGAATGTTCATGAATATGGAACGGCAGACAGTGGTAACATGAGCTTCCATCGATAGGGAATTGTCAAATGTTACGCCTATGTTACGGGCACATGCACTGAAAGATACATCAGTCTCCCCAATGTGCAAACTGGTGATGTCAACCTTATGTCTTAGGTGCGGTGAGGTTATTAACAGAATTTCAGTTTTCTTATCATTCAACTGCAATAAGTTGCTTAACATCCATAGTTTAATGTCACGAACACAGTCTTCAACACGCTCACGAGCATTCACCTGGTCATTTGCATAGAATGCGAGATATAGCTGTGTATTGTCAGCGTAGAAATGGTAACTTATGCCATGAGACTGCAATAGCACTCCAAGGGGTGCTGTATAGATTGTAAAAAGGATCGGTCCCAGGACCGACCCCTGTGGCACACCTGATGTTAATTCATGTTCCTCTGATTTGATATTATTCGCAATGATCATTTGATGGCGTTTTCTGAGATATGATGAAAACCAAGCAAGAGAAGTGTCTAAAATGCCCAGTTCTGCTAATCTAGATAACATGACATCGTGGTCTATAGTGTCAAATGCGGCAGACAAATCCAGGAGAACTAGTAAAATACACTTGCGTTCATCCATGGAACATAAGACATCATTTTGTATGCGCAGTAGGGCTGTCTCAGTGCTGTGAAGTTCGTGGTATGCGCTTTGAAAAGGTTCCAGAAGATTATTTCTTACTAAGTGATCATTGAGCTGCTTGGCGACAACTCGTTCTAATACTTTTGACAGGAAAGGTAAATTTGAAACAGGTCTGTAGTTTCCAAGCACATTTTGGTCTAGTGATGCCTTTTTTAGTAACGGAATCACGTTTGCAGTTTTGAACAGGTCAGGGACATTGCCACTTGTTAAGGACAAATTAATGATTTTGAGTATCGTAGGCAATAATTCATCAACACAACCCTTAACAATATTTGTTGGTATCGGATCTAGTGAACAGGATGCGAATTATTGTCGATACTTCTTCAGAGCAAGCCGGTTTAAATTCTGTCATGGTACATTTTAAGTTAAGGGCGGTGCGACAACTAATTAGCGGTGAGTAGTTTTGGTGATTTAAAATGCAGTCACGAATTAAACCCATTTTCTCCGAAAAGAAGTTCGTAAACTTGTTTGCTAGCTCAGTTGGGTCAGTGTATTGTGGGAGATTGCTCTTACTTTTGTCCTTGTGAAGTAGGTCGCTGAAGATGCTGAACAGCTTTCCCTGGTTGGATGCATGTTCAGACACTAACGTGGAGTAATACGATCGTTTTGCTGATAGTATCATATCACTTATGAGACGAACTTGACTTGCATATACTTGGCGATGGACCTGAAGTTTGGATTTACGGGCGACACGCTCATGTTTACGACAGAGCTATTTTGCTACTTTTATTTCACAGTTGTACCATGGTGATTTCTCTCGGACAATGATTACCTTTCGCTTCATCGCGGCATGTTTATCGAGGATAGATCGCATATCGTTATTGTACTGCTCAGCAATCCGTGATACGTCATCAGATGAATTCATGCACACCTCAGAGGACTGAATGTCGGACTTAAACGATTGTGTAGGGAGCGAATGAAGATTTCGATATGTTAATTCCTTTCTTGGTAGTGCTGGTTTCAGAAGCGATATATCAAAGGTAATGGCAGCGTGATCAGATGTAATAGCACCAAGATCTACATTCACGTTTCTAATCACTGATTCGGTTGTTCGAGTTATGATTAAATCCAGTAAGTGACCCTTTGTATGGGTTGGGCAAGTAACATGCTGTTCTAGGTTTAATGTATCAAGGGGTGTTCTTAGAGCAGATACACTACTGTCCGATGCATTCTCGAAGTGCACATTAAAGTCACCCATTATTAACAAATGGCCACTACTTAGAGCATATCGGTCGAAAAGCAGTGACAGTTCGTGAAGGTACTCTGTCATATTACGTTTATGCTTTTTGATGACGGCGGGCTGTAAATTACAACGATTCGCAGTGAGCTAGAGTTCTGTACAATGTCAAATTCGAAGTTCTCAAATGTGTGATAAGTAGGAGCTTTTGATACAGAAATCGTAATTGTCTCTTAGTAGAATGGCTATACCACCGCCACACCTGGATGATCTAGGGACATGCTTGAAGGAGTATCCAGCCGGTGTGAGGTCGCCTATTGCTATGTCATCGGTATAAGCGTTACGCCATGATTCTGTTATCGCCATAATGCCAATGTCATTTGAAATAACATAATCTACAATGTTAATGGTTTTATTTCACACTGATCTTGCATTGAGAAGACAGCCTTTACACATTGCCTGATGGTCTGATGCTTTGGGACCAGGATATGTGGAATTAACTATTGCAGAAGTAGTTGGTATCTTAATAAGATTGTCAGTACATGCAGCGGATTTGGATTGACGCTTTTTTCTCTTGTTGAGTGGTGTAGCGTGAATGGGAATAATTCTCTCTGAATCTCCCACCTCGACACCCGCGGCGCGTAGGACGAGTATTGCTTATGCCACAATCACGAAGAGTTTTGAATACGTCATAGTCCAGTCTATGTAAAAAGCCACAATGGAGTACTGATTGGTGAGTTCTGTTCAGTTCCGCCGCCGAGTATGCAATCATGTCGATTGTTGGACAGTTGTTTTTTTCAATAGATCTTGAATAATGAGCACAATCGATATACACACCTATGTCTAATGGCGGTCTATACACATATTCTATATTTCACAATCCAAATCTTTTTCCACTTATGATCGATTTATTACAAATAAGAAACAAATTTAAACACAGCAGACACAGTTCTGCAAACTTATTTGACATTATGCTAAAAAACCTTTATATAAAAACTTTTTGGAAACTATGAAACTTAGAGAAATTGTCAGAGCAAATTTTCTACGTGCTGCCACTGTCGGCGCCACTAGTGCAATGGGAAGAGGAGAGGGTGCAGAAGTATAAATCAAAGAAATTTCACCAACGGCGGGCGTACTATCAGAGTGACAAGGTGAAGTTCCAGATGTCATGGCTGTGCAAGCTACTGGCCCTTGACATGTCGTTCCGACAGCTGGATGATGGGTGTTTGAGGGAGGTATGCCGTCGCACCAATAAGCTCACACGCTTCGCCAGGCTTACCAAGATGAATCCCACAATAATTTATCAACGGATCCTACAGATGATGCAGTGCTAGCACGAGTTTAAGCCATATATATATATATATATATATATATATATATATATATATATATATATATATATATATATATATATATATATATATATATAATAGTACACTATATGGCGCAAAACTCCACGCGAAAGGCGTGCTCTATGCGCTTACAAAACGACGAAAAACGTAAATTTTAAGTTAACAGTTTTGCTGACATTGGCTAAAAAGGATGGTTATATATATATATATATATATATATATATATATATATATATATATATATATATATATATATATATATATATATATATATATATATATATATATATATATATATATATATATATATATATATATATATATATATATATATATATATACCAATGGCTAAATCGGAGTGGCGAAAGCAGCCTGAACTATATCCCGCATTAGCATCTGAGGTGGGTGGTACAGCACACGTCTGGCGGCTCCAGCAGATTGACACCATCAGACAGGCTCTTGTTCATGAGACAGAAAAGTACAGAAGAACACGCAGGCAATATAAAACAGCCTACAACTGTCTAGCACGCATGACCACAGCTGCGGGTGTGATTGGAGCCAGTGCTTGTGTGGCCGCTGTTGCCACCCTCGATACAGGGGTGGGTGCTATCGTTGCTATCCAACTGGGTGGCGTGACCCTTGCCGCTACTGTCCTGGCCACCGGCTTGGCAGTTGGACAGCGCCAGATCACCAGGAAGCTGGAGAAGCATGCTAAGTATGTACCACTAGCACAGAGCAGCCTACGGGCTATCGACGAGTCTCTCAGCAAAGCTCTCGAGGATGGGCAGGTTAGTGATGAAGATTACCACCATATATTGAAGCTCCAAACCCTGCACTGCACAGAGAAACCCAAAGTGCGCCAGCAATGCCTCAAAGGCTCCAGCGGACGGGTGGACACGGAGGAGTTAAAAAAAGAGATGCTGCGGCGGTGCCAAATAGTATGTGGCGTCCATGGCTGGAACAGTGGCTTTAAGATGACTACTATAGATGGCTTTTCCGATGAACCTCACGACAATTGACCAGAGCCAACCGCCCCTCCTGGGTGCACTCTGGACCCGCCGCTCGACACGTGGTCTCCTGGATGACATACCGGAATTAACACCTATTTCAATCATGGTCGACAGACTGTCCCGCATGACCTTCTCCATCAATCCACGTCCACTAACGAACCTTGCACTCACCATCAAGGATGCGAAGAAAGCTCATACCTGGATGGCAGGCCCGAATCTCTCATTCTGGAACCAGTTGTCGACCACTGTCTAGGAATAACACATCCCATCCCAAAGATCACCATTGGTGGCGCCTCCTATACAGTTGCCGCCAAGATCATGGGCGAACGCATCCCTCTAATGGAAGCCACGGTTCTAGGGCTAGCGACGAGTGCTATGGCCGACATAATCATGGCCTATGTCTAGGTTTAAGATATATATATATATATACATATATATATATATATATATATATATATATATATATATATATATATATATATATATATATATATATATATATATATATATATATATATATATATATATATATTGCATACCACAACAATGTCTCTGTCACGCACATACCTAGAGAGCAAAGAGTCTCGCTGACTTGGGGGGTCATAATCCTCAGGAAAGCCATGGAATTGTTGGAAAGGGTGTGGGTTGATGTCCTATTTATAAATATGAGCGCAACCTTGGATAAAATGTCAAATGTCTAAATTACCTAGCCCAATGTATCAAGCGTTAACCCTTCTGCTGTCATTTTCACAATCATATCCTGGGTGTTACAGTAGCTGGATGGGGCTGGTGAAGTACATTGAAAGGATGAAGAAAAAATAATGGCCACTGTGCCACCTGCGGGTTGAGTTAATTTTAAATGTTATAATTAATTAATTATAAGATTAAATAAATACATTTAGTAAAAATATGTTAATAATATATATCAGGAGGCCATTCCATGTTGATGAATATTCTGACAATATGTTTGTAGGCTACTACACCCATTCTCAAATGTGACATACACTGAACTGAATGTGGATATAATCAGTATTTGCCACACTATTAGTGTACTATTCAGGAATCCATGTATTTGACATTTTCCATTTCAATGCAAAAACCACCAATTTAATTGTAATTAATAGTGTTTCCCTATAAATCTAAGAAAAAAATAAAGCTGGAATTTTAAGGTATTATTTTTAACATTCTTTCCATCTAACAATTTTTGGCAACCAAGTCATAAACACTCACAATTCCTCAGAATTTTCTGTAACTCTTTGTTCTGTGTAGTTTTGTTAACCTTTTAATGGTCACGCCGGTCATGAGAAATGTCGATTTGCAGGCAAACAAAACATTAAATTGGTCTGGCCTAACACAGGAACGTTGCAGAATTTTTCAAGTAAATTATTTGCTTGAATCCTAAGGCAGCAATATATACCAGGGTTTTATCCAAGGTGGTGGGGGCAGGCACCACACCCCCACTCCGACCCAACTCCCATTAAGGTAGCATGCCCCCACGCCATGGCAACGTCATGATTTTTCTGGATTGACACAGTTTTTGTAATTTAATGGAAATTGTATAGGCTCTGTATCTGCATTCAATTAAGTTGCTATTCCCCCTTGAACAAATTGCTGAATGGGACCATGACAATTTCATTTCAAAATATTCAGCAAAATCGGTATTCAATCATAAATTTTGCATACATTTTTGAAAGACTTAATTAAGCTCATAAAAGGTTTCTACAATTGTTTTCCAATTCTTAAATTTTATCCAATGCTTATATATCCAAATTATATTATATTATATAAATAATACAAAGAGACAATAATTTAAGGATGGGCTCAGATGTCAGTCTACAATTTCACTATACCAGTCCATATAGAATAATAGGCCTTTGATATCAGTATTTGAATAAGAAACATTTAAAATTAGGTTGCAAATATACAATCTGGCAGGAATCATGGAAATGTGTACTTAATGCAGAAATTGATGTTGAAATGCAACACAAATTTTGTACTGAAATTTGTGAATTTTGCATATATTTGGGCTAAAAAACCTAAATTTTTAATTGACGATTTCATCAAATATCAATCAGTGTTTAAAATGTAGCAGGAAACCAGATGTGAACCTAAAATGCAAGGATATGTGTGAAAATTCAAAGATTTGGTACTGAAATATGTGACCTTGTGATTAAGAGCAAATGTTTACCCAGAAATATATAAATTTTGACAGATAATGTGCATATATGGGCTCAAAATGTTATATTTTCCAATGGAAATATGAATATTTTGTTAAATATAGGCTAGTGTTTAAAATTTAAGTTGGAAATCTGAAAACTCTGGTCAGAAACATGGAAATTTTGGATCCTTAATGCACAACTCTGGACAGGAAACAAGAAGATTTGGACCTACAGTATATTGCAAGAATACATGTATGTGTTAAAATGCAAAAATGTGTTACTGAAATCTGTGAATTTGGGAATATAAGCAAGTGTTTACCCAGAAATAAATAACTTTTAATAGTTAATATGCATATATCTGGGTTCAAAATGGTAAAAAGAATTTCAAACGAGAGGTAATGTAAAAATATTAGCTGGAAATTTTAAGAAACATACAAAACCTTTGACAGGAAAGGAGAAAACCTGGACTAAAAAGCAACTGCTTTGTTCAGTAACAAAAAAAACGAGAATTTAGGCTGGAAATTCAAACATTTCTATATGAAGAATTAATACCTAAGTTCCAAATATGAACAGTTTAACAGGAAACATGAACATTTTAGGTAAAGAATGAAGGAATTTAGGTCCAAAATGGAAAAACTTGGTTATGAAATGATGACCACTGACCAATAATGTCAAATTCCTATTCAACAGGTCCAAAACCTATATGATTGACATGCTCACTGTGAAAATTCATCAACTAACAGAGCCCTTTAATGGTAAAGCCGGCAAAAACCACCCTCTGCGGTGGTATTGAGAATATTTTCAAGAATTTATCACTGGAATGCCTGGCTCAGGAACCAAGCCACGCATTCCAAAGATAAATTTTCCATTCTTGGCCTGCAAATGGACATTCAATAAGTAAAAATGACAATTTTCTTAACCAATCTCATCAACCATTAAAGGGTTAATTAAACAAATGCAACTGACTAGCATACAGAATGCACACACTGCTATTGTCAATATGTGCTGTGGGGAAAAACAGCCAGTCAAATGAGATAATGGGTGATAAATATACATGTATGATGTCTGTGGGGTATGGTGTATTTTTCATATAGCTGGTTTATTGGCTGAAATATAAACAATATTACATTCTTAACCCTTAAAGGGTCAGTATTTTTCAAGAAAATTGAAATCTGCTTATTGAAGTCCATTTGCAAGGCAAGATTCTGAGGCTACTTTTGGGAATTAACCACTGTACTCGCTGATTTCGGTTATCGACCCAGTCATTCCAGGGGTAAATTTCCAAAAAATATTCTTATTTTGGCCGGCAAATTGACATTGACACCCCTGTAGAAGCTGGTTTTGGCCGGCTTGGCCATTAAAAAAAGGTTAATAAACAGAAACTCAACTTTATTTATATATTATATTATATATCACATAAAGAGCCATCTTTAATCAAGATTCAGATCAACTACCACACAGATCAGACTCAACAGTCAACATACACAACTTTTAACCCTTTTAAGCTTTAATGGTCAGGATTTGTCAAGAAAGTTTTAATTTGTGTTTAAAGAATGTTCATTTATAGGCCAAGAACAGCAACAGGTTCCAGTTAAACTAGCCTCAAAAACATTCAGAAGCTTGCCATAAAGTTAACACTTTGTGATTTTAAGGGTTAAAGGATTAATGTTAGTCCACTACATACTTAGTTATGTGGGTGTTGGAGTACAAGATTTATATGGAGTTGCTCTAGCCTAGAAGCCCATACTGGCTATCTTGAAGCTAGCTTAATGTTGTTGACACTGTGGTGTCAAGGGTTAAAGATTTAATCTCATTCCCCCCCATGGTGTAGGGAACATTTTGTTGAATGGTTTAAGACAGTTTGAAGTGGGGCTGATGCTGTCCATGACAACAACAGCTTCCAGTCAAGCTAGCTCCAAAACATTGAAACATGTCAGAGCCTAAACATATAGTTGACACTTGACACCAAATATAATTGGTAGTATAGTTAACACTATATATAATTGTGTGTTGGAGAATAGACACACATTTATAGAGAGTAACACTAGCCCGGAAAGCTGCACTGGCTACATAGAAGGAATACATAAATGATAATAATGCAGGTGCAGTAAGTATAGATTAATACAATAATAACAATTAGTATGGCTAGTATTTAACTAGACATATAATTAGCACTCTGTGTTTTCAGGGTCTCTGGGGTTAGATTTAGGCTTAGTCAGTCTACAGACCATGAACCCTGTATATGCTATCTTACTGCTGAATTTCTGCAGATCACATTTATTAGATAAAGCTCAGGATATGCGTTGGGGTTTCAAGGGTTAAAGAATCAATCTCATTCCCCTATGGTGTAGGCAAAATTTTGTTGAATGTTTTAACCCCATAACCCTTAAATTTGTTCAAGAAAATTTCAATCTTCTCAAAGAAAATGTCCATTTGTAGATCAAGAGAAGTCTGTTTTTGAAAATTTACCACTGAAATGATTCCAGTGGTAAATTCTCAAAAATAGGCTTCTCTTGGTCTGCAAATGGACATTTCCAGGACCACTGCAGAACCCGATGTTGGCCCATGTGAGTGTTAAACAGTTTGAAGGGTGGTGTGTGGTGCTATCTATGACAACACCAGCTGCCAGTCGGACTACCCCAAAACATTCAACCATGTCCGAGACTAGACATATATATATATATATATATATATATATATATATATATATATATATATATATATATATATATATATATATATATATCTTGGATGTTCTGGGTGACTTGAGCCTTTTGTTGCGTTGGCGTGCCTCCCTTTGGTGCATATGCTCGAGTGCCTTGCTGTACTCAAACTTCTCCTTAGACAGCTTCTCCATCGCCTGGTCATAGCGTTTTCTCTCTACCTCCGCTGTCTTATGGTCGGCGAAGCTGAGACCCCAGTTCGCCAATGCAAACATGCATTCAAGATTGCAGATGCCATGTCTATATATAGCGAGTTTAAATTCCCCATATAGTCAGCAGGAACTACAAGCAATGTACAAACTGGAAGCTTTCGAGGATCCAGTTGAGGACTACGATGAGGATGACTATGATGGAGACAATGATGAGGATGACTATGACGAAGACAATGATGAGGATGCCTATGATGAGGACGCCTATGATGAAGTAGAGCCAAAATCCTGCCAACTAGTCCACCGAGCCAAGGGAATTTATCATACCTACGTGAAGGGCTCTCTTGGCCCACTAGCAGCAGTTGTGGCTCTGATTGTTCTGTCCACAACGAAGGCTGCCGAGACGGCCCGCAAAATCGCCAACAATGCTCTCCATTGAGTTGAGAAGATCTCTGAGGCTATTCCAGCCATCGCCTCTGTGGTAGGCACATTCTTTGGCGTTGCCGGTCCATGGCTCCTGTATGTTGCGATAGCATTTGCAGTCATCTCGTCTGCCGAACATTTAAGACATGTTATATAATTTAGATGACTTCTCCGTATGACCTGGTCAAGTCACTTAACTGGAAAGCCTTGGTCGATAAGCTACCCTTCAGTGACGACGCCACAGAGATTAGACAGCAGTGTTCACAGATATTCGAAGAGGTGCTCATCCACGGTGACTGCTGTCAGATGAACAACGGGAGTCTGTTCGTCTGTCTAGAGTTTGCCCGAGCTGTACAGGAGAGGACAGGTGTCGACATCAGAGATAAAGTCCGAGAGTTCACCCGCGATCTCTCTTGAAGATCTTTATTACCAGCCCAGCGGTTATTATCACGGGCCTCACCAGCTGCTCGAGGCTGCACGTTGGAAGGGTGGTAGCTTCACCTTGGAGATGGTTAGGCAGTGGCTTACCAGGCAGGCGATGTGGCAGATCTATAAACCTCGTCCACGGCACATTCAGTATGCACACTTCGATGAACCTGTCCACCAGGCTGATGTGCTATTCCTTCCGCATGACAGAGTTTGTTCCTGAAGAACATGTAAGACCTACAAGTACGCCCGTACCATCGTCGATGTTGCCAGCAGGTTCAAGTCCGTTGTGCCACTTACGGATAAGTCCGCGCGTCAGACGGCGGCTGGGTTCCAGAATATCTATGAGGACCCGCAAAATCCCCTCCAGTGGCCAGAGTTGCTGCAAGTGGGTGAGGGTAAGGAGTTTAGAGGTGAAACTGGGGCTCTCATGCGGAAACATGGCGTGGCGATTAGGCGAGGCGAGATGGGACATCACCGTGCCCAGGCTATTGTTGGGCAGTGGAACTGGACACTGGCAGAGAAGCTGTTCCCACATCAGTATGCTCTGGAGATAACTGTCGTCCCGACTAGCGAGTGGTCCCGAGAATGGGTGAGAAGTTTGCCCGTTGTGGTGGAGAGATCAACCACTGAGGTTACTCAGCTAACTGGCAAGAAGCCAGTAGAGGCTATCCAACACTCAACTGTTTCCCAGCCTACAGGCAATTTCGAGGAGGACAGACTTCCATCTGATGCCTTCGTTCGATACCTATATGAGCATGGTGAACTGGAAGGTGATCGTAGGTGGGCGACTGATCGTAACTGATCAATAGATGTTTACAGATTCGACAGTTATGTAGAGACTGCGGGGCAACTTATTCTGTACTATCTGGCATGCCAGCAAGGAGTGTGGAGCAGTCCTAGCCGACCATTTGTACGAGAGGAGCTTCAACTAGTCCCTCCAGACACTCAGCTGCCGCCATCTAGAGTTCTTTGATGAAGTCATCCCTGTGACCATACGCCAGGGTGTGAATACCATCTGGAGCAATCCATCGCTTGGTGTCTAAGGGATTAAGGCTGATTTTGTTCAGGTGGAGCCCATAGATGTGGTGGCCCTCACTCCTCAACATATCCATATCATGGTGAAAGACCTTACGCTCCAAGAGACATAACCTGTACTGATCATGGCGAATCTGATTCTTTATGACGCCCTGCGTACCCCCTGTGCCTTTTTGATCTCTTGTTCATCTGGGCGCTTGATTGAATACATCTTTGGATGCAGGACAACAAACCCCTGAATTGGTACACCAGCACACTCATCCTTCATCTTGCCTAGGACCTTCTTGTTGACAGTACTGTGTAGTGGGTGTGTTACCGGATAGTCGCTTGTGTCATAGAGGTCACTCATGGAGGCCATACCAGCATAGATGCCCTCGGTCTGAACCTCCAGCAGAAGACTGTATGTGTCAGAGTAAAGGAGATTGACCCTGGTGTCATACTGCTCCTTGAGGCGGTTGTAGTAGAAGTGATACATAGGGTGTTTAGATAGATCGAGGACGGACATGCCCACATAAACTGGGCGGTTCAACATCAGGCTGATCTTGTACATGTGGAGAGCAGCCAGATCGTCATTGAACACCTTCGCCCGGGCGAAGTTGGGCTTAGCTATAAACCACCTCAGCCTGTCCTCCTCGGATGACCACACTAGCTTGACACCCACTCGATTGGCCATAGTCTTACCAAAGATGCTGTTGTTCATCAGCTTGTAGAGATCCTTCTCAAAGTCGTTGGTGGCCTTCTTATGGAGCTCTGTGTTGAATCGGATGTAAGGCTCTATCCACGGTGACTGATTGAAGCGTAGAACCCTGTGTATTTTCTTCAACCTCATACCCAGGCTAAGGCAGAGCGTCAGGTTGCAGTAGTGTATGACATAACGCTCTTTGTCTCTCAGGTTAGGCAGCAGTTTTTCTGCTGTCGTTTCCGCTTTGCCCAATGCACACTGATACTCTGAGAGCCACTTTCCCTTCATCTTCATCCATTCAGGCGCCAGCATGCAGCTCTTGTGGGTGCTCAAGAACAACCTCTAGGATGTAGCCCTTTTCATCATCATCGGGATGTTGTGTAATCTTTATGGCTAGCAATGAGTTGGCTCATTACCCAGCCATAGGTATTGTTAGCATCCAGATACATGATGGGGCTTGTTGACTGTTGAGGATTATAGCCAGCTATGTATGGGTTGCTTGCTTTAGCACAGCATTTGCTGACCATTGATACACCACCCCTGAGTCCTTTTTCTATGAGGAGATGCATGTCGTAGTTTGCTAGGAGTTCCAGCTCTACACCTGTCTTCCTTAGAAGTGCATCCCAGCTCAACCCTGGGCTTGTGTAATAGTGTGCTGGGTCCAGACGATACTGTTGGAGGCACGTTGTACGGAAGTTCTCAAATACATCTGCGTGAAGTAGAGTATCAGTTCTCAGATAGAGATCATGATAGTCACCCATGGTCTGGCAGCCGAACTTGGTCCAGACAGCATGTGCGTGGTTGTAGTCGCTGTCAGATATTTCACTAGAGAGTTTACTGTAGAAAGCAGCTTGAGGTGGGAGAGAGGTCTCATTGAAACGTTGCCACCCATCCATGTGCGATAAGGGTATACACCTTTGCAAAGCAGGAGCTCGTGTGCAGCACCGAACTGTTTTGTAAGTGGGACCGTTGTGGAACTAGCTACCAGCTTGTCAAGTGATGCTGAGAGGAATTGGGCCGAGTCGATGAACCGCAGCCGACAGAGGCTGAAGGAGATGTACTTCTTCATATTGTTGGAGATGCAGTTGATCCGTCCCTCTGTTTGGGAGATGGCCTGCATGATGAAGTGAGAATCATACTCACGCAAATTATGGAACACGACCGGTATGATGGTGGTCTTAGGGTTGAGGTGCAGCTTTAGATTACACACCTTGTGTGCTGCTCTCTGGTAGAAGCCAGTGATGTAGCAGTGATCTCTGACACTATCTCCATTTAACGGTCTGTCGTATACATGGCAACTGACCGTGGTTTTATGAGCTCTCCAGTCCTCTCTAGTCATCTCCATCGGATTAGGGTGGGCGAGCATGGTCTTTATCTTCTCCTCTTCCTGTGTCAACCGGTCCAGGAAGTGCTTAGCTGCATCACTCGCGCCATCACAGCGGACCACAATGTATGAGAACCCAGCGATCTCATGGTGTTGTGTTTTCTGTGTGTTGCTCTGAGCCGGATTCGCCTCTGGCCCCTCAATCTTGGTTGTTAGTGCTTCAAAGTCGGCATAGATGATGAATGGCACCTTGAGTTGCTTGTGGTAGTTGGTCAACAGTAGCATCTTCGTGTCCTCTGTAGGCATTCTTATATGCATAGGTCTGTCACTGATACCACAGCACTCCAGTTTATGCTTGATGAGTAGATCATCTCGGGAATAGCACTGGAGGCAACGTTCACAAAAGTGTTTCCTCCCATCATATCTACTTTCTGGTGGTAAATTTCCAAGAATGTCATTGTCTTGTTCTGGAAACGGACATTTCACAGTAAATAGGCCTAATCGAGGTTTTCCTGTCAAATTTAGCCACTAAAGGGTTAAGACATTCGACGGCGTGGGTTATGATAATAGTTCTACTAAACCTATTGTTTCTGTATGTATGTATAATCGTATGTTATAATGTGCTTAGCTGTATTTGTCTACGAAATTGAGAATTAATTTCTATATTTTAGCACGTAAAAGTATCGTTATTTCTATTTCTTGCATGTTTCCAAAGCATTACAGCAGAAAAGAAAGGAATTTACTTTACAATGCTGAATATATCAATGCTAATTTGACTGGAAGTTTACTGCTGTTGAAAGCATCCGTAGCTTTTGCTCAAATTACTCTTAATACATTCAGAATATTATATGATTATAAGAAATACATTCCGGAAGTTCCGTGTCTGTACATAGATGTATAAATTTGTACATATTGTATAAAAAAGTGTGTGTATATGTTAATGAGGCCTCTGCTAGATCAGGCCATGTACTTGAAGTGTTACCCTCAATAAATAACGATTATTATTATTATTATTATTATTATTATTATTACTTTGGTCATGGAGCAGACGATTCAGGTCCTTAATCCAGGTGTAGTGCTGCTTACCAGCTTTCTCAATCAGTAGGAGATTGGTTCTCGGAATAACGGGGTCAGCATCACTTAGCTCTAATGGGTAGACACCATTGTCATGCCCGAATACATTAATGGCCAAGCCTTTCTGTCGCTCAACACGTTTAAGCTGGTGGAGAGTGGTTGGGGAGTCTACACTTGTCATATCTAGGTATCCCAGTGCGGGGCATATTTGGAGACTCTCTGACGATCCTTACCAACTGGGTGTAGTGCAGCTAGGAGTGACCATCTGAGACAGTGGCCAACCTTATTCTTAACATTGATCACTGCATGCTTATGTTTGATTGAGGCAGGGAGATCGATGTAGGAACCGCCGTGTAGAGGTTCGTATCTGGCGATGCTACGGTAGAGAGCTTCCACTTGATCCTCGGCCCATCCCGACCCTTCAGGAGTGTAGTTCTCAAGGCCTTGCAGCACCTTGGCTTTGGCCTCCTTCACAGCCTTACTAATATCGCTTGCTTTCAAGACAGGTTGCTGCTTTGACCAGAACAGGGGATCTGTTGTTATCTCTGTTCCATCATTCTTCTGCTTACTGAGAGTGACCCTGAGAGCAAGATTGAACTTGACTCCTTTGAGGTCGAGTATTTCTTCTATCAGCTTCTTTTCAATCTTGCTGTTTGCTATGAAAGCATCTGGGTCTTTCTCATGTCTTTTTAGTACCCAACCCCTCAAGTAGTTCTGGATGGCATGTGGTGTTTTGACAAAGTCTGGTACTTCACTATCCTGTGTATGAGTTGGCTTCCTACAGGGGATAGACTTCTCAGGGGTGGGTGGTAGCTTCCTACATGGAGCTGGTGTAGAGTTCCTGCGTGGAGCCGGTGAGGGATCAGAAGCTTGTGAAAGAGCTGCTAACCCGTCAGCATATGTGGCAGGATTGATTAACCCT
Source organism: Chaetoderma sp. LZ-2023a (assembly GCA_034401795.1). Lineage (NCBI taxonomy): Eukaryota > Metazoa > Mollusca > Caudofoveata > Chaetodermatida > Chaetodermatidae > Chaetoderma > Chaetoderma sp. LZ-2023a. The sequence goes on from CM067369.1 coordinate 3,731,786, forward strand.
TGCTGCAGCAATCTTGTCAATTCTTGGACAGATTTATCCATTGATATACCTATAGTTGGGCTTATGTGTAAATGGACATTTTTTTCTCGAGTATCTGAATTTTTTAAATCTGTTTTGGATTTTTTTGTCTGACATGATTAATCTTAGGATGTTTATATATCTAAATGGAACAAAAACACAATATATGCACAAAATTTAAAATCTGATCTGGATTTCTGACGATTAATCTTAGGATGTATGAATTTCTTTTTTGTGCTGGCTCGGTCTGAGCAGGCTGGTGGCCCCCAACTCTGGCGGGGCCTACACTACAGGACCGCTATTTTTTGTTTACTGCGTATAGCTCACCAATCTCATAATCCTCATCATCAGACTCCGTGCGTTGAGCTCGTCTCTGGACTCCCTCCTGCAGTGCTGCTACCGCTTCCTCATTATACTCATCGATGATGCCATCCACAACGAGTTGCCTATGGTATACTAACTCGTTAGGGGCGCCATCATACCTATTATAATCGATCTCTGGTTCATGACAGTCCACAAACTCCCCATAATGATCTAGTTCGTCGTTGATCCTAGTGTACAACTCACGCAGATCCTCCTCCTCGCGATCCGCTGGACCCCATATTTCACGATTCATGGCTTCCAAAAGGGCAGCAATATCCGGCCTGACCTCTACTCGATTGTCAATATCGTGCTCTGGTTCATCTGTAACCTTAAAACTTATTCTGTAACTTGAAGTTGCATATATCTAATGGAAGCTCATACCTGCTTGGGGCCCCGCCGGGGGGTGGGGGCTGGGCCTATGGGTATAGCGCAGCAGGCCTCAGTGGCCCAGGATTCTGAAGCCCCTGTCAAAGGCGGAGCTGCCTCCTTCGGAACATCCAGGAGGAAGTGCGCCAGAACGGCTATTTTATAACTACTCTATGTCCTAGTCAAGGCACTTAACTTTCATTGATTAGATGACAGGCTGCACTTCTTTGAGTGTGCTGCAGATATTAGATCATGGTGCATCCAGGAGTTCGAGGAGGTGTTCAGTGATGGTCGGGTGACTGACTGCTGTCTATCTATCTGTCTAGAGTTCATCGAAGCCGTGTATGACAGAACAGGAGTTGACGTCAGTGAGGAAATCCGAGAATTCATCCATCTTCTCAGTCATCCTGACAGCCACTCTTGAGGCACTCCATTACAGGGCCAGTGACTATTACCGTGAGCCTCACCAGGTACTCGAAGGCTCACGCTGCAAGAGTCATAACTTCAGACTGGATTGTGTCAGCCGGTGGCTCTTACGACAGGCGCTGTAGCAGATATACAGACCCCACCCCCGCCAAATCAGGTGCGCGCACATATCAATGGGCCTGTCCCAAAGAAAGTTCACAAGGCAGATGTGTTATTCTTTCCCCATGATTGTGTGGGCCGCAAGAGCTACAAGTATGACCTCACAGTCGTTGATGTAGTCAGCAGATACAAGGACACAGTATCGCCTATGTGGGACAGGTAGCGGCTGGGTTCCAAGGTGTCTATAATGATCCACAAAAGCCCCTCAAGTGGTCAGAGTTGCTGCTTCAAGTGGATGAGGGTAAGGATTTCAGAGGGGAGACTGGATCCCTCATGCGCAAACATGGTGTAGTGCTTACATGAGGTGAAGTTGTTCATCAGTGCACCCAAGCAAATGTCGAGTGGTGAAACCAGACCCTGGCAGTGAGGCTGTTCCCACACAAACACACTCAGAGGATGGTGACTCATAGCGATTGCTCTAGAGTATGGGTTTGGGGCTTAAACGTTGTCGTTGAGAGATCCAACATAGAGGTGACTCACCTCATATGGAAGAGGCCAACTGAAGCTGTGCAGCGCCCAACTGTCAGCCAGCCTACAGACAATGTCAAGGTCTCATTGAACCATCCCATCTATCCATGTAGACGCCATTGCGAAGCAGGAACTCGTGCGCACCAGCGCTAGGCTCATACTGCTGTGTGGCCGTGACTGTGGTCCTGCTAACTCGAACTGGACTGAGTCAATAAACCAGAGGCTGCAGAGGCTGAAGAAGATGAACTTCTCAATGTTATTGGGGATACCTCGATATGGCGTGCATGATGAGGTGAGAATGATACCCATGCACGTTGTGGAACACGACCAGGACAGTGGTGGACTCTGCACTGAGGTGCAGCTTGATGCTACACGCATTGTGTGCTGCTCCCCGGTAGAGACCGGTGATGTGGCAGTGGTCCCATGCACTATCTATGGCTCCATAATGTGCTACAGGTTTGTCGCACACATGACAGCTGACCGCTGTTTCATGAGCTCGCCAGTCTTCTCTAGTCATCTCCATTGATATAGGATGTGCAAGCACACCGTTTATCTTCTCATCTTCCTGTGCGAGTTGGTCGAGGAACCGCTTTGCCACATCTTCTCTTCAATACAGAACTGGCAGCTCAATAACAGCATCACAGCGGACAACTATATAGGAGAAGCCACAGATGTCATGGTGTTGTCTCTTCTCAGTGCTGCTCTGGACTGGATTCAACTCTGGCCTATCGATCTTTGTTGTTAGGGCTTCGAAGTCGGCATAGATGGTGAATGGCACCTTGAGCTGTTTGTGGTGGTTGAGGAATTGCAGCATCCGCTTACCATCTGCATGCATCTGTATGTGCATTTGTCTGTCACTGACCCCTCTACACTGTTTTGTGCCCAATGAGAAGGTATTCTCGAGAATAACAGTGGCGACACCGCTCGCAGAAGTTCTTCCTCCCATCGTGTCGACTCTGATCATGGAGCAGACGATTCAGGTAGTGTGTAGTCCTGCTTGCTACCCTTCTCGATAAGCAGCAGATTCGTCCTCGGGTTATTTGGATTAGCATTGCTTAGCTGGAGTTGGTAGACTCCCTTATCATATCCAAACACATTAATGGCCAGACCATTCTGCCGCTCAACATACTTCAACTGAGTGAGCGGTGTAGGCGAGTCTAGACTTCTGAAGTCAAGAGAGTCCCAGTATCCTGCATATTTTGACGGCCTTTCTATATGGTCATGTGCAGGATAATTCCAGGACAGGAAAGACCAGCGAAGTCATTGGCCATCTCTGCTCTGAACATTGACCACAGTATGTTTTCGCTTAATCAAAGCGGGGAGATTAATGTAGGATCCACCACGTAGTGGTTGATATCTGGCGATGTGAAGGTACAGCGCATCAACTTGGTCTAGTGCCTAGCCAGATCACTCGCGAGTGTAGTTCGCAAGGCCTTGCAGCACATTGGCTTTGGCCTCCTTCACAGCAACGCCAATGATGCTTGCCTTCAGGGAGGCATGCGGCTTAGACTAGAATCGGAGATCTGTGGTGACCGAGGTTCCATCATTCTTCTCCTTGTGGAGAGTGATCTTGAGAGCGAGGCAGAACTTCACAACCCGTCAGGTCGATGATTTCTTCAACAAGTTTTCTCTCGATTCTGTCCTGGTTGCTACCTATGAAAGCCATTGGATCTTTTTACCCCATGCCCGGGAAGCACCTATCACCACAGATAGTTTTGAATGGGAGGGCATTCTATGTAGATTTACAAACTATATTTGTACTTTTAATGGTTGTTTTCGGAAGAATAGTCAACTCTGTCTTTCAATAATCAATTTTATTGATGACAAAATCATTGATGGTCTACAATTCAAATATAGTTTTTAAAGATACAGAGAATGCCCCGCAAGATGATATATCATACGTGAGTGTAGATATTGAGGAACCAGTGTATTTGTGTCATGGAATACCGGATATCTTGTAAAAAGAATAGTACCGTGGCTGTCTCTGACTCGGAAAATAGGCAAACAGTGCTGGATTCATATAAATTGTATTTATTTCATTGGAAATATTTCGTTTGGTGGAAAATTTATTTTAAAACGTGAAAATAATATATCAATATAAACAGATAAATTAGATTTATTACAATTCGTTAAGAAAAATTAATCCAGCTTTCTATTTAAAAATGATTAAAATTGCTAAATTTTGCAATTTCTCTGCCAGTAGAAACCTCTATATTGCTGATCACTGATCTCCTTACTAGTATACTCTATGGTATCTAATCTACTGTCGACAAAGTTAAAATAAATAAGTCCTCTTGTCATCTGTAGTGTGCTGTAATCCAAGATAGTAAATCAGCCATCTTGTGGTCTCTAGACTACTAAAAAACTAGCAAATCGGTCCTCTTGCTACTATAGACCAGCTTAATAAATCAGTCTTCTTGTCGTCTGTTGACTACTAGAGACCACGCTAGTTACGTATATGCAGTCTTTGTTATCTGTACGGTACTCTAGACCAGGCTAGTAACTCAGTCCCCTTGTCGTATATAGGATGCTGACGACCAAGCCAGTACATTCAATTCTCATCTTATCTGTGGACCAAGCTAGTAAATCATTCCTCCTGTCGTCAGTGGGCTACTGCAGAGCAGTCTAGTAAATCAATCCTCTTCACTTGTCATCTGTGGGCTACGTTAGACCAGGCTATTAAATCGGTCCTTTTGTTGCCTGTAGGCTGTTGTAAACTATTCATACCGATGCAGGACGTATTTGTGATGCGAGAAATAAATACGAGTACATCTGTCATCTTGTTGTCTGCAGGCTACTGTAAACCAAGCTAGTAAGTTAGTTCTTCTATGGTATCTACTCTACTGTAGACCAAGTTAGTAAATAAGTCCTCTTGTGATCTGTAGGGTGTTGTAGTCCAAGCTAGTGAATTCGCCCTCTTATCGTCTATAGACCAAGCTAGTAAATCAGTCATCTTGTCAGCTATAGACCGAGCTAGTAAATCAGGCCTCGTGTGCTCTCTAGACTATTGTAAACCAAGCTAGCAAATCAGCCCTCTTATCATCTTATCTAGGCTACTATGGACCAACATAGTCAACCAGTCCTCTCGTTGTATGTTACTATACACCAAGCTAGTTACTTCTATCAGTGCTCTTGCCATCCATATGGTACTCTAGACCAAGCTAGTAACCCAGTCCTCTTGTCGTCTGTAGGCTACTTGAGACAAAGCTGGTAAATTTAGTCCTCTTGTTATCTGTAGACACAGCTAGTAAATATTTCTTCTTGTCGTCAGTGGGTTACTATACTCTATAGATCAGTCTAGCAAATCCGTCTTCTTGTCATCTGCAAACCATTGTGGACCAATCTAGTAAACCAATGCTCTTCCCTCGTCATATGTAGGCTAGGTTAGATCAAGCTACATTAAACCAGACTATTAAATCAGTCCTTTTTATAATACTGTGGAGCAAGCTAGGAAATCAGACATCTTGTCATCTGTAGACTACTGTAGATCAAGGAAATCCGCCCGTTTGTCATCTGTAGACTAGACCAAGCTAGTAAATCCTTCCTCTTGTCATATGTAGACTACTGTAGATCACGCTAGTAAATCCGTCCTCTTGTCATCTGTAGAATACTGTGGACTAAACTAGTAAATCGGTTCTCGTGTCATCGCTATACCACCGTAGACCAAGCTAGTAAATCTGTCCTCTTTTCATCTGTAGAATAGTGTGGACGAAGCTAGTAAATCGGATATCTTCTCGGCTGTAGACTACTGTAGAGCAAGCTACTAGATCAGTCCTCTTCTCACCTCTAGACTACTGTAGACCAAGCTGGTAAATCCGTCCTCTTGTCATCTGCAGACCAAGCTGGTAAATCCGTCCTCTTTTCATCTGTAGACCAAGCTGGTACATCCGTCCTCTTATCATCTGTAGACTACCGTAGACCAAGCTGGTAAATCTGTCTATTTACAGAACACATTTGGAGTTGCACAAATACCGCATTAATGAATTTGTAATTGTGTTTTTCAGGGATTGGCTTATACAATGGCTGAAGCATCCGATAATAGTGATATAGCAGATAGCATAAATCTGTTGCTGGAATGTTCAGTTTGTTTGGAGCGGTTCAAAGATCCCAACTCGTTGCCATGTCAACATACGTTCTGCAGAACTTGCTTAGAGACATTGGTAAACAATAACAATAGCATTCGATGCCCACAATGTCGCGCCGTTCATATTATTTCAGCAGATGGACCATCAGAATTGTCTCCCAACTTTACAATTGTCAGTTTGATGGACATCTCTCTGATTATAAATGACAGTGAAGTCAGATTAAACCAAAAGCTTAGTCTCAAACACGCATGCGCAGTGTGTGCAACAGAAACGATTCACTCGGACCTGACAGCATGTCCACATTGTGGTGACGTCATATGTCCAGTCTGTAGTGTCTCACATTTTACAGAGATGAAGGAGTATTTGTTTAAAACTGCACAACATATGCATAGTGATGGGGGACGTATTTGTGATGCAAGAATTAAATACGAGATTGAGTTAGGTGAATTAAAGCAGAAATCCGATGATGTTAAAACAGAGATCAATGAAAGTGTTGAGAGACTTATTCTAGAACTACGTGAAAGACAGACAAGTTTGTGTCAGCAAGTAGATGTGTATGTAAACAAATCGTCTTTACCATTAAAGTCGGAAGTCACACGTTTGGAAGCAGAATTAGCTAGCAGGTTACGTTTGTCTGCATCTGTAGACTCTACCATGGCGGAAATACTGAGCAATGTAGAATCCAGTATAGCGAGCTTAATGTCAATATCTGCCCAATGTTCAGATGATGATGACCAAGACGATGGAAATCTGTCCAGCAGTTTTCAGAACCGAACGAATCCTTAAGTTAACTTTGTGCCTATAAATGCAGAAGAACTGAGACAGAGTAGTTTAAAGTTCGGGGAAATCAAGACAGAAACACGTGAGAGAAATTTCAATAACACAATAAATGACAGTGCCATCGTAACGTCGCCCAGGATTACCTATCATGGGAGACAGGGGGAGATATTAATAGATAAGAATCACGGTGACGGGTTTAGGGAGCCTCGCGGTATAGCTGTTAGCCCAGCTGGAGACCGGATTTATGTAACAGACATTGACGATAACACACTGCAGATATTTGATGAACGCGAGAGATACATAAAAACAGTAAGTTCTCTTGGTGGCCGGGTGTGCGGGTTTAACTGCCCTACAGGAATAGCAGTAAATAAGGATTGCGAACTCATGGTGTCAGACACAAACAATCACCGTATTCTAGTATTCAACGGAAAAGGAGAATATATGTTCTCGTTTGGTGGAAAAGGTTCATATGATGGACAGCTTAACGAACCACACGGCTTGGCAGTAGATGCTGCATGTAACATTTATGTGTGTGACTCCGGCAATCGTCGTGTACAGGTCTTTCAGCGTAATGGTACATTTATCAGGAAGTTTACGCAACCAGACAGCTTACCACATGCATTTGATCCAATGTATTTAGCCATTGCTCAGGACACAGACCGTGTATACGTAACAGACCAGGCTAACCACAGAGTGCGGGTGTACTCTACACAAGGTCAATATATCTCTTGTATCGGTACTCCTGGCGCAGCTGATGGTAAACTGAACCATCCACGTGGCATATCTATAGACGATAAAGGGTACATTATACTGGCTGATAGTCACAATCATCGTGTACAAGTATTCCGAGAGGATGGTACATTTCACCATGAACTCAGCAGTTTTATCGTAGGGAAACCACAGCGCTACTGTCCCGGTGGTCTGGCTGTGGATAAGAATAACCGTGTGCTTGTTGTTGATCAGAGATTTAAGATAGTTATTGTCTTTTGAAACACAAACCTCTTATAATCATACTAATGATCGGCCGTTTTCGTGATGGTAAAGTCGAACAAATATGTAAGTTATGTAAATCACCGAGCTAATCCATTTCACTTAGTACTGGTCTGAATGATATTTACTACTGGGCTATTGCAGATATCACGTGAGCTTTTAAAGTTATATATATATTCGATTGCGTTATTCTATCATATATTGCTGGACAGTGTTGTTGTTATCATTCAAAACTGTTCATTCAAGGTTGTGCCTTTCAGATCAACGCATGTCATATTTAGACTAAGACGCTCATAATTTATCCATTATAATTTATGTGTGCTTTACATAACTTATATACTTGTTCAACCTTACCATCACGAAAAAGGCCGATCATTAATATGTTTATAAGAGGATAATTTCAAGATGACTGACAGACTACATATATTCTACCAAGACACGTATGATGGGTGGGATTTTTTGGGTCGGGCCATCAGTGGGCATTTATTGACGCGCATACACACGCGCTGACAAATGATAGCCAGCATGTATGCAGGCACGCGCAAATTGGCAGATAAGCTGTATTAACGTACGCCTACATTCTCTCGCTACCAGCCAATAATCGTGCAGCACGCGTACTGGAAACACACAAATGGACTTGGATTACCAAATATGGCGCTGTAATACTAGCAGTTGTTTGTATGTTGCTTCACAAGTTTTCAACTGAGCGCCAAAAATCTTGATTTGGTGTTTGCTAGCAAACTTTCAGTTCTGAAAACACAAAATCTATGTTACCTTGCTCGCTATGACAGGCCAAGTAACCGCTTTAAACTATCCCTATTTATAGCTTAAAGGAAGGGAAAAGGGAAATAACAAATGATGTTTATTGGTAATTTCACACACTATTAAATAAGGTACCACCGGTAAAAAAAATGGAAATGAACCGGGATTATTTGAGAGATGGCATTTACTCAATCTAGGAGCGTTTAACTTGGAACTAAGTAAGGACTCAGCCGGTGCTTCACACTCCACCCGTGTGTCAGCTGTGTGTGCATGTATACCGCGTACTCGAATACAGCAAAAGTAAACGTAAATATAGTTTCGCAAGCGGTATGAGTAGTATTCTCAATAGGCGCCGATGTAGAGCGATTAACTCCTTACTTAATTCACCTTTCCAGAGTACCCACCCATCATATGAACTGCGTGGTGTGTACAATGACATCATAATGAATGACGTCATGAATGACGTCGATAAGTACGTCACGAACGCATATTTGACAGCACCCAGTCTAATTAGTTGCAAAATATTCAACAGCTTCCCTGTATAGTTTTCAGGAAATTGATAGCTAGGGCATTCGGGGATCGATCAATCCAAACACGGCGAGGTGTGGGTGGAGCTTAGCTAGTGATGGGCGGGGCATAGATAAAAATGGAAAGGTCCATTGACTTAATTCACTATTGATTCTTTTGAAAACATTATATTTGAAAGTCGCTGTTTCTGGTGGAAGCAGCAGGTATTGGTCAAAATGAGTTCAAAATACACTGCTGGTTTCCAAGGTCGCAACATGATGTCTACTGAATATTTTGAAATTCGTGTAACTGAATGCAGATCCTGTTTCGAGAAACAACGGCTTTTAGTCAAATTGTTTTAAGATTAGACAGCATTTTACCTGCAGGAAGTAGTGGCCAATCAGTTTAACTCGAATATAACTGAGATTATATGACCGGCTGTAGCGGGTATTATTTATTCGTTCGGCGTACACCACAGCGCACAGCACCACACGCGTCACTAATTGGTTCCCGCCAGAGTGACATAATTTATGGTATTTATTTACTTTTTTCAAATTATTCCCATTTATTTCCGTTTTTTACTGATGGCTATGTTTTGATTATTATCTAAATTTATCATTCCAGACCATTTGTTAGTTAGTTAGTTATATAATTAGTCTATGGTATAGCGCAGACTGTCATCATTTCGGCCTATGCAACTGCACTATCCACAAATGACCATGTATGTTGACAGCACTACGACAATTACATTACATGTGGTCGCGATCTAGAAAAAAGAAATTCCGAGATTTGTTTTATAATCAAATGCTGGAGTGAATGAGGAACATTCTGGCACTTAATATTTTTAGAAAATTTAAAAAACAAAAAAGTGACACGATGACGAAAATTGGTGATAGTGCGTTATGTACAAACGAATACACTAGCCTAGCGAGTCGTCACTAGTAGATACGAAAATAAACCGCAAAACGTTCCCTCATACACATCACAGGTCAAATGCCGCCATTTTTTTTACAAGCAGATACCGCTGTTTTATCGCATTTTCTCTGTACTTTAGGTTAATTATTCATATGGGAAAATATTACCATCTTTTTAATTAGTGAGAATACAGCTGATTACCCCCTTTAAATAGCTAAACAAAGCACACGGTACAAGTTGCTTGTCACGAGCTCTGTTCGCTTTGATGAACGGGGGTATAATCATGCCTGCACTGCTGATACAGCCGCTTATATAGGGGCCTCAGAAAGGGCACCGATTTCGGCTGGAATATAGGCCTTACTTCTCATTTCATTGGTCAGTCTAAGTATAGACCCACGCCCAATAAAAGATCCGGATTGCCAAGGTTAGTTAAACCCTGTACATCCCTAGATTGGATTTGGAACGGTCTGCCTCGGATTTTAGTGGTAGAATAAGGCTCGAGTCAAAGGCTAAGGGGTCCAACCAATATCGAGTGACCGATAAGCATTGCATCAGCCAGATCAGTCTAGCTAGGCATACTTTTCCACATTTACGTGCTACTAATAATCTTGTAGCAAGATGACGTTTGCATTGCTACGCCAGTCGGTTAGCTTTAGATGAATTATTGATTTTCTCTCGCTACGCTTAGCTGTCTGTCTAAGTCGCTAAACTACAATAATTCTGTGTACGAGTTGTATTTACTGCTACGGTCCCGCTAACGCATCCATTACGCAGAGCATAATCTGTTCCTCATTATTTATCGCTGCTGAATACAACTACTGATTATCAATTATTTACAGTAACACTCGATTCAATGCATAAAAACATAATTATATAATTACAGAATTTACCAATGGCTTGTACACAATATACGTATTGTTACAAACACTAATCATACCTGATGCTACTCGGACCATTCTTGTCATATTAACAATATGCTACACGCGTGTGCCATTCTTGTCATCAATACGGCTCATCCAGATATGCGATATTCTAGCCATGATGGTCGGATAGGCAGGCGTGGTCTAGGTCAGGTTATAAGTCTGGGCTACCCCAAATCCACATATACCCCTCAGCCGAAGTTAATTGACTGGGTCATCGGGAGACGAGCAGAACCATTAACTCGCTGTATAGCATCACAGCCAAACGACCCACATCTACATGTACTGTGCACAAATTACTGTCCTTAAGTTTACGTTTACTCACGTGTCAGGTCCGTACATGCGCGTATATGTAAATACATGTATTAATATTCAGATTAGCGATGGAGTACCTTGGCTGATGTTATTACCTAGGTACCGCAAAATGATACTATACAATTTAAGTAGTTATCCTTGCTCCAGCATGGTATGGATTTACTCAGGGGACTGTGCACCGTAAATGCATCCTCAGCTCGAGAGAGCATGCATGTACTGACCAACACATGCCCATTTACCATTTACAATGACGATTCATGCTTTCCCCGCTGCCCCCTCATCATTCAGTGATCACGAGTACTGCAAGGATAATTTGCACATGTCAGAGTGCATGGAAAGATGATTATTGAATGATGAAGCAAAAAATACATCCAGAATCCGTGGTTCTACATCCTGTAGAGCCGTGGGCGGTACTGCATTTCCCGGTTGGGACAACTCATGTACCTCGTTAGGCTCAACTATAGAGTATCCAATGTATGCCGTCTGATGTAACCTGATAGACAAGAACTGTTTCAGTCTAGAAGTGCCTTCGGTGTCTCCTTTGTCATTTGTTGCCTTGTCAGTGCAACCTTTTCTCATTCTAGAGTATAAATTACATTTATACATAACCAGTATAATAATTGCCATTACTATGAAAATTGTCACACAGTAATTTATTGAGGCTCCCGCACCTAACAGATCGAAACTGGTCGTGTCCACTTCCAAACCAGATGATGGTGCTAGTGGTACAAAACTCATTTTCTGCAAATGGTGCCATTCAATCTGTGTGTTTAGTTATCTGCAATTGATTTTAAATCTCCGAGACCTCAAGTTTCGGCATATGCAAGGTCAGTACGACCTTCGTGGAGCAGTGCTTGTATACTAAATTGCACAATGCTAAATTCTCCTTTAAATAATTTGCTGGAAGTGTCATTGGATTGTGACAACCTGCTTTTGCATGCCGAGTTAGTCGTATATGTCAGTACAGTCCCACTGTATGGAATACGACTAGAATCGATTTACAAATTGCCTTCACATATTCCTCGAGGCCCATTTCGTCAACGTCTAGATGGGATGAAATACCATCCAGTTCACGTATCTAGATCGATACGTGTCCTTAGATAACATTACTGCCATGAAATGTTCTATTTCAACCAACGGCACTGGTCACGAATACATTCCATGTTTAAAATAGTTACAATCATCAACAAGTGGTCGCCCTGTAGGTGGGGCTTAGAATATACCTTCCGTATCCTCTGCGTGTCGTAAGAGGCGACTAAAGGAGGTAAGGGTGAGGTAACCCTGACAGAAACCTAGAGTGCTGAAGACGGAGGTTCCAGGCCGCATGGTGCACTCTAATAAACCATGGATCCACGCACTTAACGCTTATGATCATGTCGATAGTCACATACAGGACTGGCGGTATGATCAGCGAACGAAAAGAAGAAGAAGATCAACAAGTGGTAGAGTAGCCATAAAATGTAAACTATTCGGGTCACTCCACAATTGGTAAACTATAACGTTCTCATAATACCATTGATATGGTTTGATAAGTCTGACTCGAACATCAGCATACGTGCCAATTTCATCAAGTCAGCTGGTCTAAATAACTCCTCAGTCAAAGGTCCGAGTTCGAGAGGAGCTGTCCTCCTGCGAAAAGTTATTAATGCTCGATGGTAGGTATAAGCGATGCTCTCGAAGGAATCAACTGCCTGACCTATCCTGAATAAAGAAAATGCATGGCGTTTCCAGGTATGGTTTCATTGGTGGCAAATCAGGGTTTCGTGAAACTACCTTAAGAAACTTGATTGTCTCAGTCAGTTCGTTCATCAAATCATTGATTCTACCTCTATTCACGTACATAAAAAGAGAGAGAGAGAGAGAGAGAGAGGGAGGGGGAGAGAGGGAGAGGGAGGGAGAGAGAGAGATAGAGAGAGAGAGAGAGAGAGAGAGAGAGAAAGAGAGAGAGAGAGAGAGAGAGAGAGAGAGAGAGAGAGCAGGAGAGAGAGAGAGAGGGAGAGAGAGAGAGGGATAGAGAGAGAGAGGGAGGGAGGGAGAGAGAGAGAGAGAGAGAGAGAGAGAGAGCGAGAGAGAGAGAGAGAGAGAGAGAGAGAGAGAGAGAGTGAGAGTGAGAGAGAGTGACTATTTACGTTGATTGGATCATAATCGTGTTTGACATGCATCGCTAGTTCGTTGCTGAAGTGCACTAATTTATTTGTTTTCGTCATCGATTTTCTGACAATATTTTTCATCGCCTCAATGTCGCCAGAGGTTGCAACACTAAACAACGATGATGCAATACATCCAACAAAGTTTAATAATCTCTGTCGATTCATAGTCAATAATGACCTGCCCCTGTTTACATGCATAGAAATGAAATTGTAAACAATACTCGCACGGTGTCGTAAACTCCATATGTCATGATTGGATAATAGTGGCTTACCATGAGCTGTGGTGCATTAGTACTTCCCCACCACTGTCTATGATTTCTGTCAAAATGTCTAGACCTTGTAATAACTGTAGTCCAGTAGATTTGCCACCAATGAAACCATACTGACGTTGGCTGAATAGTTTATGCAATTCCATGCATTTATAGAGTGCATCCCTTATAATGGATTCCATTATCTTCTTCATCATCATCATCATCATCATCATCATCATCATCATCATGTACGACGGTTGAGGCATATATAGCCTTTTGTTGGTCTAAATGCTTTACAAGCTAAATAGTTCTGATGGGTTAGGACGAGACGCACCAAGTCATAGACAGTTATTTACAGGGGATAGGATATATATATATATATATATATATATATATATATATATATATATATATATATATATATATATATATATATATATATATATATATATATATATATATATAGATGGGACACATCAGGTCATAGACATATATGTACAGGAGTATGGTATGACCGATGGGACATGCCAGGTCATAGACATATATGTAAAGGAGTATGGCATGACCGATGGGACACACTAGGCCATAGACATATATGTACAGGAGTATGGTATGGCCGATGGGACACACCAGATCATGGATATATATGTACAGGAGTATGGTATGACCGATGAGACACACAAGGTAATAGACATATATGTACAAGAGTATGGTATATAATAGGAGAAACAGTGATAGTGCATGACATTTTGATAGCAATAATGAATGTACCAAAGAAAACATTTGATTGAACTGGCATAGTATATAATAGATTTAATAACAGTGTCAGTCATTTTTTCTTCTCCCTTTTCATTAATTAACACTAGTGTAACATGGAGACTCAACTGACATATAGTTTAGAAAGAAAGTGAGCAGGCTGGTAGGACAACCCACACGAGGCTCATTTCGTGATTGACATATTTAGCTTAGATGTACATATAGGAGTAACAACAATGCATGGATTATAAGATGCCGGCAGGCCAGTATGAAATAAACAGTTTCAGATCTGTCATCTCTTATTTATAATTTTTCCTTAGAGTAACAACAATGCATGGATTATAAGATGATGGCAGATAAGTATAAATACAAACAGCTTCAGTTCTGTTTTCTCTCATTTATAGTTTTTCCTTTTAGGGTTGTATCGTGGGACACCCACTATCTACATAGCAAACAACTTAATGCATCAGAAGCGTGGAACTTCCTACACAAAGCATTGATCACAATGAAGGCGCAGTATATTCCTTTATTAAAACTCTGTAAAAAGCACCTTTGGCTTGACCATACCACAACAACTTCAAGTTCAAGTTCAAGTTCAAGATTATTTATTTTGATATAGAATATACATTTACAGTTTCACAACAGGTGGTCCACCAAAGGCAGAGCCTATGTGGCGGTGGACCCCTACATATAACATATAACAACAATATAGGACATGAGAATACTGAATACATAAGGTTAACATGTTATAGTCCTATATATACATATAGTTAACTGTCTCCCTGCCACGCCTCTGCAGTCTACATTTTCCATGGAGCCTAACTCAGGGTATGCTGAGTACCTCTAAAACAATTCGACCGAACGTTGTCGATGGCTAAGCCACAGGCAACTTTCAGTCAAATTTTTTCTAAAATACTCAGCCAATCCAGAGTCATTGCCAATTGGAATTATTGTCCGCTGGCTTCCAGCAGTCCAACAGAATAACTAAATAGCAAGATTTGGACATGCAACAGATGCAGTGAAACAAAGAGTATCACAGATTACGCGCTTTACAAATTGCTAGAAACAAAGTGACAGCATGCATCAGAAAAGAAAAACAGACATTTGAACATAAAGTGACAAGTGAAAGCAAGAGAAATCCCAAAGCCTTTTGGACCTATTTCAAGAGGAAAACAGTTCTACATGAATCAATTAGTAAGCTACGTATATATAAGATAATGGCACTATGAGTACAGATGATAAAGAAAAAAGCAACCATTCTTAACAAATTCTTCTCAAGTATGTTTACTTCAGAAAATCGTCATTCTACACCAATCATTAGCCCCAGAAGCAATAGTATTGTACTAAAAGACACAATAATAACAACACATATTGCCATCGAAAATAAATTGAAAGGCCTCAACCCAAATAAAAGTAAGGGCCCGGATGAAATACCAGTGAGATTATTAATGGAAGCGGCTAAAGAAATTACTACACCACTATGCATAATCTTTAACAAGTCTCTGGAAGAAGGCATATTACCTGACATCTGGAAAATGGCAAATGTATGCTGCATACGCAAAAAGGCTCCAAAAGCAACCTAAGCAACTACAGGCCAATCAATCTCACCTCTTACGTGAGGTCCTAGGGTCTTTTATAACAGACAACATTGTACATTTTTTGGAAACAGCCAATGTATTTACCAAGTGCCAGCATGGATTCAGACATAATAGATCATGTAAAACTCAGCTACTAGAATACCTCGAAAATGTAACAGCCAAACTTAACTGAAATGAACTGGTCGATGCAGTATATTTAGACTTCTCAAAAGCATTCGATACTGTACCACAAGAACGACTTCAAACAAAACTTAGAAGCTATTGTACTGAGCACAATTTAGTTAGATGGATAGGACACTACCTATGTAACAGAATCCGGAGAGTAAGAATAAATGACAGATCAGACTTGATTGAGGTTACCAGTGGCGTGCCACAAAGAAGTGTCCTGGTGCGTATAGTTATATATATATATATATGTATATGATCTACCTGACAGGCTAACATGCCACTGCAAAATATTTGCAGACGACACAAAGATACATGACAACCCAGCTACCAGTACGATTCAGGACAACATAGACAGCATATGTAAGTGGTCGCAGAGATGGTAACTATCTTTAAACACAGATAAAAAGCATTTCATACACTTCAGCAGAAATAACCCTCAAAACATATACTGTATGACAGATATGCCAGATATGCATCCTGTATCATCGTCAGAAGTAGAAAAAGACTTGGGAGTGCATAGTGACAGAAACCTTTCCTTTGATATACATATAGGGAATATCGTATCCAAGGCAAACAGCACAATAGGACTAATCGAGAGAACATTTACCAACATTGATGCACCTACTCGCACACTCTTGTACAAGTCTCTAGTCAGACCTATTCTCAAATACTGCAACTCAGCTTGAGCACCAAGATTGTAACGATAATCACAGCTATTAGAAAGAGTTTGAAGCCAAGCAACAAACCTCGTCCTGCAAATCAAATAGTATGGCTACACTGAAAGACTTGAAGCCCTAAATCTAATGTCACTGAAATATAGACGATTTCAAGGAGATTTAATTGAAACATTCAAGCTCATCAGGGATCTATATAATATTGACAAGGACAGTTTCGCTAATAGAGTGGTGCCACAGTGGAATTCGCTGTCAGCTACAATAGTCGATGCAATAACAGTTGAGAAAACTAGATATCTACTTTAAAAAAAGATGATTTGAATTCAACTGAACATGCATATGTATACTAGCCCATCACAAAGTTATACTGCAATTTTTCCAATACAGTGGACTGATCATGGAGTAACCTGTTGATCGAGAAAACATGCTCTGTAGCGATTTCCATTATCGATAGATAGGTTTCCGCTTTCTACGTCCACATTTTGTTGTAGCATAAAGAGACACTAGCGTAGAGAAGGAGATTTGGATTAGGGCTGTTCGATTATGGAAATAAATAATCGATTATGATGTCTGGAAAATAATCGATTTAATCAGATAATCAATATTTACTCTTGAAATTTAGAAGCAGCAGCTACGTAGTGAAGGGCGAGGGAGAGGGCGGGGGGGGGGGGGAGGGGGGAGTATAGTTTTATTAAAATTAATAATAATAATAATAATAATAATAAAAAATAAATAAATGTAATAAATAAATATGCCTGATTTTCTATAAAAATAACAGGATGTGCAATTTCGTAAATTGGTTCCTAGTTAGGTTTAGATTACCTCAACTAACTAGGCCTATGAAAAGAACGCAAGACGCTCAATAGAACAGGCTGTATCAACCAGTCCTTTGGTTGTCTGAACACGAGGAACAGGCCTGCCCAGTATAATGAAGCCAATTTGGATTCCAGTGTTCACTCGTTCCCATTGGATAACGGTTTCAAGAAACCAGTGTGTATGCTCAGATTTTCAATGCGGTTAAAAAGACTCCAATTTAATTTTAACATTACAGAGATTAACTTTTATTTATGTAGAGCTCGCCCATTGAGCCTATCTATGATGTTTCCCTATTTTCCAGCATTGGAAAAGCTGAATATTTTGAAAATCATTTGATTGTGGGTGGAGCAACAGTTTTAATTCAAATTAGTTACAAAATAATTAGCAGAATTTATGAAAATTTGGATAGAAAATTTGTAAATTTACTACGAAGTCAATTTTGTGCATTTTATCGAGAAATGGCCATATTATTTGTATTTTTATTATGATTAAGATTTAGTCCATAATGCCTATCTACGACGTTTCCCTATTTCGCAGCATTAGAAAAGTCGAATATTTTGAAAATCATTTGACTGCATGTTTTAAATCAAATCAGTTCCAAAACAATTATTAGAATTTGTGAAAATTTGCTTCAAAATTTTTTTAATTTACTATCAAAAACAGTAATTAATTTTTTACAGTTTTTCGCAAAATGGCCACCAGCACGTCAGCTTTCAGGAGGGGGATATGAAACAGTAGCAAGCAATTACTTATCTAAACATTCGTGTGCATAGCCTCGGGAGGTGCAGGCTTGAACGTCGGGAATAAATGTTTATACAACCAACTTACTAGAACTGTATTACAAACCTAAACACTAAATTCTGTCTGATTAAAATAAATAATCGATTTTTGCTCGATTAAATCGATTTTCTCGGTTTTTCGATTATTTTACTTTACACTCGATTAAATGATCAGCAAGGAAAATAATCGACTATCGATGAAATATCGATTAACTGAACAGGCCTAATTCGGATAATAACAAACACAGAAAATTAAAACAACAGCAATAAGACAACAAGTCAACATGTAACCAAATGGCAGGCACAACAGTGTGTAACCATGAGTGTAGGCGGGGGACACTGCGGCTGACGTGGGGAACACCCATCTGCACCACAGCATTTCCAGAAATCAGTGTTAACTCTTGCCACTCTGTCAGAATTTTTAATTTTCATATTAAATTAATAGATGATCTGGTGTTCATTTTTCTGCAAATTTGTTGGAGGATGTTGCTGCCATATACATCAACATCATTACAGCAACATCATTAACCAGACTGTTGAAAAATGTACACTAGTTTCTTTGTTATTTATACAGCAAAAGATAGAATATTGACATCGGAGTAGTAAGGGTTAAACTCTTAAATCTAACAGTTTCGAGGAGACTTAATTAATTAACAACAGTCAAATCATTCAAGAACAAACTAAATATCAAAGAAAGAACATTTGAATTGGACTGAGCAAGCCATATTACAACAAAACGCTGAGGCAATAACAAGCCAATGGCTTATGCCTTGTAAAATGTTGGAGGTTTTAATAAAAAAACAGCAACTGTAGTTACTGTACATAGTATGATAAGAAATATATAGTTAAAAAATCCTCAGGGTATGAGGAAGAAGATGTATAATTTTAAAGGACACAGAAGAATATTGAAGGGATATTAAAAACACAAAGATACTGCTGTTGCTCAACATTTTAATTTGCCCAATCATAGTGGACAGAACGTGTACTTTAAAAGTGTCCATGTTCTTCCTCATACCGTTAGGATCTCAACAAAAACCTATGTTAGAAAGGAACAAGTAAAGTCGGGGATACCCCCACCCCGCACGCCAGATCCCATATGGACCAACAGTGTAGATTGGTGATTCCAAAATCCGAGTTGTTTTCAAAAGCCCAATACCGTTAACAACTATAAAAGACCATCTCACAACAACGCTCAACTTACTGGATAAGACCATCCCAATTGTCGACTCTGCATTACATCTCGGCATCCACAGAAATAACCATAGTTAAAGCTAACACAACCGTACTGGCAAACATATCCAAAGCAAGAAGAATGGTGTACTCATTACAGGGATCCGGCCAACATAGAATAAATAGGCCCAATAACTTCCTCTCACCTATAGATATATATGTTTTACCCGTTTTACTCCATGGTATTGAAATCCCAACATTAACTCACAGCTATTATGATCAACCCCATAACTTGTACAATAAATCCATGAAGCAGATCTTATCGCTATCAGACAGGGTAGCCCAATCAGCTCCACTCATATTATTCGGAACTCTTCCTCTCGAAGCAAGAATACACCTTCATGTACTGACATTACTGGGAAACATATGCTAAAATGAGGATACTATCCTGTTTGATATCTGTGTTCGACAAACTATCATGGCTATATAGCACGAGTTCGTTTAGCAATGCGAGGAATATCTTAGCACAGTATTGTAAGGGAATTAACTGACGTTGGCGTGGATTAGATTACTGTACGATGTGAAACACCAATGCGTTTTATCCAAAAGACAAAACCACAGTAATGATTATGACGTCATTAATCAAATGATTACCGGATATTTTATTTTGCCAAAATGCTCAACCCAAAATGGAAACGATAGAATAGATGTCTAGGGGTATCTAAATGATTTCCATTATCAATGGTTAACCCTTTTATTCGAAGGAAAGCTTATGGAACCGCTTTGAGGTGAATTCCAACACTTCCTTATCTTGGCTCGACGTATGGAAGAGTAATCTGCATTAGCATTTGAACTTTAACCCATTGATTCACAATATGGTGGTAATTAAGAGGAAATAAACAAAGACAGATTTGAAAAATAATATTCATTCATTCATTCTTGCCTACTTTCTGATCTGTTGTACAATTATAGCAGTATTGTACAGTTGACATGATTGTTACAATTGATATATTATATGAATATAAAAATGATTCTGTTGAAGCAGGATTTCAAAATTATAACTACTGAAACCCTCAATGTCTTACGTTGAATATTCATAAACCAATTTGACCCAAAACAAAAACTCTAATCCTTGAAGTCATATCTAGGTCGAAACGACCATTATCGATCCAACGGATTGATCCTGGTTGATCCAATCCCTGCTCTTTCTTTGAGTTTTGATAACAATCACATCAAATCGATTTTTCGATCCGATGTCATTTATATCACTCCTCAAAGAATATCGCAGACGATTTAGTTCACTTCAGAAATCATAAATGCTCAAAATTAATGTAAGATGAGATCCGGGTACAACCACTATCTAAGTTGAAAATGATCACTATTCGATGTGATCCATAAGACCACTATCGACTACTGAATCATTTAGAACCTGGGATGGATATTGACCATCGGATAATCTCCAGAGTTTATGGCAGCATGTATGATTTTATGTTGATCAACTTAAGACTTAACAGTTCGTGGTTCAGAGTTTAACCGTGAACATATTAATCTAATTAATGGGTTAATAGTTATGACAACAATCAATATAAAATCTTCATATAATAAATCAATAATATACGACTTGAATGTAGTATAGCTGTTGTAAATGCTCAATTGAAACAGTCATTTCTTTGTGGCTTGAAGACGAAAGGGTCCTGTGGACGAATGATCACAATACGAATTCTGATATCGTATTGAAGACGACGGACAGATGTGGGTGCACCCAGACGAACGCGTACCACAAAAATATAAACGACCGGAATTTATTGTATGACGTAGGCGGATCTGAAATGCTGAATAGGCCTGGTCACGGGTTGCCAGAAGCTAAAGATGTGATGGATTAGCGAATGGCCAGAAGATGGTTATCTGACCCACAACCACGTTAACTAGGAGCTGGTTATCTGGTGATAGTTAATGATGACCAGGAGCTTGAGACCTGGTTACGCACGATATTATTAGAAGCTGGAAATCTGGTCATGGATGATACTACCAGGAGCTGGGGACCTGATTGCGAATGATATTACCAGGAGCTGGAGACCTGGCTGCAGATGACAATACCAGGAGCTGGAGACCTGGCTATAGCTGATATTACCAGGAGCTGGAGACCTGGCTACAGATGATATTACCAGGAGCTGGAGACCTGGCTATAGCTGATATTAATGACCCAAAGTCATGGAGAGATTCTTGGATGAAAGTTCATATTGTGCCCACAAATCAAAACGTATATTGACTGGACAAACGTGAATTAACTGTTAATGGGCCCTAAACTGAGATGGCGCCCATATCTATTTACGAATCTGTATGAGGACTGCTGATAAACTCATTTTTATATTTGAACTTCACAATGGAAACATTCTCTCAGCCACGCCGGTGTATATGGCCGGCGTAGAAATATATACACGTGAGATGGTGGCTTCCTACAGCACAACTTCGCTAAGGCGCAACTAACTCTCACGAAGGCCAACCACCGAATGCTTGTCGAGGCGACGATTTTAACACATGCACACAATGTATTGTGACCCGTCTGGATCACGCGGATATACAACAACATGTTGATTTGTAACTCCTACATAACTGCTCAAATAATCCATACATTTTATAAATAGTGAAATCTACATTGATTATAACCTAATCATAATAACAAATACAATTATCTTAATTCTAACTGATATAAATTTTACATAAATGTAAATCTCGATTACGAATATCCCCTACGCTTGTATAATTGACAGGAAGTAATTTATTTCATTAAATCAACCAGAAAGCATGCAAGACTGAATAACAATCTGTCTACCTATATTGTAGCGGATTTGGAGTCCAAATATGTTGCGGGTGGCATAAGCTAACATGATTGTATAGAAATATGAGTGCTATGTATGATCTTACGATCATATGATAGCAACCGTCATCACAGTATGAACTTCCCTCTATTCACTTTCTACTTGACACATCTCCAACAAAATATAGGTGTAGGAAAATAATCAAAGGAGCGATAGAATCCTACTGGACAGAGGAGTTGACTACTAAAGCAAAATTTTATCCTTCACTACACTTTTCTACACCAGAAAGACTTTAAAATTGGCAAATCCTGTGCTGACCTTTTCCACTTCAAGTGTGAGATCATTACTAGTACTCCTTAAGTTAATAACCGGAACTTATACTTTACAAGTGAATAGAGCTATCTTCAATCAGTATGCAGTCAACAACCACACACACACCCCCACCCCACCCCAATGTCTACTCTGCAGCAACGAACCTGAATCTTTAACAACATACAATAGGCTACGACAGATCAGAGAAGAATTCCTATCATTACTTCAAACAACAATACGCCAAGACGGCAGACAAATACTGCATACAATCAGTGGAAACAATGAAGACCTTATATCCTCGATCCTCAACCCGTCGAATCAGACACTACCTTCAACTAATTCATAACATGAGAACTTACATCCTTAAACAACTGATTTATTGAATGTGTGGAAACATATATCCTGCAGTACGAGGCATTATGACCTCTAAACTAATTCCAGAGTTATTCAAGACGGGAGTGATTAACCCAGTTCTTAAGAAAGGTAAAGACTCAACGACTCCCAGTCACTACCATGGCAACACAGATGTCTCCATTATTGAAAAGGTGTTGGAGTACACCATTTTAAATCTTATAAGAAATCAGCTACCCTAGAGTCAGTCACTACTCCAGTATGGGTTCACAAAAGACTTACCCCCTCTAATGGCAAGTTTTACACTCTCAGAGACTACTCACGATTCCCTGGAAGTCCACCATTCCACATCTTACAGGGAGTTCGTCAAGGTGGGATCGTGTCTCCTAGCCTGTATGCGACCTGCATTACCAACCTATTTGTGCAGCTAGAAATAGGACAAATTGGTTCATTCATTGGGATTGAATAGATACGCCAGGCAGGGAGTAATGCTATCCATAGCCTAGATCAGATGTTCAACACTTAGACCACATTCATCAGCGGACTTGCCTGTATGCAAATTACGTATTGATGACCTAACATCATTTTCAGTAATTGTTGGCCATAGCTGTTTATTGGAATGATATAATTCCTGTAATAATTGGAGGTCAAAGTTAAACTTATCCATATGGTTAGAGTCAGAATGTTGGTAATTTGAAGACTCGGCAAGATCTTCATAGAAGTTGGCCAGAGATTGACACTGTTCAATGGGGTCATAGATGGCCTTGGCCCCTAATGAGGGATAGCCAGTGCTTTTACCGTGCTGCCTGAGGCAGTTAATACGTTTGTGGAAGTTGCTATTATTGCATGATTTTATTGTAAAAGGAAGTCCTCTCACAGGCTACTTCTTTGCAAGGCTGGGAACGGAGTTCCTTTTTCACATCTGTACGTACTTGGCAGATGGGATGGTCCAGACCGGGTTTGTTTAGCTTCAGCAATTGAACGTAGAGTTGTTCGCCTTTGCTAAGGAGTTTCTTAACAGTTGGGGATGCCTTCCACCTGAGGCCATTAATCCTGACTTGTTTGCGTGGAACTGCTTTGTGGGTGGCTGATAGTAGAGTCTTCTGCCCTGCAGCAGCAAACGATTCCACATTTAATGATTGCATAGCATTAGCAGTGCTAAGATTCTGTTGTATAGAGCTTGTGTACACTGATAAATCAGCTTGTGCCCATAGTGGTCTGGATGCACAGGTAGGCAGCTGTTTTGTACAATGAAGGCATTCCACTGACATAAGAATATTTCAACTAACAGGCATGTTACAGTCCTCTTTTAGTTTGATATCTAGATTCAAAAGACGTGACGGGTCATGTCTGAAGAAATACTCGATTTGGCAGCAGTTTCCAGCATGACTGTATGTTACCTGACTGGGACTGTCTATTACAGCAGATAGACCTTCACTAGAGAGGAAGTGTTTATGGAGTTTATTAATCTGCGATCTTGTTATTGTTTTTACCCATGATCTTTCTTCTTCTTCTTCTTCTTCTTCTTCTTCTTCTTCTTATTATTATTATTATTATTATTAATCTGTGATCTATCGCAGATTATTATAATTACTCAGGATCTTTCTTATTATTATTATTATTATTATTAATATGTGTGCAGAAACTACACGCAGATTATTATTCTACGATCGGATCTTTCTTACTCTTATTATTCTTATTATTATTCTCGGTCACGATTTTTTCAAACTTCTCTTCTCCAAGAGATTTGTTCAGATCATTTTGCAACCATATTTACCAAATAGAACTCATTTGTAGTTTATTGCTTTGTTTCTATCTTTGTTCCGGGCAATTGTTTGCGAGAAGTAGCCCTTTTCATGCCAAAAATCTTAACATTTTAAAACGCTCCTTTTCCTAGAGTTTTGATCCGATTTTCGCAAATCCTGGCTACTTTCTTTTCTTTTCCGTTTTCCCAACTTTTTGCAAAAAAATAAAATTCGACGCGACCACGATTTGTCTCTTTTCCGAATTCTGATCGGTTCGAGGTTAAGACTACTTGATTCGCATCGCCGTCTAAATTCTGAATCCGTTTACAGAATTCAAATATCTCACACGGTTGTCGAGATATTAAGTATTCTTCTACCAAAATTTAGGACGTATCTCTTATAGTTTTGATGCAATCAATTCTAGACTTGGTTACTCCTAGCATACCTTGTGGAATCGATGACGTGTGTTTTTAATTTGGATCTGTACAGTGGTTTTCGAGCTACCTACCTTTGAGTGGGCAAAAATGTCCCATAGGAAATGTATGGAGAGTATCAATATTTATATTTGAAGTACGACTACACCTTGAGTTTTGATAGGATCACTACCATACTTTCCTAGGATGGTACCCGTTTGCTCTCGAAGAGTTCCTCTCATTTTGGGATTAAAGTTCAAATATCAAGGTCGTTTCTTTGTGCTAAACGTTACCGGATTTCGTTTTTGGCATGAATTAGCTCCCCTTGCCAACAAAATGTAAATGCAAGGTCAAAATTTGGAACATCGTTAGCCAGCCACGAACTACGTTGATTCATGAAGAAAAATTATAAAATTTCATAAAAAACTGTCTATAACAGCCAAAACGTGTATTTTCACTTTCAAATGATTCTGATACAATTCAATGAGAGGGGGCACAAATAGCATGGCTCAACATTATAGATGACATTTGACACTCCATCCCAGTTTGACATTTTATTGTCACCAAGGGGACACACTCATCACACAGATATAGGTTAAGGAGGGCATTTCATATCTCAAAACCATCCCTGTTATTCTGTTTCACATACGATTCAGTAGAGAGTTGCCGTATCTATCATGGTTCAAAATTATCCATGATGTTTGGACTGCCCCATATTGCCAACCAATTGTCACAAGCTCCAAAGTTCTGATTGCCATCCAATTCAATAAAGTCACCACCGTAACAGAGTTATGTTTTATTTTGGATAGTTTCCGAGCTACCCACCTTTGAGAGGGCAAAGAGTCCCATAGGAAATGTATGGGGATTTTCAATATTGGCATCTGAAGTCCGACTACACCTAGAGTTTTGATCGGATCACTACCATAATTGGACAGAATGTTACTCTCATGGTCCCGAAGAGTTCCTATCATTTTAGCGTCAATGGTCAAATGCCAAGGTTGTTTCTTTGCGCTAAATGGTACCAGATTTCGTTTTTGCCAGGAATTAGCTCCCATTGCCCAGAAAATGTGAGGACAAGGTCAAAATTTAGAACATCGTCAGCCAACTGCGATCTACGTTAGTTCAGCTTTGTCTTACCCAATGTCTTCATTGTTATTGGTATTACTGTATTTACTTGTCTGAAATGTCTATGAATTATCAGTATGGGCCATGATTAAATACCCGACATACAGAAGACAGCATCATGATAATTGTAGAATGCTTGGATGACACCTGCTCCTTTCAATCTGTTTGTATTTCTGTGCTTCAGATATATCACACCCAGTAATGTGTGTTTGGCTGTTGTTGGATGCTGTATTAATTGCACACACCCATGACCATCGAACAAATTTAGAATCGGTTTGTTTCTGTCAGATGGTTTTTATTAAAATCTCCACAAACAATTACTGTGTCAATATTCTTTATGTTAATGCCTTCCAACAAATGGCTGAGGTTCTTGATGCATTCTGACACACTGTAGCGGGGTGGCCTATAAACAGTGACAATAATAGCTTCAAGTGGTTGCTGAATCCTTACCAGTAGAAATTCAAGACCTGTTACATTATACATATAGTCCATAGCTCTTGCCTGAATGTCATCCTGTACATATATAGCAGCACCACCACCTTCCTGTGTAGATATTCCTGCTTGTGTCGTGCAACATACATTTTGGTTCTTTCTAAGTAATGTGTATCCAAGAATTTGTAGTTTGGGAGCAAGTGTTTCACCATAGAGACATGTTTTGGTTAGGCATATAACGTCAGCAGACATCAATTCATGATGGCTTTTAGATCATCTATGTGACATCTTCAGTATTGGGCTGTACTATTGCCAGATATGTCTGCCCAGCAAATTCTGAATGTAATGTCAAAAGCGCTCTGATCACTCCCGAGTCATGCACTGTCATGGTTTCCATAGCTGTTATGATATCACATTTTCATTGAAATCGATTATATGTAAACCATTAAGTGGTGGGGGCCTACTTAGCGCTACATATGCCATTCCAGCTTCGAAGATATGATTTAAAGAAACAACATCACTGTCTGTTGTCATACCCTGAACTTTATGTATGGTACATTCATATGCAAGCTTCATAGGAAATTGCCGCCTAGTTGCGTTTGTCCTGGTCATTCGTTCCTCACATCGTTCAATGCACACAACTGTATCTGGTATACCTGGTATTTTATTTCTATGCTTTAATCTGGCATCCTTGTGATCAAACTCTATGCAAATCATATGTACATTTTTTGTGTTCACTGGTTTGTGTGTGATAACAGCTATTGTGCCAAAAAGAGCCATTTACAAGACCAGCAGCCACATCCACATTTCTTTTCAACACTACATGTGCACCTATAGCAACCTCTAACATATCTGCAAGATCATTTTTTTGTTCCTTTGAAAGGGGAATTTTGTTTTACCATGTGTCCAGTTCTGGGATCTTTTTTATAGTCATCAGCCTCTAGCCTTATTGTAGTACTAAATTGTGCATGGAGAGTGTTTGTGTTCTGCAAATTAGCATCCACATCGCTTGCATAGATATGTAACAAATGAGATGGACAACCAGAAGCTTCTTTGGTAACACGTGAAAGCAGAGTTCTGTCCCTTTCACTCAATTTGTCCTGCTTGTGCTTGGAGCGAATTCTATTGAGTAGCTGTGCGAATTCAACATCATCCTTCTGCCTCATTATTTCTGTTAACAGAGCAAGTTGAAAGTGCTCCTTCCAGAAGTCAACTACAATTTCTTCATATATATACAATTGTTTGTCCATGCTCAGAGGTGGACGATGATAGAAGTCTGAAACATTGCCAAATGGTTGGTTTGTTACTTTGATTTGTTGTAATCTCCAATTTACATAGGCAAACAGTTTCTTGCTAACCATGGATATTTCATCTCTTATCAATATCTTTACATGTCCAAGTTGTGACCTTAGGCTGTCTAACTGATTACCTAAATGGCATCTTAAAGACACTGTGGAGAGTTTTTCCATGAATGTTGAAAGCAGCCGCACCCGTAAATGCAGTCAATAGAACTGTTGGTTTTGCGATATCACTTTCCTCCTGAAATACTGGCATTTTTGCAAGATTTTTGTTGCTTCGGCATAGACAAATTTAACTAGGTGTGATTTACCAGTACCAGCTCCACTAGAGATAACATGAAAGAAAGGTTCAGGTTTTTCACCAGATACACACTTTTTACACCAATCTCTTAGAAAATAGAATTCTGATGATTGTTTCTCATTCAAAAACCGGTACATTTTTTGCATATTTGTATGAGATACTTGATATACTTCTGTAAGAGGCATTGTAATTTGTGTGCTTCTATTGGCAGCGAGTTCTGGTATTTCATCTTGTTCTTGTAACAGCAGTGGATCAACCAGTTCTCTTTCCATCACAGATTCGATTCTCTCTACTTCAGTTGCAGGTGCCAAGGTTGACCAAGCATCTTCGATGCGACCAATTCTCGCATATTCATTAAGGGCATCATCAATAGTGTCACAGTGTTGCTCAAAGACGGCTTTGCTTCTCAAAACAATATCTGAAACATGTTCCACTGATCTATCTCCATGGAGTTTAACTGAGGCTCCATTGCAGAATGACTCAAATATGGCAAATTTTCATGTTCTTAGGTTTGATCCTGTTCGATAAGGCAGGTACAGTTTAGCATAGTACAATAGTACTTTTCTGGATCTTTCTGTTGTGAGAATCGAGCATGACGCATGATGGCAGGTTTGCTTCTCGTTCGTTTTGGATGAAACCAAGATCATTTTGCAAACACTTTACTGATGTTGACATTGAAGCGGTTTTCCATAAACGATTCTGTATGTTGATGCAAATTCAGCCATGCACATAGAGTGAAATTCATCCGTATTTGGTCTAGCTTCGTATCTATCAGGTAGACTTGTCATCCATATATCCTCAGATTCATCCTCTTTGTTTTCTAATGCACTTAGTGGTAAACTCATTCATGTGTCGGTATGAATACAACATCTCGTGAAGTAGATTTAAGTTTCAGACTACAAGTATGTATAACTATATTCTGTGCATTTTTTCATCTCTTCCTGATTTGTGGTACTAGACTCATGGGCCTCTTTTAATATGTTCTTAAGAATGTCACTCATTTCCCATTCATCCTTTGTAATGTAGGACACCATGTACATAATGCAAACATATGGATTTAATATGTATTGAATGTCCATGTTTGCATTCCATGCTCTGATTAAGTGTTTATTGTAACCGTTTACCCAAACATCGACCATTTTTCTTTTCAGAATTATCTTCGCACTAGTTGAAATTGTGTTCATTGCCTGAATATATTCATCATGTGTAAGATTAGTTTGTTGAAGTAATTTGTCAATATTGTCAATTAAAATAGCATCTTTATCAATCAGTAGGTTCCAAACAACTTGCAGTTTTTCCTTCGCTACCTTTACTCTTTGTGCTTGCTCATCTGCATCAGATTAATCTGCTCCTATGTCAATCACATCTGGCCATATGACAAATGTATTCTTTACTGGTGGCTGTGGAAATCCAAATCTACATGTCGTGTTGCCCTTTTTACAGGATTTTGAATGAGACTTACTGTGGGACTGAACCTCAGTAATGATAGTGTACAATTCTGGATCAATTTCTTTATCTGGATGTTCACATGAGATATACTTGTCTACAAACTCGCATATTTCCTCATCAGTATCTTTGTCAAACTCTGGTGCATCTTTCACCCAGAAGAGGCAATGTATATGAAGTGAAACTCTTTGTTGAAACTCAACTCTGTAGAAATAGTCTTGTATTTCACCAATCGGATTTAATGGTGAGAGGATAATTTCTTTGAGTAATTTATTTACACAGTTTTCAAACATACGCATGGTGGTCACAGGATTGCTGTTAAGAATGTTACACTTTTCCAACCATTCTAGATCAGTGAAATTAACATGCTCTCCTTGCTGTGCTTTAATAACTGTTATGATTTCTGGCCATCTCATTTCTGCAGCACTAAATGTACAAAAGAATGTTGGTGTTCCAAGTTGTCTTAACATAGCAAATAGATCTCTCATTGTATTTTCCCAATATGCAGGTGTTCCTCTCAATAGCTGCATAAACCGAATGCCTTCATCATTGCTTACCATCTGACTAACAACATTTTTTTGTTTTTCAACATGGATGAGTTTATTTTACTGCCATCTCTCCTGGTTGGATTAATTTTGCGGAGTTGTTTTGAAATACTAGCATTTGCTGGATGCGTTTCAGTTGCAAATTGTGTGAAGAAAATGTAATTTGCATCTTGTGCAAATCTATTGTCAACACTGAACAAGCGGGCATTAAAATATCTACTTGGTGAAGGTTTTACTTCTCTTTCTGGTTCATCAAATGTATTATTTCCATCAGGGAACTGTACAGGAAATGCCATCGCCTCTATCTTTGGGACTTGAGACAAGTTTGAGGGTTTATTTCCCTGGGCTGGTGCTATGCATAGTATTTTGCCATCATAAGTCATCACTTCTTGACCAATGTCAACAGGCTGCAGACACGTATCTAATACAATACCATTCATTGTCTCTCCTTGATTTCTCGTGGCTCGATCTACATGCTCTATATTCTCTTGGCCACTATCTTTGACATGCATCTGCATATTATTGGAATTATTATCTATGACATCTGATTCAACAACTAATTCTTCACTAACATCTCAGAGAGCACTCTCTGGTTCTAATACACTGGCATCAACGTGTACATCTGCATACTCAGTGTGAATCTCAGTGAGGTTTTTTACAGCATTCACAATGTTAAGTGGACAAATAATTGATAGTTTTATGTACAGTCGATTGTACTAAGTATTCTTTGTAGAGCGATCTTGCTCAAAACCATTTGTTTGTATTATAGTATAAATAAAGTTTCTAATCTTACGTTTATGTAAGACCAGAGTTTGTCAGTATATTAGGAATCTAACATGAGCTGGGTGAAACACCCAGTCCTTACTAGGAATCTTAGATCAGTCAGATCAGGCCCAGCAGTCCATAGTAAAGATCGTCTATTCACCATCAGTCAGACGAGGTGAGCGGGCTGCACGCATATTCGCTTCATCTCATTGTCGGCGACGATGTCGCAGCAACACTACACAAGTTTCCGGTAATGAGTGGACAACATGTTCTACCACTGTTCTCCAAGTCTACGTCCTGGCCGTTCTCGGCTTGTACTTGCTCTCGATCTGGCCTCACTGACCTCTAGCTGCGATTTCTCTGACATATGTGGTTTCCTTGACCAGAGATTAAGATGTTTCTGAGAAAATTGTGACGTCATTCAACACCAACGTCGTGACGTCGTACATACAGCTGTTTCCTTGACGTTTATGACGTCACACAAACCACTGACATAACGTCCTAAAAACCGGTTCTGTTTAACTTATATCCGACCCGTTGATATCTCGATCAAGTGCGTGGTGAACTGTTTCGTTACTAAATAGCTACCGTCTCCGTGAAAGTGCTTCGGTGAGCTCACTTATATATTTCACTAACATAATATAGTGTCTATTATTTCATTCACACAATAAACCATTCCTACATGAACTCTTGCATTTATTAACTATGCACAGACAATTTGTCAGTGGTTGAAGAGATCAGACATTCAGTGACATTTGTTCACATTCTGTCCAATGTGTTTTTAATTTTTTAACTTCGTCCCTACACTTGATCAGTTTTTTGTGTCATGATTACCATGATATGGTGAACACATTTTACTTCTGAATTGTAAATGTAAAATGGTTCTGGTCTATAATGTGATGTGACAATCCAGGTTATCGATCAAATTCAATTACGTCATGGGTAGACTGACGCCATAATCAATGTTGTTACAATTGGCAGATTTGAATCCGACACTAACTTTGAAAATAATCTGGCTGTAAATGTAAAATGGTTTAAGCCTGTAACGTGATGTGACGTACATCAATTCGAAAATGATATTGAGAGTAACGATGTTTGTACTTGATTCGGGAGAAAAATGTTAATGTCAAGCAGTCTTGTTTCGAATACCATACAAACTGGTTCCTCCGTGTTCTAGCGAAATTCGTCAATGGTAGAAATGCAACTTCGTTCACTAAATGCGCTTAGTGTTTGATTTGTCCCAAAGGTGGTTATAACTGTAGCTTTGTATTTGGTACAGCTATCGCTGCTTGGACAACCGGAAGTCATTTCCATTACACATAGCGCTTCCTGTATAACTCATATGACAAGGTCCGTGTTAAGGATGATAGCTGTGACGTCACTAGATTTCACTGTCACAGCATAAAGTGACGGCTGTGACGTCACTCAGTAACTTTCAACTGTCACTTATTTTTATGTTCCATTGTGACTAACGATTTTTAATGCAATATTAATATACTGATTACTCTATTCCAATATCTATGATAACTAGTTGATATTCGTCCTGTCTTATTGTGTTTATGTAGTCCGTGGTATGCCTGGGCATTATTGGAGATGTCATTGTAAATAAAACTTGTTAGTTGTCAATTGTATCCATAACTGCCTGTTTTCTGCTGTCAATGTACACGCCTGCTCCTCTTCAGATGGCGACAACGTGTAGGATATGACATCATAGTAAATTTATTTCCCGTTTGGTAAACGTTAATTCACCTCCAGAATTTGTCCTGTGATGTCATACCATCACAAATTGAATCCCATGTGACTTTACTACGTCAAACGTCATACCATCACACATCAGTCATCCTTATTATGGCAGACGGTCACCCGGCATATAACCTTATTATGTCATACTATCACAGCTCGTATAGCCATATCATTCTTCAAGGCCATCTTTACCTAGCGAGTCATTCCTATGCTGTTGACATAGCATTACAAGGTCAGTCCTCTGTTCATGTATATTAAGCCCTAGACCATTTTCAACCATATTCAACCGTATTTAACCACCAAGTAAGGAAAAACTTTGTAATATGGGGGCTCCTTGTCCATACGTACCAGAGCCAAGCTTTCATTATATAAATTACTAATATGTCTGTAATGATTTGTTTTATGCCTATATTTATTGTTACCTGATCGCTTGATCATCAGAAAAATTCCCATTCATTTACTTTGTTTTATTAGTTCTTGTGATCGCCAGATCACTAGGGAAAAAACATCACAATTTATTTTTTTATATTCTATTGATCGCTTGATCATCAGAACGTGCCCATTATGTTTGATCGCTAAATACATATATATTATATAGTTTATATTTAAATATACAAATTGGTATTCGTGGAATTATCTCCCTTGAGATATTTCATTCAATTTATAGCTACGTAATAAAACGTTTGAGTTTTGATAAATGTGAAATTGGTTTTCAAAATATTTCCTTTTGCTGTATTCAGTGGTTATACTGCGCAGGTAATCTTTTAAAATATAGCCATTGGAATCTTTAGATATTAAGAAAAATATTTATTTCTTTTATATTAATTCTTAAACATATTTTTACATCTGCAACAGATCTAAATCCAAAACTCAAGTTTAGTGGGATTTATTTTTCGTTAAGGCCTAAGTCCTTATTATGACTGATCAACTTCGGTTTTTAAAAACTTTATTCAACTTAGTTCTTTTTCAAGGACATGCAACATTCCCGTATTTATCCTGTGTTCAGCAGATCTAGCTAATAATGCAGATCTAGCTAACAATATCATTGTTTGATGCAGTTGAATTCGAAAACTGCAAGAGCAGCAGGTATATAGCGACCCTGAGAAAGGATGTGTTGTTAGATTGTATTTGACACTCACTACTCAATCACACCACCCAGTAGACGCTTTAGGAAGGATGAGCTGCTTTGGTTTCTGGAAGACCAACTGGTAAGGTTAGGAAAGCTTTCAGAAACTGACGTCTCTCCTCGGGGAGCAGCTGTTCCTATTAAGGCAGGAATGGAAAACACTGGTGAACGTGTGAGATTGTTAGAATTGGAGGACAGAGCAGCTGCACGTTTAAATGTGTAAAGCTGAATTAGCTACTCAAGCTGAGCAATCAAGACTTCGTGTTGAGCAAACAAAGTTTCAAATGGAGGAAGCTGAACGTCAGCGAGCACACGAGATGGCCTTAAAACAAACTCCAGCAGCTCCTCCTCAAGACAAGATCTGTCTGGACAAGGCTATGCGAAATGCAGCTCCATTCAAAGAAAAGGATGGAGTTGAACTTTTCTTTGAACTTTTCGAAAAAACAGCAAAAGATCTAAAATGGCCTAAAATCAACAGGCCCGCTGTTGCTAGAAACAAGTTATATGGTAGGGCACTGGAAGGGGCACTAGCTGTTGCTGATGATAAGATGGAGGACTATGAACACATCGAACTAGCTGTGTTCACGTCTTTCCAACTGTTACCAATGGCCTATAAAAAGCGTTTCCACTCTTACAAGCGTGAAGGCCAAGCCACCTGGTCTCAGTATGTGTGTGAGTCAGCCAGAGGTTTTAACGGATGGTTGCTCTCAGAAAAAGTCTGTAAAGACTTTAATAAACTCCGAACTTTACTGCTGAGAGAGTAGTTTGGTAAGAATCTTCCTGAGGCAACACGACAATATGTTGATGGCTTAGAAGGTGTAGAAACCTTGGAGGCTGTTGCAATCAAAGCCCAAACTTTCTATCACAACCATCTTAAGGTCACACAACACTGTGACAAGTCCATTAGTTCTAACAACAGAGGTTCTCAAATCAACAATAACAACTCGCCTAACAACAACATCTCGAACAACAAAGGTTCTGACAACAACAGGGATCGGTCACGGTCAAGGCCTGGCAAGAACAGCAACAGTGCTCTGAAAAGCAGGGGCTGTTTCAATGGTAGAAAGCCATGGCATTTGGCAGGCATGTGTCCAGCCAAAACAGGAACCTGTCACAAGTGCAGTAAGCCCGGATACTATGCTAGAGAGTGTCGATCTACACCGACAGGAGGTGTCAGTGCTGTAACCTTAAGGGGCATTGCGACTGTGATTGTATTGAACCTGATGACCTTAAATGGCATGGTACAGCGGTTGTATTATCGAACTACCCTTCTGTAGATAACAGTTATTTACCTTTTGTGTCACAAGGAGGGTTGCTTTGGTTAGTTCCGAGAAATTCGTACCTGTGTCAATATTACAGGACACAAGAGATGGTCACTCTCTGATCCTGGACTCTGTGTTCCATTTCACTTAAGAATCAGCAGTAGGTGCTGAAATACTAATGTGGGCATTGGAATGAACACTATACGTGTAACAATACATCGTATTAACCTGCATTCAAATGTTGTGTCTGGCATAATCGAAATCGGGGATAGGTATTCATTTCTTATGAAAGGGATAACCCTGGCATTGCAGAACGACCTCGCTAAAGGTAGAGTTGGAAGCTTCGATTCTGAATGGCTCCTCCAACATAGTCACAAAAACAGCTTGGCGTTACTGCTCCAATCGAGATGCGTTCTCTTGGAGTGGCTCCTCAGGTAAATAGTAAACAAGTGGATCTGTCTGAACAGAGTGAGATCTCAAAAATCTTTTCCGCTTGCGTCGTGAGGCGAGCACTGAAAAGGAGATGGCTGTTAGAAGCTCACACCCAGGAGTTGGTTACTAATTCTGCCGATAATAAACCTATAATGGTTAGGCTGATGGATGATGTTTCAGAACTTGAGTTTAACTCAGATATGCTTCATAATTTGGTTCCTAATGAGTCTCAGGATCAGGAATTATGGCCAGATATGGTTTGTTATTATAAACGGAATGGGATCTTTATGAAACATTAGACCCCCCCCCCCCATCCGAGATGCGCAGGTTACAGACACTGAGAAACAGACACACCAGATTGTGCTTCTAGCTCCTTATCGTAAGGCGCTTTTGGAACAAGTTCATGATAATCCTGGTTGTGGGCACCTGGGAATACGAAAGACTACATCATTAATAACCAAATATTTCTTTGGCCTCGGATTCAGAGTGATGTGGCAAAACATTGTAGGTCTTGTCATACCGGTCAACTGGTTGGCAAACTTAATCAAGTGGACCTGAAAGTGCCTCTAGAACCAATACCGGCTTTTGAACCATCGTTTAGTAAGATCTTTATTGATCGTGTTGGAGTTCCGCCTAAGACCAAAGCCCAAAATCAATATATATTAATGATGATGTGTGCTTCAACATGGTTTACCGAGGCTATTCAATTGCGAAACATCACTATAAAAAGTATAGTAAAATCCATTCTAAAGTTCTTTACGACATGTGGCTTACCACGAATGATACAGTCAGATGAAGGCGCTAATATTATGTCAAAAGTATTTCAACAGGTCCTCACTGAGTTTCTTATCAAACACAAACCTCCAGTGCCTATCATCCTGAAAGTCAGGGCGCATTGGAGCGGTTCCATCAAATGCTCAAGTCTATGTTGAAAACGTATATAACCAATACTCAACGTGATTGGGGCGAAGGTCTACCTTTGTTAATGTTTCCGATTCATGCCTGTGTGCATGAGTCGTTGGGCTGCTCACCAAATGAAGTTGTCTTCGGACATGACATTCGTAATCCTCTAACATTAATGAAGGAGAACCTTCTGATTGCATCAATAGAAGGCAATCTCTTAGATTGTGTGGTTCAAATGAAATCACGTCTCAACAAGGCTGTTGAAAGCGCCCATGATAACTTAAGGATAGCCAAGACTAATATGAAAGTCTGGTATGATTGAAACACTCGTGAGCAAAAGTATGCACCTGGTGAAAAAGTGTTGAGATTAACAACTGCAGCTAACGAACATTTTCAATCAAAATATGAAGGACGGCATGTCATTGTATATAAACAAGGAGATCTTAATTATGTGGTTAAGACACCTTGTAAAAGAACACCTGCCAAGTTGCATCATGTTAACATGTTTCGCAAATATATTCAAAAAGATTAGGGGGACAATGCAAAGATGATTGCATTAGTTGGTGATCCTTCAGATTCTAAGTCTGAAGAGACCCAATCCTCTCATACCTATGAACCAAAAGGAGACATTTGCGAATCAAGGCTAGATAACACGTCAGCTTTGAAAATGTTACCACAGAAATTAAGTTATCTTCCTGAACAAAAACAATCTGATAACCTTGATTTGTTTTTCAGTCATGTTTTTCTTTTCTCTGATACTGCAGGGCTGACTGTAGCGATCGATCATGATATTGAAGTAGATACTCCGAGACCAATAAAACAGGTTCCCTACCCGCTCGATCCGCTTAAAAGTTATGCTATGAAAAAAAAGATTGAATGTATGGTTGAGAACAACATCATTGGAAAAAGTTCTAGTCCATGGAATAGTCCATGTATATTGTTCCCTAAACCTGATGGGACTTTTAGATTTTGTAAGACTATAGAAAGGACAACGAGGTAACTAAGTCTGACAGTGTTCCTATGCCATGAATCGATGACTGTATAGATTGAATTGATCCTGCCAAATTAGTTTCTAAGTTCGATTTATTTAAAGGATACTAGCAGGAACCTCTTACCCAAAGAGCTAAAGAAATATCTACTTTTTTGACACCGTGCGGTTTCTTTCAATATCAGGTCATGAGTTTTGGTCTCAAGAATGCTCCTGCAACATTCCAGCGTTTAATGAACATCATGATTTCTGACGTTGATCAGCGTGATGCCTCTATCGATGATGTAGTAATATATTCTAAGACTTGGGAAGAACATTTAAACATCATTAAAGGGTTCTTCGATTAGACTGCAACAAGCTAGTTTGACAATAAATCTTGCCAAAAGTGAGTTTGCTTGTCCTCGGTAACATACTTGGGACACCTGGTTGGCCAGGGAACACCAAGACCTGTTTCGGCAAAAGTCAATGCGATTAAAGATTACCCACCTCCCGCAATGAAGAAATAGTTAATGCGCTTTCTCGGGATGGCCGGTTTCTACAGACATTTCCCTAGGAACTTCTCTGATGTCGCGGTTCCATTGATTGTTCTATTGAAAAAGAACACTGCTTTTAATTGGTCACAAGCTTGTCAAGAAGCCTTCGACAACATTAAGTTTGTGCTTTATTCTGAACCAGTCTTAGTCGCTCCAAATTTCAACAAGCCTATGATTCTGCACATTGATGCCAGTGATCATGGTATTGGAGCTGTACTTTTGCAGAAAAGTGAAATACAAATAGAACACCCGGTTTCCTATTATAGTTTAACAAACATGAGTTGAACTACTCTAACTCTAGAAACTCTAGCTCTTTTATTGTCGTTAGAACACTTTAATGTTTATCTAAGTTCATCTGGGTATCCTATTGAAGTCTTCACTGATCATAACCCTTTGACATTTCTGAACAGAATGTCAACCAAAAGTCAGATGTTGTTTCGTTGGAGTTTTTTGGTTCAGGACTATGATCTTGTTATCAGACATATTAAGGGACAGGACAACGTAGTGGCAGATGTGTTGTCCCGAATACATAATTAACGTCACTACCAGTCTACAATATAACCAAGTGCTAGGTGCACCACTCACATGTAAAACAGAATATATTATTAAGATAATCATATTCCAGAGCCTAGTCAGTTAGTAGCTAGTAGGAGTTTGCTACCTAATGTGAAGCTCGATTACGGAAGGATCCGAAACACTGACGCTATCACACCATGGAATCTCGGTCCAAGTACCCTTGCCTAGCTGAAAAGCTCGGACCATATACCAAGACGAATGCTAACATAGCCCTGTAATACATTCACCTCACACACCGAACGAAGACATCACTCTGGACTGCTCGTGTGGATGTCCTAATATTGTAAATAGACACCTGACTAGTCCCAGGGGAAGTTTCAAATGATACAATCTCCAAATGGCTCTTCAAAACCTCCATTGAATTCGTGTTGAATTAATGAATGAAGTTGATCTCCTTTAAACATTATTGTGAACTTTTGTACAGCGTGTGTTTATGATAAAAGTTCCATCTTTTGTCTTGTGTTGTTAATTAACAACAGAATTATTATTTTTTATTATTAGTGTTACATTTCTTTTTTCTATTTGTGTAGATTTTGGGAAGAACCGAGTTGCTTTTTCTGTAACTCAGTTCTTTTTCCATGGGTGTGGTGGATGGGGTGCGTGGTGTGGTGGTGTGTGAGGTGGGGTGGGGGCGGGGTCGGGGTGGGTGTGTGAGCGGGGTTATATGATATGATATGGGTTGGAATCCATTCCGGATTGGATTCTGGAAATTATTCACACCCATTTTTTCTAAATTTGAATTAAAATTAGGTTTTTTTTAATCGATTCTGAAATTCAAATTTGCATTGCATTATATTTAAATGTCTAATATAGGCTGTTTTATAATAACAAATAAAGAATAAAACGCCGAGTGGTATAAATTATTAAGGGACTATGTTTTGGTCACTCAAGATCCAAGCCCTTCCTTTCAACACTAACTAATGCTATTTGTCCAGTATCTATTTTCAGACTATACACAATAGACTTGTGAGTGAGCCAGTCTGAATAGCATTGCTTACGATATGGAGCTAAGGATCAGTGAAGTAAACATAGTCTTTTAAAAAAAAACTGATTCGAGTGCGATACGTTTTTGGATTGTGACAATGTTTGTCACCTAAAGTTTCCAGTTTGCTTGCCTTGATATCCTAAGGACCAGGCATTCGGTTTGTAAATATGTTTTAAGCTTTTAAAAGATGTTCCCCGATTAACAGGGGGTGCATGTATCGTAATGTCCGTTGTGTAACATGAATTAATGTTCGTCTTGTTGATGTCATGCATAAGGCAGT
>CM067369.1:3772101-3839601 GCA_034401795.1 Chaetoderma sp. LZ-2023a
ACGTGCCCATTATGTTTGATCGCTAAATACATATATATTATATAGTTTATATTTAAATATACAAATTGGTATTCGTGGAATTATCTCCCTTGAGATATTTCATTCAATTTATAGCTACGTAATAAAACGTTTGAGTTTTGATAAATGTGAAATTGGTTTTCAAAATAATTTTAGATTTAAAATTCCTTTTGCTGTATTCAGTGGTTATACTGCGCAGGTAATCTTTTAAAATATAGCCATTGGAATCTTTAGATATTAAGAAAAATATTTATTTCTTTTATATTAATTCTTAAACATATTTTTACATCTGCAACAGATCTAAATCCAAAACTCAAGTTTAGTGGGTTTTATTTTTCGTTAAGGCCTAAGTCCTTATTATGACTGATCAACTTCGGTTTTTAAAAACTTTATTCAACTTAGTTCTTTTTCAAGGACATGCAACATTCCCGTATTTATCCTGTGTTCAGCAGATCTAGCTAATAATGCAGATCTAGCTAACAATATCATTGTTTGATGCAGTTGAATTCGAAAACTGCAAGAGCAGCAGGTATATAGCGACCCTGAGAAAGGATGTGTTGTTAGATTGTATTTGACACTCACTACTCAATCACACCACCCAGTAGACGCTTTAGGAAGGATGAGCTGCTTTGGTTTCTGGAAGACCAACTGGTAAGGTTAGGAAAGCTTTCAGAAACTGACGTCTCTCCTCGGGGAGCAGCTGTTCCTATTAAGGCAGGAATGGAAAACACTGGTGAACGTGTGAGATTGTTAGAATTGGAGGACAGAGCAGCTGCATGTTTAAATGTGTAAAGCTGAATTAGCTACTCAAGCTGAGCAATCAAGACTTCGTGTTGAGCAAACAAAGTTTCAAATGGAGGAAGCTGAACGTCAGCGAGCACACGAGATGGCCTTAAAACAAACTCCAGCAGCTCCTCCTCAAGACAAGATCTGTCTGGACAAGGCTATGCGAAATGCAGCTCCATTCAAAGAAAAGGATGGAGTTGAACTTTTCTTTGAACTTTTCGAAAAAACAGCAAAAGATCTAAAATGGCCTAAAATCAACAGGCCCGCTGTTGCTAGAAACAAGTTATATGGTAGGGCACTGGAAGGGGCACTAGCTGTTGCTGATGGTAAGATGGAGGACTATGAACACATCGAACTAGCTGTGTTCACGTCTTTCCAACTGTTACCAATGGCCTATAAAAAGCGTTTCCACTCTTACAAGCGTGAAGGCCAAGCCACCTGGTCTCAGTATGTGTGTGAGTCAGCCAGAGGTTTTAACCGATGGTTGCTCTCAGAAAAAGTCTGTAAAGACTTTAATAAACTCCGAACTTTACTGCTGAGAGAGTAGTTTGGTAAGAATCTTCCTGAGGCAACACGACAATATGTTGATGGCTTAGAAGGTGTAGAAACCTTGGAGGCTGTTGCAATCAAAGCCCAAACTTTCTATCACAACCATCTTAAGGTCACACAACACTGTGACAAGTCCATTAGTTCTAACAACAGAGGTTCTCAAATCAACAATAACAACTCGCCTAACAACAACATCTCGAACAACAAAGGTTCTGACAACAACAGGGATCGGTCACGGTCAAGGCCTGGCAAGAACAGCAACAGTGCTCTGAAAAGCAGGGGCTGTTTCAATGGTAGAAAGCCATGGCATTTGGCAGGCATGTGTCCAGCCAAAACAGGAACCTGTCACAAGTGCAGTAAGCCCGAATACTATGCTAGAGAGTGTCGATCTACACAGACAGGAGGTGTCAGTG
This sequence comes from Chaetoderma sp. LZ-2023a, assembly GCA_034401795.1. Taxonomy (NCBI): domain Eukaryota; kingdom Metazoa; phylum Mollusca; class Caudofoveata; order Chaetodermatida; family Chaetodermatidae; genus Chaetoderma; species Chaetoderma sp. LZ-2023a. Next base: position 3,773,868 of record CM067369.1, read on the forward strand.
CTATAACCTTAAGGGGCATTGCGACTGTGATTGTATTGAACCTGATGACCTTAAATGGCATGGTACAGCGGTTGTATTATCGAACTACCCTTCTGTAGATAACAGTTATTTACCTTTTGTGTCACAAGGAGGGTTGCTTTGGTTAGTTCCGAGAAATTCGTACCTGTGTCAATATTACAGGACACAAGAGATGGTCACTCTCTGATCCTGGACTCTGTGTTCCATTTCACTTAAGAATCAGCAGTAGGTGCTGAAATACTAATGTGGGCATTGGAATGAACACTATACGTGTAACAATACATCGTATTAACCTGCATTCAAATGTTGTGTCTGGCATAGTCGAAATCGGGGATAGGTATTCCTTTCTTATGAAAGGGATAACCTTGGCATTGCAGAACGACCTCGCTAAAGGTAGAGTTGGAAGCTTCGATTCTGAATGGCTCCTCCAACATAGTCACAAAAACAGCTTGGCGTTACTGCTCCAATCGAGATGCGTTCTCTTGGAGTGGCTCCTCAGGTAAATAGTAAACAAGTGGATCTGTCTGAACAGAGTGAGATCTCAAAAATCTTTTCCGCTTGCGTCGTGAGGCGAGCCCTGAAAAGGAGATGGCTGTTAGAAGCTCACACCCAGGAGTTGGTTACTAATTCTGCCGATAATAAACCTATAATGGTTAGGCTGATGGATGATGTTTCAGAACTTGAGTTTAACTCAGATATGCTTCATAATTTGGTTCCTAATGAGTCTCAGGATCAGGAATTATGGCCAGATATGGTTTGTTATTATAAACGGAATGGGATCTTTATGAAACATTAGACCCCCCCACCCGAGATGCGCAGGTTACAGACACTGAGAAACAGACACACCAGATTGTGCTTCTAGCTCCTTATCGTAAGGCGCTTTTGGAACAAGTTCATGATAATCCTGGTTGTGGGCACCTGGGAATACGAAAGACTACATCATTAATAACCAAATATTTCTTTGGCCTCGGATTCAGAGTGATGTGGCAAAACATTGTAGGTCTTGTCATACCGGTCAACTGGTTGGCAAACTTAATCAAGTGGACCTGAAAGTGCCTCTAGAACCAATACCGGCTTTTGAACCATCGTTTAGTAAGATCTTTATTGATCGTGTTGGAGTTCCGCCTAAGACCAAAGCCCAAAATCAATATATATTAATGATGATGTGTGCTTCAACATGGTTTACCGAGGCTATTCAATTGCGAAACATCACTATAAAAAGTATAGTAAAATCCATTCTAAAGTTCTTTACGACATGTGGCTTACCACGAATGATACAGTCAGATGAAGGCGCTAATATTATGTCAAAAGTATTTCAACAGGACCTCACTGAGTTTCTTATCAAACACAAACCTCCAGTGCCTATCATCCTGAAAGTCAGGGCGCATTGGAGCGGTTCCATCAAATGCTCAAGTCTATGTTGAAAACGTATATAACCAATACTCAACGTGAGTGGGGCGAAGGTCTTCCTTTGTTAATGTTTACGATTCATGCCTGTGTGCATGAGTCGTTGGGCTGCTCACCAAATGAAGTTGTCTTCGGACATGACATTCGTAATCCTCTAACATTAATGAAGGAGAACCTTCTGATTGCATCAATAGAAGGCAATCTCTTAGATTGTGTGGTTCAAATGAAATCACGTCTCAACAAGGCTGTTGAAAGCGCCCATGATAACTTAAGGATAGCCAAGACTAATATGAAAGTCTGGTATGATTGAAACACTCGTGAGCAAAAGTATGCACCTGGTGAAAAAGTGTTGAGATTAACAACTGCAGCTAACGAACATTTTCAATCAAAATATGAAGGACGGCATGTCATTGTATATAATCAAGGAGATCTTAATTATGTGGTTAAGACACCTTGTAAAAGAACACCTGCCAAGTTGCATCATGTTAACATGTTTCGCAAATATATTCAAAAAGATTAGGGGGACAATGCAAAGATGATTGCATTAGTTGGTGATCCTTCAGATTCTAAGTCTGAAGAGACCCAATCCTCTCATACCTATGAACCAAAAGGAGACATTTGCGAATCAAGGCTAGATAACACATCAGCTTTGAAAATGTTACCACAGAAATTAAGTTATCTTCCTGAACAAAAACAATCTGATAACCTTGATTTGTTTTTCAGTCATGTTTTTCTTTTCTCTGATACTCCAGGGCTGACTGTAGCGATCGATCATGATATTGAAGTAGATACTCCGAGACCAATAAAACAGGTTCCATACCCGCTCGATCCGCTTAAAAGTTATGCTATGAAAAAAAAGATTGAATGTATGGTTGAGAACAACATCATTGAAAAAAGTTCTAGTCCATGGAATAGTCCTTGTATATTGTTCCCTAAACCTGATGGGACTTTTAGATTTTGTAAGACTATAGAAAGGACAACGAGGTAACTAAGTCTGACAGTTTTCCTTTGCCATGAATCGATGACTGTATAGATTGAATTGATCCTGCCAAATTAGTTTCTAAGTTCGATTTATTTAAAGGATACTAGCAGGAACCTCTTACCCAAAGAGCTAGATTAATATCTACTTTTTTGACACCTATGATTTCTGACGTTGATCAGCGTGATGCCTCTATCGATGATGTAGTAATATATTCTAAGACTTGGGAAGAACATTTAAACCTCATTAAAGGGTTCTTCGATTAGACTGCAACAAGCTAGTTTGACAATAAATCTTGCCAAAAGTGAGTTTGCTTGTCCTCGGTAACATACTTGGGACACGTGGTTTGCCAGGGAACACCAAGACCTGTTTCGGCAAAAGTCAATGCGATTAAAGATTACCCACCTCCCGCAATGAAGAAATAGTTAATGCGCTTTCTCGGGATGGCCGGTTTCTACAGACATTTCCCTAGGAACTTCTCTGATGTCGCGGTTCCATTGATTGTTCTATTGAAAAAGAACACTGCTTTTAATTGGTCACAAGCTTGTCAAGAAGCCTTCGACAACATTAAGTTTGTGCTTTATTCTGAACCAGTCTTAGTCGCTCCAAATTTCAACAAGCCTATGATTCTGCACATTGATGCCAGTGATCATGGTATTGGAGCTGTACTTTTGCAGAAAAGTGAAATACAAATAGAACACCCGGTTTCCTATTATTCACGAAAGTTTAACAAACATGAGTTGAACTACTCTAACTCTAGAAACTCTAGCTCTTTTATTGTCGTTAGAACACTTTAATGTTTATCTAAGTTCATCTGGGTATCCTATTGAAGTCTTCACTGATCATAACCCTTTGACATTTCTGAACAGAATGTCAACCAAAAGTCAGATGTTGTTTCGTTGGAGTTTTTTGGTTCAGGACTATGATCTTGTTATCAGACATATTAAGGGACAGGACAACGTAGTGGCAGATGTGTTGTCCCGAATACATAATTAACGTCACTACAAGTCTACAATATAACCAAGTGCTAGGTGCACCACTCACATGTAAAACAGAATATATTATTAAGATAATCATATTCCAGAGCCTAGTCAGTTAGTAGCTAGTAGGAGTTTGCTACCTAATGTGAAGCTCGATTACGGAAGGATCCGAAACACTGACGCTATCACACCATGGAATCTCGGTCCAAGTACCCTTGCCTAGCTGAAAAGCTCGGACCATATACCAAGACGAATGCTAACATAGCCCTGTAATACATTCACCTCACACACCGAACGAAGACATCACTCTGGACTGCTCGTGTGGATGTCCTTATATTTTAAATAGACACCTGACTAGTCCCAGGGGAAGTTTCAAATGATACAATCTGCAAATGGCTCTTCAAAACCTCCATTGAATTCGTGTTGAATTAATGAATGAAGTTGATCTCCTTTAAACATTATTGTGAACTTTTGTACAGCGTGTGTTTATGATAAAAGTTCCATCTTTTGTCTTGTGTTGTTAATTAACAACAGAATTATTATTTTTTATTATTAGTGTTACATTTCTTTTTTCTATTTGTGTAGATTTTGGGAAGAACCGAGTTGCTTTTTCTGTAACTCAGTTCTTTTTCCATGGGTGTGGTGGATGGGGTGCGTGGTGTGGTGGTGTGTGAGGTGGGGTGGGGGCGGGGTCGGGGTGGGTGTGTGAGGGGGGTTATATGTTATGATATGGGTTGGAATCCATTCCGGATTGGATTCTGGAAATTATTCACACCCATTTTTCTAAATTTGAATTAAAATTAGGTTTTTTTAATCGATTCTGAAATTCAAATTTGCATTGCATTATATTTAAATGTCTAATATAGGCAGTTTTCTAATAACAAATAAAGAATAAAACGCCGAGTGGTATAAATTATTAAGGGACTATGTTTTGGTCACTCAAGATCCAAGCCCTTCCTTTCAACACCAACTAATGCTATTTGTCCAGTATCTATTTTCAGACTATACACAATAGACTTGTGAGTGAGCCAGTCTGAATAGCATTGCTTACGATATGGAGCTAAGGATCAGTGAAGTAAACATAGTCTTTTAAAAAAAACCTGATTCGAGTGCGATACGTTTTTGGATTGTGACAATGTTTGCCACCTAAAGTTTCCAGTTTGCTTGCCTTGATATCCTAAGGACCAGGCATTCGGTTTGTAAATATGTTTTAAGCTTTTGAAAGATGTTCCCCGATTAACAGGGGGTGCATGTATCGTATTGTCCGTTGTGTAACATGAATTAATGTTCGTCTTGTTGATGTCATGCATAAGGCAGTAGCTGTTGTAGTTTCGTGTCGTCTCCTTATTTTAAACCTTGAAACAACCGGACTTTATCTGGAGGATAAAGGCATTATTTCCTTGGTAAGAACCCTAAACCTATCACTACAAGCTCAAAACTCACTGCTACAAACTGACCAGGACTACCACTTTCAGATAGAGCACACGCACGCTTTTTGCTCTCTGACACATGCTGTGCTACTGTTCTCCATGTCTACTTCCTGGCCGTTATCGGCAGGTACTTGCTCTCGATCTAGACTCACTGACCTCTAGCTGCGATTTCTCTGACCTATGTGGTTTCCTTGACCAGAGATTAAGATGTTTCTGAGACAATTGTGATGTCATTCAACACAAACGTCGTGACGTCGTACATACAGCTGTTTCGATGACATTTGTGAAGTCACACAGCTTGGACAACCGGAAGTCATTCACAATACATATAGTGCTTCCTGAATACCTCATATGGCAAGGTCCGTTTTAAGGGCGATAGCTGTGACTTCACTCGAGTTTTCACTATCACAGCATAAAGTGACGGCGGTGACGTCACTCTGTAACTTTCAACAGTCACTTATTTTTATGTTCCAAGTGACCAAGGGGTTGTAATGCTATATTAATACCGATTACTCTATTCCAATATCTATGATAACTAGTTGATATTCGTCCTGTGTTATTGTGTTTCTGTAGTCCGTGGTATGCCTGGGCATTATTGGAGATGTTATTGTAAATAAAACTTGTTATTTTCGTTGTCAATTTTATCCATGACTGCCTGTTTTCTGCTGCCCATGTTCACGCTTGCTCCTCTTCAGATGGCGACAACGTGTAGGACATGACGTCATAATAGATTTATTTCCCGTTTGGTAAACGTTAATTCACCTCCAGAATTTGTCCTGTGATGTCATACCATCACAAAACTGATTCCCATGTGATCTTATTACGTCATATTATCACACGTTGATTCTCGTGTGACCTTACTACGTCAAACGTCATACCATCACACATCAGTCGTCCTTAGTACTTCATACCGTCACCAGACATATAACTTTATTACGTCATACTGTCACACCTCGTATAGCTATATCATACTTCAAGGCCATCTTTACCTAACGAGTCATTTCTATGTTGCTGACATGGCATTACAAGGTCAGTCTTCTTTTATGTATATTAAGCCCCAGACCATTTTCAACCATATTCAACCATATTCAACCACCAAGTAACGACCAACTTTGTAATAGTATTCAGACGCATGCTACATTCACTCGGGTACAATTAAATTCTGATTGGAATGCAATGATTGCATTGTCTACAATTAGTAGACTAAAAACATAAATATTTAATCTAGCTGCTTTTCTCAGTAATTAGGTAAGGCATTAAAATTAAATAATGCAGAAAACCCTATCGTCACCAGTTTTTGTAGGTAGGGGACAGAAATTGAATCCAGCATTTACTGTTACCCAGAAACACAGCCTAGGAATTTAAAGCTGGGAGCCTTTCACGGTTTTTTATTTTTTACAATTTACGACTGTAATTATCTGGACCAGTCATTCCAGCGGTAAATTTATTCTTGATTAAATTTGAAGTTTAAAGGGTGGTATTTGGGTTGTGTTTGTGCTCAATGAAGGGTGCTCAATCATGTTGTACAAGAAGTTCAAAATTTGTGTATATGTTTGTTTGTTTATTTCTCTTTGGGTGGGGCGGGGCTGGGGCGTGTAGGAACATCAACAACGTAAGATGGCAACGGTTAACCGATCCAGTCATTACAGTGGACCATTTTCAAAAATAGATTTTCTCTTGGCCATCACAAGAACACTGTAGAGGCCATTTTGGTCTACTTGACCATTAGCGGGTTAAAACACGAACTGGTTGCTGAAGTAAGCAGTAAATCATAATTGAATTTTGTCTTAACATTACTGGGTTGCCGAAACACCGTGATCCAGGGCATCACTCAGTGCATGCAGTGATCCTTACTGATATGCAAATGTTCACTATTATTTTACAATGAAATTTGTGTATTAACATGTTTTCGGTGTTTTCGTGATTCTGATGAAAGTAAATCCCAGCATTCATTGCTCAAGTTGGTGCAGGTTTGCCGGTTTGCTTGCATCTATCTCGGGCGGGGCGTTTCACTTTGTTTTATATCTCCGTGAACCTAAATGTATTTTCTCTAGGTTTAGCCGTTATCAAAACAAGCCTATATTTGAAAATTTACTACTGGATTGACTGGCTCGGTAACCAAACCACTCATTCCACCGAAGATTTTCAAAGATAAATTACTATCGGATTGTAAATGGAGATATATACTGTAAACTATATATACATGTAATCTATCAGTGATTATGATGATATATTTTGCTTCGTATAAGTAGGTCATTTGAATAAGGAGCTGGGAAAAAGCGAATAAGTAACTGGCTTCTCAGACTTCAGTGAATTGACCAAATCCAATGCAAACATGTGTAATGTTGTTCGAATTCTACTGCGTACTGATCCACACCAAAAAATTTGGGCCACGTAACCTAGAAATAGTTCATCTGAATAAGGAGCTGGGAAAAGGCGAATAAGTAACTCGCTTCTCAGGCTTCAGTGAATTGACCAAATCCAATGCAAACACGTGTAATGTTTTTAGAAAAACTTAGGTCACGGGACCTAGACATAGGTCATCTTAATAAGGGGCTGGAAAGAAGTGAATAAGTAACTGGCTTCCCACGCTTCAGAGGGTTGACCAAATCCAATGCAACCAAGTGTAGTAAAGTTAGAATTCGACTGCGCAGTGACCCATACACATTCTTTTAGTTCACATGACTTAGAAATATGTCATCTGAACAAAGCGCTAGGAAAAAGTGAATAAGAAACTGGCTTCTCAGGCTTCAGTGAATCGACCAAATCCAATGCAAACACATGTAATCTTGTTAGAATTCGACTGCGCATTGACCTGCATTACAAGATTTAGGTCACGTGACACAGAAATAGGTCATCTGAATAAGGAGCTGGGAAAAAGCGAATAAGTAACTGGTTTCTTAGGCTTCAGTGAATTGACCAAATTCAATGAAAACATGTGTAATGTTGTAAGAATTCGACTGCGCATTCACGCACATTAAAATATTTAGTTCAATGACCTAGAAATAGGTCCCTGAATAATAAGCTGGGAAAAAGCGAATAAGTAACTGGCTTCTCACGCTTCAGAGAATTGACCAATTCTCCTTCGATCAATACTCACCATTCAATTACTTCTGATACAGCTAGCCCTGATAGCTGGGCCCTAGGACTATAGACTTAGAAAGCTTTACTGACTCCTAGAACCGGGTACTCGGCTCCCAACTGCGAGTACCCGTCTGCCATGAAGCTCATTCTTGTTTGCATAGCAACAAGAGACACATGATTTTGCAGTTGGAAGTCTTGAGATTGTTCTAAGTCTTTTTTCTGTGTTAAATTGTGATAGTTTGTGCGCTCTCTAAAGGATATTTGGATCACCATGGATGCTGCCGATGATAACCAGGTCGTATATTTCCATGTTATTTCATAGTTGAAAGACTTAGGTCTTTGAAATTTCGTCTGTGTCCCATGTTCCAATTTCTAACCCCAAAGAATCTGGGACGTGTGTTAACAACGAAATATGCCAGATGATCGCCTTCTTTAAACCCCAACAGGCGATCGGCAGATATGAAAATAGGTGTTGGCTGACGGTGTTTTTTTAACACGAATATCGGCTGACGTCGTTCTCTGTAAGATCCGAGTGGGTGACGTCACACCCGTGTTTTTCGGATGTTTATGTGAAGAATATGTTTCATTAATTCGCGCATCTGATTCTAGGTGCTGCGTACTTTAATTGGTACCAGAAACTTTGGAATTTTCAAGTTTTGCGTGTTATCACGATCTGTTTACAATGATAAGTGGTTTCAAAATTCTTGATTTAGATGTGTGGTCTGCGGTTTTACCGTGTGCTACAGCAGTTTGTTTACATTTTGTTGTTTCTTCACATATCGTTTTGGCCTTCGTTAGGAGTATAATTTATATTTATTAGTAAATATACCCCGAATGCTATGCGATATGATTCCTGGTTCCGTTATGCATCCTTGAGGATCAGTGTATGGGTGTATTATTGCCCGCTTTGTTCTTGTCGTCATAATCAATGCGATCTTTCCTGTAACGTTGCGGGGTGGGGTGCGGGAGGGTTACAGTTAATTTATGGTCAAATATTTGAAAATTAATTGTCTGCCTTCCATTTCTGTTTCGTTCCGCTTGCTTATTGTAGGTTTTTGCTTATGTATAGGCCAAGACAGCCCCACCATCATGTGTCGAGTGCCACATATCGTACGGGTTCTATGCAAGGACCATGTCTGTTTCCACTGTACTAAGTGTAGTCTTGACAGTAGGTGTAACGTGTGCGCTGTGTGGTCGGTCGATATGATGCTTAAGTTCCTTGGCAAAAGGACTTGGCAGGGTATGACGCGGGGTCAGGCAGTCCGAAAGTAAATCGTGTAGCGCCCGTTTAGGCCCGTGGGGGCGTTCCACGTCTGCAACCGGAGGTGGCGGAGATGGCACTGCCGGCGTGGTTTGGTCCGGCTTGGCAAGGTGTCTTGCATAGCGTTCTGCCCACGCTGGTGTCGTCCCTGCTGCCAAAAGTTGTAGAGCAGTCTCTCCCCATGTTTGATTCGGACCCTGTCCTTGGACAGGGTTCTGGACTGGCCACTGAGGGAGCCATCTCGTACGGCCCCCTGACAGTCCCGTCGGGCTCCGGCCTGATGGGTTCTGTCTCTCTGCGGCCACCTCCGGGTGGTCCAGTAGCGGTGGCCGGTCCGTCAGGCATGGGAGCCATCAGCCAGGACGGCTCCACGGTTTTCCTTGTCTAGTGACGACTCTTCGGGGTCTGAAGATGAGGAGCCCGAGGAGGAGAGGGTGCTGCGGCCTGTGATGCCGCGGGTGGAGAGCATGGAGGTCGATTCCGTCCTGGACGGAACCGCCCTCGATCTGTCTGGCTTGGCACAAGCCAGGGCAGCGGCTCTGCCCGTAATTGAGGCCATCCCGGTACCGGGCACTGGTCCCGTGATGGTTGGTTTGCCGCCAACCAACACGGTGACGGGTGTGGCCAGCCAGGCATGGTACTCACCTATCTCGCCTGGTCCAGCGGTCAGACATGGGGTGCTGTTGGCACCCGTGTTTGGCCACGGTTCCTCAACCGCTACGGGTCCGCACGGTTTTCCGTGCAGGCCTATCCATGGACTGTGTGTGTTCCATGGGGTGGCGGCGGAACCGTACGGTACCGGAGTTCCTGGCATATCAGCAATGGTTCCTAGCCGGGAGGCCATTGCTGGTAGGGCCGTGAACATATCAACGGGTGACGTGTTCATGGGAGTGTTCTCCTCGGAGACGGATTGGTCTGAGGCTCTGGCTTGGCTAGCCAGGCTGGACCCATCTGTGGTTTCGACCACGGCCGAGGAGGATGTACACCGTCCATCGGTTGCATCGATTAGGATGGGAATCTTGCCCGCAGCCCTGATCCGGTTGGTTGGACTGGATCCATGGTGTATGGTGTTGCTTGATGCTATTTATAGCAAACAACGCATGAACAAGGGCCAGCTTCTTGCGGCTTCCATGGAGGTGCGGGCGAGGGGTCGTATTCCACAGGGGGAATACGACAGGTATGGTGTTGTCCCGTCAGTCACCGAGGATGACCGCTGGGTACTGGGTGTTCAGAATGCTTGAGCGGGTGGCCCCGCCCCGGCACTGGTGGACAAAGCTCAGGTACACCATAATGAAGTCCTGTCCCTGTGTGATGGGGGTGTGAGGACAGCACTAAGTGCTGTCAACCACTCTTATTGTCTTCTTCAGTCGGTGTGGGCTGAAGTGGGGACAGGCCACCCTGTGCCACCTGTGGCGCTTTCGTGCGTTAATGACGGACTGGTGCTGTCTATGGACGCATTGGCAAGGGTGCAGGCGCGTGTGACTATGTCCAGGAGGCAGATGGTCCTTGACCATATGCGCCCAGCTACTGCCGTCAGGGAGCGTCTTCTTGGGACGCCCCTGACAGGCCTTAGCATCTTTGGTGGCCAGGCGCTGGCCATCTTGGAGGACACGGCCAGCATTGTGCAGAATCGGTTGGCGGTTTATCTGACTGTAGTCAGGCCGCTGACCGGGCAATCTTCAAGAAACAGAGAAAAAGCAAGGTGAAAGCCTAAAGCATAGTGCTGCTTCCATTTTCTGCTGGGTTTTCTCAGCCGCCTCGGCGAAGAAAGCTAAGAAGGTTGTGGGGGCCTCTACCCTCCCCAATATTGCTCCTGATCGCCCGAGAGGCGGGAAGGGGAAGGGGAAGGGGAGAGGTAAGTCCTCAAAGGGCGGACAGAAGGGAGTGGATCGTACCCGAGGGTACGAGGGCTCCCTTCGCATCTGCCTGGACCGCACCTGTGCGACAGGAACAGCGGTGCCAGTTAGACTGGCCAAGCCAAGACCAATATGGTTCACTCTCTCTCTCTCTCTCTCTCGTCAATAGAGGGGGGGGGGGGGAGAGCGGATACGCGAGCCGGACACCCCTATTAGGTGTTGAGGCGTCTATAGTGGGTGGAAGGCTCGTGCGTTTTCGTCGAGGTTTGGAGAGGTGTGACGTCAGACAGTCTGGTCCTGGGATGGTTATCCCATGGGGTACATACCAGAGTGGTGGGGCTTTCCACCACAGAATCTGTCTTTGGCACTTTTCTGGACACCCGTTCAACGGGACCAGACAAGTTAGAAGCTATTAAAAACGATGTGTCAGGTTTGGTTCTGAAGAGAGCAATAAACCAGCAAACCGGAACACTCCAGGCTTCTATTCAAACATGTTCCTTGTCCCTAAGAGCACAGGGGGATGGAGACCCGTACTCAGTCTCAGGCCATCGAATTGGTTTATCCATACGCCTCGGTTTCAGATGGAAACTCCGAGGTCGGTAATGGCAGGATTGAGGAAGGGTGTGTGGCGTGTATCGATCGATCTGAGAGATGCATGTTCCCACATTCCTATGAAAGGGAGTTGTCACAGGTTTCTGAGAGTTGCGTTTCAGAATCTAGTATGGGAGCTTAAAACCTCCCATTCGGCTTGTCGACATCTCCAAGGGTTTTTCAACAGAGTGGTCCTTGTGGTGACAGCGTTTCTCAGAAAAGATAACATGGCGCTTCATACCTACATAGACGATTGGCTGATCATCAGCCAGGTTAGAGGTGGATACTGCTCTGACTCTGAAGTTGCTTTCAGATCTAGGCTAGATAGTCAACAAGGAGAAATCTGAGTTGACACACCACTCAACATTTCGTTTATTTATGGATGCGATTCGATCTCGAGGAGGGCAGGGTATTTTACCCGTCAGAGCCCAGAGTGGTGTCTCTGTTAGCCATCCTCAAGAGTTTCGATTGGGAAACCACATTCAGGCGAGGCGGTTTCTTCAGATGCTGGGCATGATGGTCTCTATGTAGCAGGTATACCCGTACCCTGCTCGGATGCGAAGACCTATCCAGTTGTATCTGATGTCTCTGTGGAAACAGAGAATAGAACCCCTGTCAAAACTGGTGCCAGTTGTGGAGCCAATAATGTCGCATCATGTATGGTGGGAAAAAGCGTCAGAATCTCCTAGTATGAGTTTTCGCTGCACCTACCCCACCCCCAGCTGTCCGTGTACACGGATGCATCGCTGGATGGATGGGGTCCCTACCTGGGAGAACACCAGGTCTCGGGCACATGGACTCTCCAGGAGAGCCAGCTGCATATCAATCTGTTGGATATGATGGCAGTGGAACTGGCACTGGAAAAGGTTTCTTCCAAAAGTCAGGGGCAAGGCGATATTGATACGGTCTGACAACTCGACAGTAGTATCATACAGAAATCGCCAAGGCGAGACCACGTCACCCACGCTATGTATCTAAGTGTGGCACTTGATTCAATGGTGCAGGAATTACTCGGTTGTTTTTAAAGCAGCTCATATTCCTGGTCGATTGAACATTCTGGCGGATGCTTTGTCTCGCAGACAGAGAATTCTGTCAACAGAATGGTCTCTCAACCCTCCAGTTCTTCACAGGATCTTCGAGCATTGGGCAAACCCAACGTGGACTTGTTTGCCACAAGGGAAAATGCTCAAATCATTACTTATCTCGCCGATTACAGATCCTAATGCCGTCGATACAGACGCTCTGGCACTAAGCTGGAGATGGATGCACGCTTACGCGAACCCACCCACCATTCTTCTACCGAAGATATTGGTGAAGATCAGGGAGGAACCGTGCCTGGTCCTGCTATAGCACCATTTGGCCCAGCAGGGCGTGGTTCACGGATCTTCGAGGTCTGCGGGTGGAAAATCCAGTGCAGTTACCCGAGATTCCGAACATAATCTCCCAGGCCAAGGGACGCTTCCTACACGAGCGTCCCGAAATGTTATTGACTGCGTGGTTGTTGTCAAACAACGTTCCACGTCGGAGGGCTTTTCTCGACATGCTGCAGATTTCATCGCAGCTGCGAGAGTAAGGTCAACCTTCAAGTCATATAACAACAAGGTTAACGGATTTGCAGACTGGTGCGACGAAAAGGGTATTGTTACCTTTCATTCCACTATTCAGCAAATAGCAGACTTTCTCTGTGAGCTGTTCTTTTCAGGACTAGCTCCTGTCACAATTGCTGGATACAAGTCAGCTTTGGCATCAGTTATCCCTTGTCTAGCCAACAGGGATAGTCCAGAAGTGGCCCAGTTGAGTGTGATGGTGAAGGGAATGAGCAATCTCCGACCGAGACAACCGGTAGTCATTCCAGCCTGGAGTCTATCTTTAGTGCTTAATGTACTGGCCAAGCACCCTTTCGAACCATTGCGTTCGGCTAGTCTAAAGCATTTGACTCTAAAGGCGGTCTTTCTATTGGCAGCTTCCTCAGCTAGAAGGTGCAGTGTGATCCATGCACTTTCAGCAGAGAGGGACCGATTTATTGTCTCCAGAGAGGGTCTGCGTCTACTGCCAAGAGCAGAGTTTATGTCAAACATTCAATCTTTGAGATATCCCGGCAAACCGGTCGTTATACCGAAACTAAGCAGGTTTGATCGTGATGCCAGTGTCTGGTGCCCAGTCCGTGCTTTGACTAAGTACACAACGGACAGACTCGTTGCGGTCGAATGATAGACATCTGTGGATCTGCCATAAGGAGCCATATGGCGCCGCATCCGTGGATTCTATCTCTCGTTGGGTAGTCGAATGCATTCAGACTACCCGTGAGATTACGACTGGGCACCAAGTGCAATGCACAAGGGCATGATGTTAGAGGAATAGCCGCCTCTTCCGCCCTTTTACAATGGTGTTCCGTTTAAGGACATCATGGCGGTTGCACAATGGCACTGTGAGTCCTCTTTCACGGATTACTATATGAGGGATGTGTCAGACTTCGCCATTCAACTCGCTTTAGCTGTTTTGAGACGATAGCTATATGACCACACTGCTCTTCTTCCTTTTTTGGCATTTGTAAGAAAGAATTAAGAAGCAAACATGGTCGAGCGAGAGGGTATCAACCAGATTGTGTCACTGATGGCCTGACAAGTGAATGGTTGGAGGCTCCAGGTCTGAATTCCAAATATCATGAGGTAATTCAGGATTGAGAGTGTTTTGTATTATGTCTATATATCATGATCATTCATCTTATATATTCATGCTCATTCCCAGGCTAATATATGCAAAGAGCAGTTAACCCTCTTGGCATATTTGTGTTTTCAGGCGAGATGCATGTTCGTGAGTTCTCTCCCTTTTCTTAGGAGAAAAAGGGGGGGGGGGCAGTGATGCGAATGTGATTCGGTTCCTTTAACTTGATGGTCCTTTTAGGTCTCCATTAATCAAGTTTAAGTCTAGCTCTTTCTCCAAGGGGCAAAAGTAGCAATTGATGGCTTGCCCATTCCCACCAGGTTACTGACTAAATCTGGTGTATATCAGAAGTAATAGAATGGTGAGTATTGATCGAAGGAGAATGAAGGAAATTTCAATTTCCCTTTCTCCGAGATCTAACAATACTCACCATTCTATTACGGACCCAGCCTCCCAGCCCCACGGAGGCAAGCCATGGGTTTCTCTTGTTTGGTGGCTATGCAAACAATATAAGCTTCATGGCAGACGGGTACTCGGCAGTTTGGAGCCGAGTACCTGGTTCCAGGAGTCGGTAAGTCTGTCTAGGTCTATAGTCCTAGGGCCCAGCTATCAGGGCTAGCTGTATCAGAAATAATAGAATGGTGGGTATTGTTAGATCTCAGAGAAAGGGAAATGGAAATTTCTTTCAATCCAATGCTACCTTGTGTAATGATGTTAGACTTCCACTGCCAATTTACCCACATTAAAATATTTAGGTCACGTGACCTAGAAATAGTTCATCTGAATAAGGACCTGGGGAAAAGCAAAAAAATAACTAGCTTCTCAGGCTTCAATGAATTGATCAAAAGCCAATGCAAACATATGTAATCTTGTTAGACTTCTACTGCGCGTTGACCTACATTAAGGAAATTTTGGTCCCATAACCTAGAAATAGGTCCTCTGAATAAGGAGCTGGAAAGAAGCGAATAAGTAACTGGCTTCTCACGCTTCAGAGAATTGACCAAATCCAATGCAACCACGTGTAATGATGTTAGAATTCGACTGCGCATTGACGCGCATTAAAAAAGTTAGGTCACGTGACCTAGAAATAGGTCATCTGAATAAGGAGCTGGGAAAAAGCAAATAAGTAACTGGCTTCTCACGCTTCAGAGAATTGACAAAATCCAATGCAACCACGTGCAATGATGTTGGAATTCGACTGCGCATTGATGCGCAGTAAAAAATTTAGGTCACGTGACCTAGAAATAGGTCATCTAAATAAGGAGCTGGGAAAAAGCAAATAAGTAACTGGCTTCTCACGCTTCAGAGAATTGACCAAATCCAATGCAACCACGTGTAATGATGTTAGAATTCGACTGTGCATTGATCCACACTGAAAGATTTAGATCACGTGGCCTAGAAATAGGTCATCTGAAAAAGGAGCTGCGAAAAGGCGATATAAGTAACTCGCTTCTCAGGCTTCAGTGACTTGACCAAATTCAATGCAAACACATGTAATGTTGTTAGAATTCGACTGTGCATTGACCCACATAAATTTGTGTATGTCAGATGACCTAGAAATAGGCCATCTGAATACGGAGCGGGAAAGAAGCGAATATGTAACTGGCTTTTTACGCTTCAGAGAATTGACAAAATCCAAACAATATATAAACTCATGGCTCAATACTTATTCAAGCCCAACTACAGTTGGATGATATTATATTGACGGTGGCCCGCATGAGCCATTCCCTCTCGCTTCGGCGGAAGCTACTCTAAGGAGAAGGTTATTTACTATTATATATAACGGTTTATATTAATCCAGTAGGAAGCCTTGTGTAACCGTCCGTTTTTACATTATCATTTAGGTATCATTAAGATAAGTCATTCTCTGGCGAGATAATAATCGGCTAGAGACAATATCTCCTATATAAACGAGTAAATGAGCGTCGGCTTAACCTGACTTAAACCAGCATTCAGCTAACACCAGCAGTTGAGCCGAATTTACGACATAAACAAAAGTAAACTCTTTTAGTGGTGACCATGTATTCAAGACACACGGGAATAACTGATAGCATGGATGACACCGTGGTATGGAGCTATGATGTATGCAAAATACCTGGCCAGCATCATCTGGAGTATTATCGTTTCACAGAGAACTAACAAACAACTCTCCTCTGGCCGATTCATACCCAGAGTCTGAACACCGAACGACGCGGATGCGCCGATGCTATAAGTGCCACACGATGTGGTGCCCAAAACATTATCCCTATCCACGACCATTCCAAACTATTTCCCCCGCCGTTCTTCATCAATCAATATACTGACCAACCCGTAAAGCAGTATGCTGATGTAGGAGTGGCTAGGCATGTCCCCATGCAACCACTAAACACAATTCACAATACAACTCTCAGGCGAGACTACTCACCTATTAGCGAGGGTGCATTTATTGATGCCTCAGAGGCGCATATGTTTTTCTTGACAACATCTAAAGCTTCCTATTATCGGGGCACACCCACGCCCAACTATTCGCTTCAGTACCAACCTCCTACGAGGAGGCCACACTCACCAACCATGACAACTCACCGAAATGTGTCCCCCGTACCATGGCGACCGCGGTCACCGCCATGCGAGGACTACTCTCGTCACGTATCACCACTAATACTCTCATCTTCACCTGTACCTCGGCACACATCGCTTTCACCGACGCCACGGTACAAGTGGAAAGAACACCAACCACATGAATTAAGGAGCACCGCACCCACACACCCAGCATCCAGAACACATTACTCTGCATCTTCATGGGCCCCACCGCAGAGGGCATACTTCGGAGAGACCCACCGAAGCTCCGCACCATATGACGGCAGAGTCAGAGTGTGGAGGTCTTCTATTTCGGCCCGTCGCATCGCATAGGCTGAATCCACCACCATCCACCAGATATTCGCTGACACGAGACCAGACTGGCCGAACCTCACCACCACACCACCAGCACCACCACGCACCACATTCTGCACAACATTATCACCAAACACACTATCCACAAGGCCCCCTGAATTCAGCGGGGAAGGTGACTGGTGTGAGCTGATGTCATATATTAATAGTGACGTCATACAATCTTGTACACATTTTATCCTCCATCCCACCTCGATACGTATATACAGTGGAATGTGAACGGTCAGTTTGACAAAAACCATTCCCAGCACTCATATGCTAATTAGTTTAGCACTGGCTATTGTTGATTGACATATTTTGATTTCGCTAGGCTCATGCATGGCGTTACATGTCGACCATATGTTTATGATATTCCATCAAATCATTATGTATCATATTCATTGATAATTAAGAATTTAATTATTTAACAGGTTATCTTGCTCATATTAGTAATAAAATATTGGTTCAAAATAACTAGTCAAATATGGTCCGTGGGTTGGGAACATTCACTCTAAACACCACCTTACACGTACACATAATTCAGCAGTAATAGTGCATCACCTGGTCACGTGGTATGTGATATGGTTAGTGAATTGATCACTTGTAGAATTCAGTCTACTATATTACGCGGCGCAGGTAGCAGTGTTTTGCTACCTGTGAAAATCATGGCGACCTACGCTCCTGACAACAAGTGCTTTATTTTAAGTATTGTTAGTTGTCAGTAAACCGTTTTTAATTCAAGCCATGTGAGATTCAGAATAGCTTGAATGCATCATGGTGTAGTAGGTGTCCATGTAACGTTGTACCCAGTATGTTCTATGTCTGATTGAACAGTACCTGTTGTGGCATATTTTGACGCCATCATCATCACGTGTTGGCCATCTTTAAACGGTTGAGATGAGAGGAGAGATGAACAGAGTAGATCCATAAAATTTGTCTTGAGATGGGATTCGTCACCTCCGTGTCCAGTGAAATATCAATTTATGAACGTGGCGACCATAGTCCGTTCATTAATAAGAACTTTCTGTAAGACGAATGGACCGTCATCTTCGTCCATCACTGTAGAAGAGGTTTTCGAGGCAGCAGCGCCATTAGCTTTCATACCATTAACAGCTGCGAGTAAGTTCGGGCCTTGAGAGTGATCATCGTCACTTCTATTCATTCGGGCGTCACTTCGTTCGCCTGTCATGTCATCGTTTGATAACCACGGGGACGCCATCATCCTCTGTTAGACGAGGGATCTGATGTCCTGATTGCTGTTACTATCGTTAGCATGAAGTCTTCAAACTACTGTGCTATCATAGAACCTGATCGCGGTTTCCGGTAGAACGACAAAGTCCGACGCCGCTCTGCAGACTCCACTTGGATTCATTCGTGGTCGAGGCGATCCGTTTCGGGAATTCGCCAGATTAAAAGGTACCTAACATTTGATCATTCGCATATTTTGCTAGCATACATTATATCACATCTCACTCGTCCCTGGGGTTTGGATTAGTAAAACGAAAATATAAATTGTGTATGAATACTATGATAAATTAATTATAATCACTGTTCTGGTAAAAGTCATGGGTATAATTAATTGATCCAAAATCATCATTTCTGATTCGTGATAATGTGGGTGCACTCGAAGGGTTGAATTTGGCCACACACAATTTGATCACTCGATCGACCTTGACATTGACACGAAGTACAGGATTTGCTAATTTTGGAAGATATCATTTGCTTAATAGCTAAATACATTGGTTCAGGATCACCAGATTCTATTCATGATAATGTCGGTTCTCTCGAAAGATTAAATTTGCTCATACCAAATTTGATTAGTCGAATGACCTTGACATTGACATGATTTCTAGGATTTGATTGTCTTGAAAATGGTCATTGGTATGTGCTCAGTAAATTAATCCAAAATAATCAATTCCTATTCATGATAATGCTGGTTCTCTCGAATGGTTAAATTTGGTCACCCCACATTTGATTATTGGAATGACCTTGACATTGATATGAATCTTAGGTTTTGATTATTGTGGAATAGGACATCATAATCATTGACATACCATTATCGATTGGATCAAAAAAAATATCTCTACGAACAGCAATGAGAATGATCGGTTGCTAAAAAACATTCTAAACCCTGATCATTATTACATCTTTTAAAAATTAATGGTTTCAAGGTCATCACCATTTTGAATATAAAATTGGCGCAGACTATGCCTTAACATATTATTGTTCATCCATTCGTTGTTATCATTTCATCCTATCATATATCATTCAATCATATCATTAATTTTTTTACTCATCCTTATTGTATATGTAATGCCTACGCAATAAATGTAATATTTTCTTTATCAATTAAATTTAATCGTTCCTTCTTAAATTTCAACAATCTGAAAAATCTGAGTTCTACCATTGAGGCATTGAACTTATTCAACATTGATGCCTGTTAGTTCTACAAAATAATTATTTAATCAAGATCTAGTTCTTCTTGGATTATGAGCCAAGTTTAGATGGTCATGTATATGCTGATTACCAGTGACAAACTCTTGAACCGAACTTATCCAAACTTGGTAATTGCATAACCAGATAATTTGGGGTTATTAGGTCATCTAAATTAGTCAAATTGAGCTAGATGATAAGGTTACGTTAATAAACACATTTTATGCTGAAACTAACCTTCCTGGTAATCACAGACCAAGAGTAAAATTTAATCAATTATTATGGTCCAAATGTTGTATCAACAGGGTAACGAAACGACACTGTCGTAATAGAACCACAACTTTGGAACACTGGTCATTTGATTACTCTTCTCTGTATGACGGGCTCCATGCTAAAAATGACACGAAAAAAATGGATGTTTAAAACATTGGTAGCCGCGTTTGGGAGCAGTGCTAGTAAATTCTAGATTAAGGGAGATAATTTCGTGCGCATTTAGTTGCATTATTATTACAGAGTTATACCCCTTGTTTCTGTTTCCATTCAAATATGGATGATGAAATACAGGAATTCAGTGAAAGTCCCACTAGAGGATTCGTCACTAGTGTTGGTGTCGAGATGCTTAAAAAGCTTTGCAAGTTTTATGGATTACAGTAGACTGTTGAAACCCGACTTAGTCAAATTTGTATTGGCTGAATTGGAAAGTAAACAGGTTCTAGAGCCTGATGGTGCAGCTGTTGACATATCATATATGCCATCACCTCCTAATCTAGTAAACCTACCAAATGGTGATGACAGAAAGTCAACAGGATGTTTATCTGATCGTGAAACGGAAGCTATCCGTTTAAGATTAGAAACCACAAAACTCGAGATGGAAGCTACACGCTTCAATGCGGAAGCTAGAGCATCGGAGGCTGATGCCAGACATACTGAATATGAAATTATACGACTGAGAAATACAAATGAAGGTCCATCACATCATTATACTCCTCCATTTAATGTCGTTGGTCAACAACAAATAGTTCCAAGATTTCAAGAGAAGAAACCAGAAGCGTTCTTCGTTACCTTTGAAAGAACAGCTCTAGATTTGAGTTGGCCTAGAGAACATTGGGCCACATTAGTTCAAACAGCCCTTATTAATCGGGCACAAGAAGCTGAATCAAATCTACCACCGAACGATCGATCTGATTACGATCGAGTAAAATCCTTTGTACTAGAGGCATACTCTAAAGTCCTTGAAGTTTACCGTCAGGAATTCAGGAACACAGATCAGGTGGATAACAATTTTAGGGACCATGCGAGAAAACTTCGACAAGACTTTGGCAATTGGTTAAAGTCTGAGTCTGTAACAGCTTTTAATCAGCTACATGATCTAAATGCTGTTTGTGCAGTTCAGACAATACATTCCTCAAAGTCAGAGAAGATTTCTAGACATGCAAGACAATCGATAAAGCTGCAGACCTTGTTGATACCAATTATACTGATATGACCGACTGACTACGCTGTTGGTCTGAACAATTTAAGTTCAACCATTGAGGCATTGAACTTATTCAACATTGATGCCTGTTAGTTCTACAAAATAATTATTTATTCAAGATCTAGTTCCTTCTTGGATTATGAGCCAAGTTTAGATGGTCATGTAGATGCTGATTATCAGTGACAAACCCTTGAACCGAAATTATCCAAACTTGGTAATTGCATTACCAGAGAATTTGGGGTTATTAGGACATCTAAATTAGTTAATTTATTCGACGATGATAGGTTTGTTGAATAGCCAATTCCCCTAGACATACTATCAAAACCTTTAATATCATTGAGGTCATGACATTGAATTGACCTTCGCGTCATTTCAATTACCTTGATCCTAGAGTATCCAGCATATCTATCACACTGGGAAAATTATTAACTGTTGGATTGACCAGGAGATTGGGGAATGTCTGGCATCAAAACTTTCCTGCAAATCTCTTCAGACCTTGGCCGATTTAGGTTCCAACCATATACTAACTTATACACTTCTGGAAAGCGGCTTGTCAGAGGGCTTCGGCGATACAGCGTTTGGGGAGACTAGTCGTCTCCAGCTTAAAAACTTGTGCCATGAGCCGAGTGAGACCCTTCCTGAGTTGGCGAGCCACATCTGCCGACTTGTCAGTAGGGCATACCCTAAAGCCAATGCCGAATGAGTTAAACATTTACAACTCGATATATTTATAGACGCTTTAAGCACCAAATTCGCCCTCAAGGAGAAGCCCTTTTAACCGAGTACAGTGACTTAAAGGCACTTACCACCACCGCTGTATGCATAGAAAACTTCTTGGAGTGGGAGAAAAGTACTCAGCGTCAAAACCATCCTGTAATCTGCATCGAACCCGGCACCATCACCACACCAACAGATGACGGCAACAACCCAGCACCAATAGAGAACCTCATGAAAAGCATACCAGACAATGGAGTTAAAAACAATATTCAAACTAATAATCAACAGAAATGTATAGGGTGAGCCCGAGGGAAACAACAAACAAATGCAAGGGTAGAAGACATTGCAGCACAAATGGCATCGCTCACCAACCTTGTGACCACATTAAGCACTGCAATATCGCAAAACGCAACTCGCATGATCACTCATGTGGATCAATGTTTTGATTGAGGTCACACTGGACATTGGAAGGGAAATTGCCATAATCAGTGTGCTTCCGAGCCGAATTATACCATTACCCACACCACGTGACCAGCTGTACACTGGAATGGGTGCCAGCTTCAGTGCCAAATCACTGCCCTTATCTTACATTTGGCTCAAACTTGGCCATATCACAGGCCTTGATCAACAACAGTTACACACACGCACGCACGCACGCACGCACGCACGCACGCACGCACGCACGCACGCACGCACGCACGCACTCACACACGCACGCACGCACGCACGCACGCACGCACGCACGCACGCACGCACGCACGCACAAAACCAACCATACCACACATTACACCATCGGCTTCAGCCACTTTTAACGCCTCAGCGCAGACAAACTACACCAACACTTGGGCCGTCCCCAAAACTTCTTTTCTGTGTAGGACAGCAATGGTAGGCTCCATGCCCACTGCTGAGCCTACGTTTATATATACACAACGTCCAAACCCCATGCCACAGAATCCTCTGTGGCCTCTGGTGGTCTGGAATACACAAACCACCACACCACCACAAACACAAGAAACCAGCGCCGACACCCACCCTATTGGCCCAGGTCACGAAGTGGCTTGGATAAAGCATAAAAAGGGCCATAAAAATAGGCGTCATAGACGATTCTATGGAGAATGTTTTTCATTGTGCATCCCCCGCCCATAAAATAATGTTTTGCCGAAGATGGGATGCAGAGAGCGTCTGTCCCTGCCTGCTCGAAGAGCAAATACATGTACCACCACCACTAGTATGCATCCTGCCACCAACAACACCAACAGCCGCATCGCCACCCCGACCCTGTCTTCTCCTGTGCCAAACAAGTAGCAGCGCATGCAGGTCGGCCCCTTCCTCACCCAGCCACCAACACCACTAAGTAAAACCATTTCCACACAGGCCACATACATTGAAGGTAGCGGATTCCAAAAGGATAATGCAGCCAGCATCACTAGAAACACTGCATGGCGCTTCTCGCAAAGTTATGTACAAATGTGCCTGCCTGTTCGGCGGTGTGCAAACTAGTGCCACCGTTAATACTGATGCTTCCATGACAGTTTTAAACAAGTGTCTCTATGAAGACATCCCACCTCATAGATGGCCATCTTTCAGGCCTACTACATACTGCCACTGGAGTACACGTTCAAGTGGCAAGGAATCATTAATATCGTCATCTAGATAGAGGAGATGTAATTCATCCAAAGAGTAGTGGTTGCATGTATCCAAAATGACGCCCTTCTTGGCACTTTACTTCTTAATCTCTGCCGCAGCCGTAATACACTGTAGGGAACACGAACTAGACTTCCACATCTGTCGCACCAATCTGGGGCCAAAATCCTCATTGCACGATACTTGCGCACTAATATTCATAAGTATGACTATGATTGAGCCGGGCCAGGAGGGCCTGCTATGGGCCACTGCACTACACATACGCACCACCACACACACCGCCATGTTAGAACCTGATACAGACTACATGCCAGCCTCTCAATGTGCAAGTCCGCACAGATTAGTATCCACCACTAATAAAGACCGCATCCCATTCTGCGTCTTTAATGGCCCAGCCGCCCCCCCCCCCCCTTACATTTAACCCTAGTGTTCACTGCAGCCAGTTAGTGTAAGTTGTCTCGGTGGAAACACCATTAAATCAGCATGCACCATTCACACCCACTCCAAATGACCTTCCTGAACACCTACATGATCTCTATTTATGTGCTACCTTGGGCCTAAGCAAAAACATGGTGTACCCTGATTACTGTACACATACAAGGAAAGTTTCTCATCAGGCGATCTGATACGCCATTCTATAGACACAGGACACAGGACATAGCCGCAAAGTTCAGCAACCTGTTCGGCATCTTCCTATGCACAAGGAGGCAGAGGCGCATATGCAGGTTAGTGCTTGTTGGGAAGAAGGTTGGATAATTGCGCTTCTGTATTGATTACAGATGCCAGAATGACCTGAGTGTGAAAGATGCGTATCTTTTAGCGCACATCGATCGGGCTCTGGATTCATTGGCGAGAGCAGAATGGTTTTGTCCTTTGGACCTGGCTATTGGCAAGTGGCTATGGATGAAGTCAATTGTGAGAGAGCGCCCTTTGCGTGCCGTGGCAGCCTGTGTCAGTTTCGTAAAATGTCCTATGGACTCTGCAATGCCCCTGGAACTTCTGAACACCTAATAGAATAGGTACTCTGCAAGCTCCAGTGGCAAATCTGCTTGTGCTATTCGGGTGACACCATTGTATTTGGCCCCACTTTTCAACAAACTTTGGTAAATCTAGCTGAAGTATTAGAGCGTTTTAGAAACACCAATTTAAAACTACAACCAAAAGTGCCATTTCTTTAGGAACATGGTTGAGTTCTTGGACCATGTCGTGTCGGCTGAAGGTGTGCCCACCCAGACTGAGAAGACATGAGCGTGGCCGAGTGGAAAACACCCACCACTGTCAACGACAGTCATAGCTTCCTCGGGCTTTGTCAGTATTATCGGTGCTGCATCCAACATTTTAGTGAGATAGTAGCCCCTTTTTTCAAATCACATTATTACCAACTGAAGTATCAATGAAGATGGATGAAGTTGTGGCAATTCTAGCTCACAGACCTCCTGTATTAGTAATCAGCGCCAAAGTCAGTAAATCTAGTAAAACGCCATGAGCAACAGCACCATCAACATCATCTACGATTATTCCACCTGTCGTGAATTTAGTTCCAGCCATTATCCTCGGATGAACACAGATGTTTACAAATAGAGTCCAGTGATCCAGAGGGCTCGGCAACTTCGGCCAACCAAACCAGTACTGACTGAATCCGTCGTACTACCCACGCTCGACTTCCATTGACAAGCTGTTAATGTCAACAGTTTCGGTTTCCAAGAAATACAAACCCGCCTTAAGTGACGATCTTAGCCATCCATATATCAGGAAGAAAACGGCTCTGGCTCGCATCTACAGTAGCCTTCAGAAACTACAAGCATCAGCACGCTGAACTCCCTTCACCACCGTGGCCTCCGCTAGAGGTAAGGCTCATGACTTGCTCATACATGCCATGTTACGACCATCCAGTGACGAAGGATTGAGGGAATGTCTGTCTCGGCCTTGTTGCACGGCACCTGCAGCATCTCTTCAATGCATTGGCTTCGGTTCTACTTCAACAATAGACATTACCGGAGCTACATGAGCTGATACACCAATAGCTTCAGCTCCAACCTTTACGGCATCAGTGCTTTTTATCTTGAACATTAGTGACCCTCGGCTTAGCTATACTTTGTTCATACCTAAGCAGATCTCGAACCAATCAACACAGACTGATATTACCATCCGTGATTGGCCATTACAATCGGCGACATTCGGTCAGTAAGAAGACTGGATCTTAATAACTACTATTTTATTATTATTATCTTGATTATCTTATATAGATATATTAAATTATGCGGCGCCAAACACGCTGCCATAATACTATGTAAGAACGGCCAAAACCGTTCATGTGACTTCGATCACATAAATAATATGTAAACTTAACTGTGATTGTAAATATGTACAGGAGCCTGAACGTCTTCGGCCAATGAGTAATTAACCGTTGGCTGAAAGGAAACGTGATCACGAGCAAATGTTCAGTGCAATAATTACCGATTTTGCAATTTTAAAAAATAATCACAAATATGAATAAAAAATAAATAAATAAATAAATAAAGTGCCGATGCCTAAGAAACCCATGCCAAAATCCAAGGGTATGCCTCCCCACTCCAACTACCTTCTGTACGCCTACTGTGCATATCTCCTATATCAACGTGCCTCTCACGTCTCCTACTATGCACCTACGAGAAGTCTGTAATTCTCACTTAGCAACTGCCATGCAGGCGGCGATCCATTTATTGGTATCGCTCAGCCCATGGTGCCAAACTATTAGGGGGTGGTGTAGGGCCAGGCCAGAATGGCCATCGCTTTCCCGCTTCACCTCTCTAATACCACCATAGTGGTTCATAAACATAGTGCGTGCACTATAACATGGTGTAATGTCGTTAGAGACAATGAGATCACCTACCGATCTTATGCGATACACTAGATAGGACAGCCACGCTGTACTGTGCGTACGTAGATGGCTGCTTTATTGTATATATGTACAATGATTTGCCAAATCGCTAATACGGGTTCTTTTGGCGCAAATCTAAATCAAAATGTTCTCCAGAATCCAAATCTGATATCCAAATTATAATCGGATGAGAAATGGCGGAGACATCGTTTATTATAAAATAGGTGCATGTACTACTGCCCACACTGGTTAACCCTTAGTACTCATGACATCATAAACACGTGGTTGCTGGTTTTGTCTGGTTGTTACAACTTGCGTTGATTGGCTGTAACGTGCTGCGGAAGCTTTCTCATTGGCCACCCTAAACTTTAAAAAGGCCCCCTTCGGCCCATAAAAATCAGTTGAGATAGGGTGATCGTTCAGTATGGACCTATATCAAGAAGCTATCCAGCACACGTTTCCCGTTTATAAGCATCCCCTATAACGTGTTACCACCAGTAACTCCACGTGCCATCCGAATCCACCAGTTACCATTCCGAAATATTGATTTTGCAGCCTAAACTTGGGCTAAAACTGAAATCATAAATTGGCGGATCCAGTACTGTAGGTTAGCCAAAAAGCGCACCAGAATACTCTGGACGGCTCATCCGCAAAATTACATATAATATCGGGACTTGTATTGTGAACTGACTCATGAGCCATCCTGTTATATCACTCCATCTCTCATCCGTACCACAACTGAAAGTGGTATAATGACATCACAGTAGCGCCGAAAACATTCTACCTCTCTTCCAACCAATCCAATTGGGCCGAAAAGACTGTGTCAACTTGTTTTTAGTTAAGCCAAATCTCTACATCCCTCGAATACATGTACGATCGAGCAGAATCTTTGAGGCTGAACTCGTTAATACTGTCGCATCTCTCTTCACTGTTCTGAACATTGCTTGTCATGCAGCACCTGAGCTTGCCACATAGTTTATCTTGTGCTGAACTTCAACCTCTTAGTGAAACTTTCGTATTCCTTCGCCAAGCTCTCACACTATGGCCAACGTCATCAACCTGTGTCTATCAACAGACTCGGACCACTTCATGCCATTGTTCCTCATTACAATCAGAACACTTTATTGTCTTTCTCTACTGAAAAGAGTTTCTGTGCCAATTGTAACTCGGCACATATTTTCACTTTCATGCTCGGATGACTAATAGGCCAACTTGAACAATTTTTTTTGTCTTCATTTTCACATATTCTCTCGCCGACGACTATTAGATGAACATACAATTTGTCACGCATCCTTTTGTTAAAATTACGACGACAACTATCAGGCATATTTTGCGGCCAGTTTTGGCCCATTTGCTATCTTTCTTTCTGTAATATTTTCCACGGCCTGTGCCATTCTTTTAAGAACTTATACATAATTAAAACTTTGCCACGAATCATTATATGTTATATATTGTACTTCGAATGCGCCATTTTAAATAACACACACCAACAATAGCACAGTAACATTAAGAATATTCTCAATATCAACACTCCACACTAGGAAACCCTTTTTGCGCCTAAAAACGACACACATTCGGTATACTCTAGCATAGGTAGTAGCTCAGCTATTTGAGTTATAACTCTATCAACAAGCTGGTCTAATTTCTGTACCTTATAAGTGGCTGTTTATTATAAAGCCAACTTCAGGTGCCACACACGTCTAGTGGCTAAATACCTGTAAAAGAGTCCACAAAGAAGGGCCACTAGCAAGAGCCAAAAGAGTTACCAGCAATCGTCTCACTTTATGACTAACTCCGGTCCATCTTAGGCTGCTTATATTGCATATTATCACTGAATTCGCCTAGGTTTCTCGGTGGGCCCAATCGCAATGAGGATGCATCACATTTCGCTCTGTATCTCACGATACCGCTAAGATAATAACTTTCCGCCAAAGTAGGAATTCACTGCGAACTAACTAACTTATTAATTACCAGCCTTAGCAGTGAACCTTGGGCAACTTGTATCTAAACCTAACTTCAGGTCTACCCGTTAACTCCAGGAATCAGGTCTATATGGCTTAATTCTGACACATGCTCACGGTAAAAGACACGCTAAGCAGACCAAATCCTTGGTGACTTAGGAAGGTCAAGTTGGCGCTCCATGCTTTCTAAGCAAGTCTTCAGCGGTCTGTCAGGAGTTTTTTGACCAAGCCATAACTCATTTACGGTGCTTTTAAACACTTTTGTATTGTCTTGTCATTGTCTTCTCGTTTTTGTGGTTATGTCAGACACTCGGTTAGGAGTCACGCCTCGGCTCCAGTATCAGTCACCCTTGTAACCTTGTAATGCACAGTCTGTTTGTTGGACCTGTTCACAGGTCGAGTCCTATGGGAGGCCAGAGCAATTTCTGGGCAAGCAGACGAAACCTGTTTTTAAAACGATAGGCGAGGGCAATAGGCCTCAGTGTCACTAATATCTGTGTTTCATAAGAACATTAGATAGTCTCCTCTGGAAGGACCACTAACTACGGCGACATCCACCTATCTTAATTACTTTGGAGATTCGGCCTGACCCATATCTGCGGAGTGGACCAGCCGTTTCTCATAAAACCATCTACGGCGCAGGTTTATAAGTCCCGAAAGCACGGCCCAATACACTTTTTTTGTTTTACCCAACTGCGGTTGTTATATAGACAGAAGCCCGCATGAGGCATATCCTCCCGCTTCGGTGAAAGTCTTCTTATTAATAATAAGAGTTATTTTTGTATCACCTATTGTATATATAGCTTATATTAAGCGTAGGTGTCCTTGGTGACCTTCCATCTCTATTGTTCCATTAGGTATTATAGGATAAGTACGTGTAGACGAGATATCCATTGGCTAGTACCTATCTAATTCTCACTAAATCAGTTAGTCAAACGTCGGCGTAATCCAGCCGGAACAGCCTTCAGCATCACCACTGATTGTGCCATACCACATTTCTTCTAAACCAGAATAAATCAGTAATTATGATGTACACGCGGCACACAGGGCTTACGAATAGCACGAATGAGAAGATTGTGTGGAACCACGATGTGCACAGGACTGCCTGCATGACCTCAATGGAACGTGATCATTCCACCAATCCACGAGATCAGCTTTTATACTCATCGGAGCCTCTGACTCCCACCTCATATGAAGGGAAATCCTGAGAGTTAACCAGCTCATCCATCGGGATGATCCGTACCTCACATATGGAGCAAAACTTCCCAGCGAGGAACAGGTTGGACGCGCCAACGTGACAATGCCCACGCTGGAGCAGACGCCATAGTACCTATGATGTCATAACATGTGACCTCATAGATTTTCCTAGCTGTTACAACCCTGTGTAGATTGGCTAATGCTGTGCTAGGGTTTCATTTCATTGGATGATAAAATCTATAAAAGGACCAATATCAGCCCAAAGAAATGACAGTTGAGATTGAGTGGTCAATTTAATACGGACGTACGTTTAAAGTTCCATGCACTATGCTGAGCAGATAACACACTCTACACTGGCGTAATTTCCAGTAAATCCGTACACCGATCGAAGACCCTCGAAGAGCATCGAAATGAATTTGTGTGGCCTAACCTTGGGCTAAAGCGAAGCTAAAGTAATCGGGCTTAGCTGAAACATAGGAAAGCCAAAAGTACACCAGAATTTCCTGGACGGTATGTAACAGAAAAAATAACAAACTCCTCGATCACTCAAAAAGTAACCTCAACATAGACATGTGAGCCTCTTGACGGCTGTGATTGGTATCTTGCTATATCTTATCCATGTTACTGTATTCTGCAGCTGTAGTAGTAGAAACATCCTACAGCTGCAATCAGTCCTTCTTCGCTTTTACCCACTGTGTCTTGTCATCAGCAAAATTCCTTACCTTCCTCAGGTCCATTCCTGACTTGAGTGTACCTAATCCTGCTTTCTTAAGGTCACCTCGTAGCAGATTTATGGAATGACGTCCTCTCCTGGCTCTGTATTTGCTGGCTCCGAGTAGGGAGAATTCCAAGACTCTCTGCGATGGTGTGTCTTCTGGCATCCTTAGTACATGGCCAAACATGGACCATCTTTGCAGGGCAACTTTTACAGACAGCAGCGGCGTATTTCACATCTTGTATAGTGCATCGTTGGAAATTATGCTCTCTGGCCATCAGTGTCCAGTGATGGTGCATAGGTGTTTGCGATGGCAGGCATCAAGTTTATCTAGAGCTGCCGTTGGAGCTGCCCAGCTGTTACAGTTATACATCATCAAGGATACGCAGGTTGCATTGCCTAAACGTAGTCTTTTTTAACAAGGGCATCTTTGATCTACGAATCCATAGCTTCCAGAGGGACTGGAAAGCTATGTTCCCCATGATGCAGCGTGCAGCAATTTCAGCAGTACTGCAAAGTAGTGAGCCCAGGATTTTTACTTTTCCTCCATGGTTCGCCGCCACTGAGTGGATCTTATCCATACCACGACTGAAAAGTGGTCTATCTACATGCACCATATTTGATCCGAAAAACTGTGCTAACACACTTCCGGTTAAGCCGAATTCACTGTTCCACTCGAACTAAGCATATTATCAAGCCTATTTCTCTCCGGCCTAAGGTGGTAATATTGTAAAGCCATTTTTGATTGTTCAGAACATTGCATAATGTGTAGCACCTGAGCTTGCTGCACTGGTTGTCTTGTGACAAACTTAAGAACTCTTACATACTATTTCGCTGATTCTTCACTCGTCGTACCACATAATCCACCAGTATCGTCTCCCCAGACCTTCGGTAGTAAACTGACATTTCTACCAGATACTTGGATCAACTTTCTTCAACTGTTCTGACTCTTCATTTTTTCACATCGTATAAATCATTTGTGGCATTTGTAATTCGGCACCTCTTTTTGCTTTCATGTGCCAATGACTATTAGGCCAACTTGAAGGATATTTTCACATTGTACTTTCTTACGTCAATGACTATTAGGCATAATTACAACTCGTTCATAATTCTGCTCCAGTAACTACCAGGTGCCATCACCTTCTGTTATTACTGCACCGATGACTATTAGGCATGTTTTACGGCCAGATTCGGCCCATTGCTAAATTTTCCTCTGTAGCTTTTTCATGGCCTATGCCATTCTTTGAACTTGTATAATTATATTGTTTTTATTATCACTACCTTATATTGCACATTGCATTCCACGGTTTAATACTACACTAGCATATTAACAATATATATCTTATATATCAACACAACCAATGGCCATTCTTATGCCGAAACCGACACAGGCTGGCTTGAATCTAAAATAGGCAGTAGCTCAGTTATTTGTGCTAGAACTTTGCAACAAGTCAATGTAGCTGTTCAAAGCAGCTATTTTTTGTAAAGCTCACGCCTGATGCCACAAGTCTAGTGGTATACCATTAAAAGAGCCAAAAGGCCATTTAACAGTATCTAAGCAACTCTCTCTCTCTCTCTCTCTCTCTCTCTCTTTCTTTCTCTCTCTCTCTCTCGCTCTCTCTCTCTCTCTCTCTCTCTCTCTCTCCCTCTCTCTCTCTCACTCTCTCTCTCTCTCTCTCTCTCTCTCTCTCTCTCTCTCTCTCTCTTTGTGACTAACTCTGACCTATCTTCGGCCACACTTTTATGATATATGCTTATTAAGTCCTCTCCCAGTTCTGTCGTGGCATCGCAGAAATCGTTTGGATTTCTCAGTGGATTCAATCCTAATGGAGACGCACCACACTTATCTCAGTATCTTCAGTGATACGTTACTAAGATAGACACTATACGCCAAAGTAGGGATTCACTGTGAACTAATTAAATTTATTATTGGCCCCATTTGGCCATTTCACTATTAAACCTAGCACAAGATAAATGCTAGACTCCAGGAATCAGGTCTATATGGCTTGATTTCGGTACTTCGACTCTAACTCTCTGGTGACTAAGAAGGGCCGAGTGGGTCATCCATGCCTTCCTGGGTAAAAGTCATCAAGGTAGCTAAGTGTTTCTTCGCCAAGACTTAAATAGTTAAAGTGCTTATCAAATGCTTCTTGTCTTGTTTTGGTTGCTCTTAAGGACACAGGCTGGGAGTCGCTTTTCGGCTCGGTTCACTGTCACGAGAGTAGCATCTGTACACACAGTCTGTTTGATTCGGGGTCGCAATGCGAGGCTGAAGCTTACCGTGGATAAGTCGTCGAAACTCCGTTTCAAATGATAGGCTAGGGTGCTAGGCCTCTTTGGCATTAATACCTGTTTTCCAAAAAGACAGCTTAGGCCCCTTTGATGGACGGTTAACTAGAGCAGCATCCGCCAGCTTAATTAGTTTGAGGACTCGGCCTGACCAGCATCTGCGGAAACTGACCAGCCATTTCTCGTAAACCATCATGCAACAATACTATATATAAACTCACGGATCAATACTTAGTCAAGCCCAACTACGGTTGGATGGTATTATATTGATGGCAGCTCCCTGTCGCTTCGGTGGAAGCTTCTCTAAGACGAATGTTATTTAGTATTATATACAACGGTTTATATTAAACCAGTAGGAAGCCTTGTGTAACCCTCCGTCTTTACATTATCACTTAGGTATCGTTAAGATATGCCATTCTCTCATGAGATAATAATCGGCTGGAGACAGTAACTCCTAAATAAATAACTAAATCAACATTGGCATAACCCGACTTAAGCCAGAATTCAGCCAATATCAGCAGTTGAGGAGAATTTACGACATAAACAAAAGTAAACTCTTTGAGTGGTCAACATGTATTCAAGACACATGGGAATGACTAATAGCATGGATGACACTGTGGTATGGAATTATGATGTATGCAGGAATGCCTGCGCGGCCTCACTGGAACCACTGGAATGTTATCATTCCACCGATCCAAGAGATCGACTTTCGCATCCATCAGAATGTTTGACTCCCACCTCTTCTGAATGAGAACACCTGAGAACTAACCAGTAACTTCATCGAGCCAGTTCATAGCAAGTGTATGGACTGGACAATCACGAGGAACAACGTGGATGCGCCAATGCTACAGAACAGTTATTTCTTCCATAATCCCACATTTCAGCAAAAGCCAGATATATCTGGTAGGATATCATGTTGATAGGTCAATGATTAGCAGCATCGTACACTCTAAATCGACATCCGACCACCCATCTGTGCTGGCATACAGGATAATGGTCGAGCTGCCGAACATGTGGCTTTGGGCATGAACAGACTATGACAGATTGCTTTCCACAGGCTGCCTCTGTTCGGTCTCAGCCGATATTCTATCACATCTAGCCTCACCTTTTTTTCAAACATATTTTATTGCATCATGTCTACAAAGGGACTGGGCACAAGTTTTAACAACGTATTTCCGCCCTCTCTAGCCTCACCTAGATGTGGATGTAGCGCATCAGCATGTATGTATATGGTGGAATGCTGAGACAACTCGAAGAGGACCCATTCTACACAGTACTGAACCACCGTCTACCCACCAGAGATGGTCTGATCGTGTTCTCACCATCTCGGAGCATTAGTCGAACAATCATTATGGTCATATTCGCCGTTTAAACCCCAATATATAAGATGGAGCCAATATTTGCTCATTCAACAGGTCTTGCTGATCTAGTAGGCGTGTACAATATTGATACGGCCAAATTTAAGGAAAGTGATTACAAGTTATTCATCCTACATTATGGTGCAAAACGTTATCACTCCATCTCATCGGTGCTGATCGTGTAGTACTACTGACCAAAGAGCATCTGGGGTGAGACATGGATGGGGACAAGATTGTGATTCACTATGATTTCCCAAAGAAGCGATGCATTCTCGAGACTCTGATTGAGGTGTCGGAGATGGAGGTGGTAGACATCAGTACCCTGAATACTGATTTCAGCTTCCAACTGGTCGCGCCAGCAATGAATCACACCCCACCGATGGCACATCGTGGTATACTGTTGACCTTGGCAAAGAGCCTGCAGATCATGTTCGAGAAGAAGGAAGTGTGGTATCGCCATGGTCATGGAGGCAAGTGGCACCCATGGTGGCCACTATATAGGCCCTCGGCAGTTAGTGACCTTAAAGTCACCCCGCTCTCTACTGTTGTGAAAAAAGAATGGAAGCTTTGATTGCCGCCTATCAAGTCCCTGATTCCAGGTCCCATTCACGCCATATCTATGCTGGTTTTCTGTCAGCCTATTATTGGTAACTTCCGCAGTTTTACACTGGTACCCATTTATACTCCTGGGTGGAGAGAGGCAATGAGGAGTGAAGGAAATTGCGTATGTTTCCAGCGATCGTCAGTTGGCCAAACAGAGACACGATCCCAGGGTATCTGATTTCACAGCTCTGCTCGTTAATACCTGAGCTACTGCCTCCTCTTTCCTAGTCTATATAGGACAAAATGGCGCAACTGTAGTTGAGGTGGATCATAGGACCGGGGTCACTGGAGGAAAGCTCCGGCTGCGTCGCCCCTTTGATGGACCAGAGGAAGCTATCAATATGCAGGAGGGCATCCTGCGAATAGAGGGTGTGTCACACTCCTTGAAGGCGAAAGCTTCAGTGAAACTGCTCGACTCTCACCAGTCCGCAGACAACCCATATTGTGATATAACTGCATATTCTAGCTGCTGGTAAAACTGATGGTAAAGTGACGCAGTTAACACCCGCCCCCTGATGGGATGAAGATCGGCATCGAGAGCAGCACAGGGCTTGAGCTGACACATATTTTCCACACCGGGTTCACTTTCTTTGGTTTAACCCTCCATATATAGACCCAGGATATTGGTTCTACTATTGCTCATACATGTGGTGGTTGCCTCACAGACAGTCATGATATTAGATGCTAAGTTGGCACACTTCCGAGATGAACCTCAGTACAATCCCTACAGCGACCATTTTAGGAAAGACATCTACGACCGCTTTCACCCACGTCAGAAGAATGAGTCTGTCTGCCACTTCTATGGTGTAGAGAAAGTGGGACTGGGTTGTCTGCAGCCGAGACGACACCAGATCCTCTGTGTCACATGTGAACATGCCAGAGTCTGCCGTAGTGCAGATGGTAGGCACTTTAGCGTTCTGCCAAGTGAGCGTTGCAAAGACAGTTGGAAGGGCCTGTGGGTAGTTTCATCATGTCGATGTGGCACCGGCCATGACTACGTGTTTGTCTGATGTGGGAACAGATCCAGTAGCTCTCCCTCGATAAGTGCCTGTTTGTTGGCTACCCAGCAAGGGGTCACGAGTAATATAACCCAGTTTTCCTCACAGCAGCCGACTTCTCGGCAGTCAGGCTCTTGTTGGTCTTTTGAATTGTTGTTGGTTTGGTTCCACCAGGTGTCCACCTGATAGTGTTGCCTGCCATGGTATTCAAACGACTGCCCGTGCTCTTCACAATTTCAAGCCCTGTAGCCAGTGATGGCGACACTTAGGAAACTCATCACCCATCACTTTTGGCACATCTCCAGCTGAGATGTGTTTTACTGTTCGTATATGTGTCTGAGGTGCGCAAACACCGCCACGTTTCAATGCAACCTGTTTTACATCAGCAATGGATTTCTTCACGCCCATTTTATGTCATGATATCCCTGTGGATACGTGTCTCTAAATAGATGCCCAGCACCTATGGGTAACTTCATCTTGCTGATACTACCCTGACCGTGGCTGTGAACTCCCCAGATTACCATCTTGTAAATATTGCTATCCCAGATTAGTCTCGATTTTTCAGCTAGAGCTCTTGCGTAGCGTATCCATACCACAGTGGCACACAGTCTGTTGCATCGCGTGCAGTGAACATGATGTCCATCCATGTTGGTTTTAGCTTTTTAGCATATCTCTATATGGGTATTTTTCTCTAAAATGGTGTTTATGACTATGTGGGTGGTATACCACTATAGATGCTTGTCTCTAAATGGGGTTTACACCATGTAATGTGTGGTTGGTATATCACTATGGATGCTTAACTCTGAATGTACCAGTTTGAGCTGATGCGTGTGATTCAGTGAGGGGCGGCCCCAGATGTGAACTGCGGTATGTGTGAACGTATGCTATTGTCTCATAAACTTGTGGACAAGCCCGAGTCCCAGCCTTGGGGTGTGGGGAACGGAACTCTGTCGTGTAGTCCAGTTGGTAAGTGAGATTTGCTCCACTACGTCATAGGGAGGCGCGGTCCATTGACGTGGTCACCAATGGGTTACTTGGGCCAGAACTGTCATAGGGAGGTATCGTCCATTGAAGTGGTCTCTAATTGGTTACTTGACCCAGAACTGTCATTTTATATACTACTCCTCGCTCATCTCTGGCTAAGCTCCACCCACACTTCACCGTGTAGGGATCGATCGATCCCTGAGCTGCATGACTATCAATTTCCAGAAAACAACACATGTAAGGTGTTGAATATTTTGAAACTATTTTGAATTAAATTAGTTTCAAAATATTCAACATCATGTTTATTAAATATTAACGCCATACAATTCGTACAACTGCGCTTAGTCCGTCATCACGTAGTTGATTGTGACGCTATATGGTGGATAGATAAACTAGAAAGGTAACTTTCTAGCTTTGCCGTGCTCATTTCAAATCTCTGTCCACGTTTATACGTGTATTCGAATCAATTTATATTCTTTGAACACTGAATTAGCAGACTCCCAATTCCAAGGTAATTATACAGGTAAGCTGCTGAATGACCATGTCCAGGTAATTATACAGGTAAGCTGCTGAATGAACATGTCCAGGTAATTATACAGGTAAGCTGCTGAATGGCCATGTAATTGAATTCTGACAACTCTTTTTACCATTTGTAAGTGACGGGGATGCTCTAATGGAAGGATCCACTCTGTCAATAAAATAACTGATGTCGTAATAAAATACGCCACCTGTTTGCTAACGTCACAATCAAAATGGCGTCTTTTATCACGTAATTGGAAATTACCCGTCAGGAGACTATCTGGGTTGTATGTATTTAATTAATTTATAATTTAATAAACATTATCTTCAATATTTTGACACTGGTTTGACTGAGAGATGTTGCCTATGACAGGAACAATTAAATCAGTTTTAAAATAGTCCACAGAATTGTTATTAAATTATAAATCCAGCCTCCCAGGTATTTCAGGCTTTGCACGGATTTTAGTGTAATGAATAGTTAATGCATATGGGTTTTTTTTCTGCTGACGCTTAGGATATAACACCGTTCTCAATAGCATAGGATAGGTATTATCGTGTTCTTTGCTAACCAGAGAAAGAGTATTTCTGCTGACACTGAGGACATAACACCTTTCTCAACTGTATAGTTCGGGAATGGTTCAAGGAACAGTCCACTGACGACAATGATGACCCCTTGCACCCGTTCTCAGGAGACGCCAGGCTATTGCTGACACCAATTGAAACGGCAGAAGTTGAGAAGGCACATAAAGCCCTAAAAGACGGACGTGGATCTGAACCTGTTTGCACGAGCAATGAACTATTCAAACATGCAAGTGACATTATCTCAAAGCCGATCACGCACCTAATCAATTCAGTCCCATCGACGTTGTAGGCCAATGCATCCTTATCGCACTACCTAAGCCAAAGAAGCCACCTGGCCCACCGGCCAATCTGCGGCCCATTGTGATCCTCGACAGCATATGGAAAATCCTATCCAATGTTACCCTATGCCACATCTGATTCGAGATCAATGACTTCACTGGATCATGTCAAGGTGGCTTCAAACGTGGACGCAGCTGCGCAGGTATTGTATGGGTTCCACACATGCTGAGAGTATGAGTCAAGTCAATGAAGTCTGTATAGTTTGAGAAATCAATCGGCTCCCCACAAGACAATGGTCAATCTCCGGTGCGTTTCATCTTTTACCTTGCTGCTGCATTGAAATCTGTGTGGGAACATTCCACAATACCAAACACCCAGTGCCAATACTGGGTATGCCGCTAGAGATGGAATATGCCGACGATGTGGACTTCATAGACCAGGAAAAGAAACTCCTTGACGAACTTCTCCCAATAGCTGCAAGCAAAATTAACGACCCCTTTATGAATGAATCCACATATACCTATCTACAAAGCATGAAACGGAAGAAAGTCATGATCCACTTCGTGGCTGCGAACCATGAAGGAACAGTAAAATCCTGGGCTCACTGCTTTGCAGTAC
The DNA here is from genome assembly GCA_034401795.1 of Chaetoderma sp. LZ-2023a. NCBI lineage: Eukaryota > Metazoa > Mollusca > Caudofoveata > Chaetodermatida > Chaetodermatidae > Chaetoderma > Chaetoderma sp. LZ-2023a. The sequence goes on from CM067369.1 coordinate 3,812,276, forward strand.
TGCTGACATTGTTGCATGCTGCGTCATGGGGAACATATCTTTCCAGTCTCTCTGGAAGCTGTGGATTCGTAGATCAAAGATGTCCTTGATAAAAAGTGTATACAATGCAACCTGCGTATCCTTGATGCTGCATAATTGTAAGAGTGGGGCAGCTCCAAAGGCAGCTCTAGACAACCTCGATGCCTGCCATCGTAAACACTTTCGCACCGTCACTGGACACCGATGGCCAGAGAGCATAATTTCCAATGATGCACTATACAAGATGTGTAATACGTCATTGCTGATTATACAATGCAACCTGCGTATCCTTGATGCTGTATAATTGCAACAGTGGGGCGGCTCTAAAGGCAGCTCTAGACAAACTCGATGCCTGTCACCACAAACACCTATGCACCATCACTGAACACAGATGGCCAGACAGCATACTTTCCAATGATGTATTATACAAGATGTGTAATACGTCGCCGCTGTGTAAAAGTCACCCAGCAAAGATGGTCCATGTTTGGCCATTTCCTAAGGAGGCCTGAAATGACGCCAGCACAGAGCCTGGAATTCGCCCTATTCGGAGCCAGCAAATACACAGCCAGGAGAGGATATCTTTGCATAAATCTGCTAAGCGTGCTACGAGGTGACCTCAAGAAAGCAGGACTCGGTACACTCAAGTCAAGAATGGATCTGAGGAAGCTAAGGTTGTCGGCTGAGGACAAGACATAGTGGCGAAAGCGAAGAAGGACTGATTGCAGCTGTAGGTTGTTCTGCTACTACAACTGTGGAATACAGTAATCATACATACATCATTCATAATTACTGATGTTATGTGTCTAATAGGACAACGACTTGGCGGCGCATATATGTGCCTATTTTTTATTCCATTGGCAACAATAATAATTGGGCTATAATATTTTTAGTTGTTTAATTCCGCTTTATTGTCATTTGGACAGCATCAATTTTAGAACACTGCTAATATAGTGTATGCATTCCGAAATGGAATAACTGAAGCCAGTTACTGATTTGTTGCTATGATTATATGTGATCAAGGATTGTCTTGGACATGTGGGACGCTACTGGTTTTTCAATATTGATTTCAGAACACATCTTGCAGTTAAATTATTTTCAAATAATTCAACCAGTCAAATGGAATATAAATTTCTGCTTGAAAAAGTAACTTTGAAATGGAGGATTCACGAAGCAAATATTTGTTCTGTTACTGATTTATTCAATAATCTGTCTCTTAACTAATTTATTTACTCCAATCAGTTAATAATAATTAGCTTTAGTTGTTAAATACTCTTCCGTGTCATCCTGTTATGGTCAAAGTTCATAATGTCACACACATGGGCCTTTGACAGGGCTTTGATCTCTGACGTGCTTCCTCTATGGTAAATTTCTGTTCGGCTGAAAGGAAACCATAATGATATCAACATGATTTAAGAAAATGTTGATTTATTGCACTTAAAAGGAGACAAATTAATGCATTAAGTAGAGTAGTTATAAATGTCGAAATGTCCAATACAGGAATTATCTACAGTACTATCAGAGTGACAAAGACACTTAATTATTTTCTTGTAATATCTATACAATAGGTAATGATCTTAGAATGTGCACACACATTATATACACTAATATCCGATGGACATAGTTATTAAAATAAATGAGAAAATAGTCTGACTTGCAGCACAATAAGAAACACAGATTGATTATGATATAATGATTACAGCGAATATTATTAGAAATATTAGACAGATGATGAATGGGTAAACGAGGTAATGAACATATAGGTGGACAAATATGGGGGGACTGGTTACAGTTTGCAACTACTGATACACCAGCTCATGCATATGCATAAATGGGCATCAATTCTTGTCATATATCCACAAACATGTATGTATACAATATATATATATATATATATATATATATATATATATATATATATATATATATATATATATATGTATGTATGTATGTATGTATGTATGTATGTATGTATGTATGTATGTATGTATGTATGTATGTATGTGTATGTGTGTATGTGTGTATGTGTGTATGTGTGTGTGTGTGTGTGTGTGTGTGTGTGTGTGTGTGTGTGTGTGTGTGTGTGTGTGTGTGTGCGTGTGCGTGTGCGTGTGCGTGTGCGTGTGCGTGTGCGTGTGCGTGCGTGCGTGCGTGCGTGCGTGCGTGCGTGCGTGCGTGCGTGCGTGCGTAAGATGATGACAGGACATTCATACATTATATTGAAAGATGAAAGTTCGTGGCCCAATGGACTCGGTACAAGTCCAAGTCAACCACAGGTTCAAATTCACCTAAGATAAAAGTATATTCAAAATGTTTAAAACCACTACATTAATTAACATTTGCAACACTTGATTTAAACTAAATATAAATGGACATTGATATATTATTAGGCTCTTCGCTGCATGTCTATATGCGATATAAGGGTCAAGGTCATGTTATCAAATGTGTGTTTGTTTGCAGACATGCACCATGCGTATGTGTGCACGTGCGTGAAAACATACCCGAGCGTGCGCATGAGTGTGGTGCGTGTGCATGTCCGTGATACTTGTGATAACAATAATGCTAAAGAAAACTGTGACAATAATGTAAATAACAATAATAATGATGTTAATAATAATGATGTTAATAATAATAATAATAATAATAATAATAATAATAATAATAATAATAATAATGATGATGCTCAAAGATATATATTCGATTTTACCACATTTCTACATCGTGTAGGTCTGCCAAGTGGAATTAACGGGTCCTGCCAAGAATCAGTCAGCTTATGAATTTTTGGTAATAAGTAGAAAGCAGTGGCTTAGCACTGTCTTTCGCGTAAAGATAATCAAACTGTTTTTCATTAATATTCGCATTCTTCCATAATGTTTCCATAATTTCATTAAACTTGGGGCAGGGTTTTGGCAAAATTGGTTCATCTAGTTTCTTGTAATACTTCGGAATGCTTAGCTGTCTCTGTGCGTCTTTTATATAGTTTTTTTTAACATTATTACTGTTGCAGATCCTTTGTCTGCTGGCTTGATGACAATATGTTTTATTATAGCATAGTTCTTTTAAGGCTCTGCACTCGTTTGACGGCAAATTTTGGTGGTTTGTTTTTGGCGTAATTGTTTCTTTGCATTCTAAGGTGGTCTTAAAGGTTACGTTAATTGCTGGGTCTACGGCTGATACATCTGCTTCCCTTTATGGCCGTTCAAATGAAAGGTTTCAGCTCACTACTTGAATTTTTAAAGAAATCTGCTAATTTGTTGTGTGGGTTAAAATCAATGATTTCCGTAAAACCCTTGTCCAAAGATGCATCTAACTCAGACATAGGTTTCGATGTTGGAATAAAAGTAAGACCACACGATAAAAGTGAGTTTTCCATTTCGCTTAAAGGTCAGCCAGGGAGATTGAAAATATTAGTACCCAAACCAGTGTCTGGGTGGTTATGGCATTGACTCAAATTTAGTTTAAGCCCACAGATTCTAGCCAATAGGTATAGATTGTATTAGCTGTTTCCAGTGCCCAGTAGATTTTGTCAGGCATACTTCAAACTGGGATGCAGGAATAGCTTGCGTGTCTGATGTTAAACCTAGATGCTTGCATATCCGAGTTTAACTCCTGAATAGTGTTTCTTTGCTGCGGAATTAGTTGTTTGAGTAATTTAGCAATGCAAAGTATATTTGTGAATTTGGAAATTTTGCACGGAGCACACTTAAACAAAGTTGAAAGTTGTTCTTGGCATTGCCATGCATGCATGATGTAGGCTGTGCGGCGCGACGAGAAAAAGTACCCAGCCCATTGCGTGATATGGGCAACTATGCAGATCGAAACCTTGAGAAATGGAGAAGCTTAGGGATCCCAACATTCCGCTTGTCATATCCACTAACATGCCTTACGTGTTACGGACGTTATCCGATGACTGTGATAGTGATGGACAAACTCTTCAAGTATATGAATTATTTAGAAACGTGATGTAGATGATGCTATCGAGTTGGAACAAGAAATGCAGTGATCCATCGCCCACCAACCTCTCAATGCGCGCACTACTCCCACGTATCACATCAGTTCAACCACATCTCACACAAACACATAGTCTCCATCGGTATCACATCGACACGATGGACCACCCACAGGTTTTTCCAGGTGCTGATCGCCTTGTGATCACCACACATAATAGGGTCAACGCCAATTTAGAGACAGGCCTCCACAGTGATATACACCATGATTACTGTTGCACAGCTTCGCGCTATTGCAAAGCAATTCGGCCTTAGAGCAGCCTCTAAGGCCAAGAAAGCCGACCTGCTCCAGATGATCGGACAGGCCCATGCCGAGGAGTGGCAGAAGCGACTCTCCTGAGCAATGAAGATGGGAAGGTTTCCCGCGCTTACCAAAGATGATCCTTGGAATCCCGACAAGAAAGCGCAGCGGATCCGTGAGCTTCGTCAGTTGGACGAGGAGTTGATTGCTAGCTTGCGAGCCAAGACTGTAGCGAGGCAGATGGCGGACCATCCACTGGAGCGCTTACCTCCCCTACACAAGATCACTAAGCGAGTGATGAGGGGGCCGAGGTTTGAACCCTTAGCCCGGCGCATAAGGCAAGAAGGCGAATACATTCTCGACCAGTGTCTCAGCAAAAGGGAGCCAGAGGATAGAGGACGCCGGTCAGTACGCTGGACATTCTTCAGAGGTCTAGAAGGAGACCAGATCATGCAAAAGGTCCAGCAGACTGTCCAGAACGCCTTCTACCTCCGCTACACCCATACCTATCGCATCCGTCACATCGAAGACGGTAGGGTGATGCTCTTCCACAAGAATGCTCGAGGGAGCCCGTGGCTGAACACGATATGAGCAGCCCAGGACTGGGTGGCAGCAAGAGAGCAAGCCTGCCTCGACACAGACAATATCGATCGATCAACACCAAGTGGGCTTTCATTCGATCAATCAACATTGAGGTCAGGGCTGTCATCGACCGCCAACCTCTGCTTGGGACAGGCCCCCTCCCAGACTATCTACGACCGAAGAAGAGTATGACTGCCCTCGACACCTACATGGACAACATCTGTCTCTCGAGATGTCTAACAGATGTGTACGCAGTTGATGCTGCCAACGTAGAAGAGAGCTATGGCAAGTCATTCACCCTACAGTACGAAGCAAACTCAAAAGCATTCTCCCTCCACCCCATTGGTGGGGATGGGGTGGAGCTGCTCACAGACCTCAAGGATGTGTCGAAGGAGTGCCTGGGCCGCAATATAAATGGCCACAAGATCATGTTTCGGTACGATTTCCTGAAGAGGAAGTACATCCTCGATCGGTTGATTGGGATATCGGATACAGAGGTGGCAGACATCAACACGCTAAATGGCGACCTTGGCTTTCATCTGATCAAACCCTATTCGAGCAATGCCCCCCCCCCCCCCCGATGACACATGATGGTCTGCTATTGACCCTGGAAATAAGCCTGCAGTTCATGTTTGAGAAGAATGCAGTGTGGTACCGCGCTGGACCTAGTGGTGACTGGCAAACATGGTTGCCACTATATAGGCCTCCCACAGTCATTGACATAGAGGTTACTCCCCTCTCCACTGTTGAGAAAAGGGATGAAGCTCTACAATCGGGGATCCTCCTTCCTCACCTACATATGTGAAGGTGTCTCCCTGACGAGGGTGGGTCACCGGATCGGGGTTGCAGGTGGAAAGCTCAGTTGCGTCGACCATTCGATGGAACAGAAGAAGCTATTAACCTCCGGGAGGGCATCCTATGGGTAGATGGTGTGTCACATGTCTCCAACGCCAAGGGTGCTGTTAAACTGCTTCAGCGAGTCGGCCTCACTAGCCCGCATACTCCTCATATAGTAAGAGAGTGGCCCTGTAGGTGGGGCTTAGAATACACCTTCCGTATCCTCTGCGTGTCGTAAGAGGCAACTAAAGGAAGTAAGGGTGAGGTAACCCTGACAGAAACCTCGAGTGCTGAAGACGGAGGTTCTAGGCCGCATGGCGCACTCTAATAACCATGGATCCACGCACTTAATGCTTATGATCATGTCGACAGTCACTTACAGGACTGGCCGTATGATCAGTGAACGAAAAGAAGAAGAAGAAGAAAGAAGAAGTACTAGAGCTACGTTTCTTAGCCAGCGACAGAGTGAAGCACCTGGCCCCTGCCCTGAGGGGATGAAGATCACTATCGATCCGGATGGAACAGGGCTCGATCTGGCACAGATATTTCTCGAGGGGTTCACTCTGTTCAGTTTAACTCTTCATATATAGCCATGATTCTCATCATACTGCTCGTGCTGGCGTCTACAACAGTGGCACGTGGCGCTGAGACTGCCATGGTATTGGATGCCAAGTGGGCCCACTTCCGGGATGACCCCCAGTACAATCCTTGGGTCGACCCCTTGCAGAGAAACATTTACGACCGCTTTCACCCACGTGAAGAGATCGAGTCTGTCTGCCACTTCTCTGGTGTGGAGAGGGTAGGACGTGGTTTGTCTGCTGGAGAAACCTGCTCAGCACCAGATTCTCTGCGTAACATGTGAACATGCCAGAGTCTGCCGTGATGCAAATACTAAGCACTTTAGCATCCTACCAGGTGCGCTTTGTCAAGGTAGATGGAAGACACTATGGGGGGTCCCATCATGCCGATGCGACTCTGGCAGACACCACGTGTTTGTCTGAGCCTACACAGTCCCATCTCCATCTAGAGGCCTACACCAACCACGATCACATGTCTCAAATTGCTATGACCCAGGGATTGAGAGGCCGGTGGGGGCCACGGAACACCGAGCGGCTGCCAATTGAGGGCGGTGGTATCATTTTGCTTAGTAGTAGGATCAGAGTCAAAATGATACTACCTCCCTAAACTGGCAGCCGTTCGGCGATCCGTGGTGGCCCCCACCGCCCTCTCAATCCCTGAGGGCATAGCTCCCATCTCCATCTAGAGGCATACACCAACCACATGTCTTAACAACCCTATGTCCCAGGGATTGAGAGGGCGGTGGGGGCCACGGATGACCGAACGGCTGCCAGTTGATGGAGGTGGTATCATTTTAACTCCGACCCTACTACTCGCCTTACAATGCATCTAGCATGATTTACTTGTGTCCCAGGGAAACAGGCTACATCTATCTCCGGATGAGAGTTCATATCAATCCTACTTAAGTTGGATGCTCTAAACAGCTGGACTCTCTTTGTTAATGTTGGTAGGCTCCATGAAGTTGTGTTACCCATTTCAAATCTAAACCTCCAGAAACTAGATTTACTAGGCTGGTTAGTTAGTGTGCGTGTCTTCCTGCATTCTGGTAGAGGTGTTAGTGAGAATTTAGGTTGTGGGATGTTGCATGGTTGAGGTGTTAGCATTTTTCTTGAGACATGGTGGGGGTAGAGGTTTTAGATGGGTTGATAAAATCGCAAATTATCAGATTTCATAGAAGCTGTACTGACAAGACAGTACTGGATTCAGTCTCAATTTCAAGCTCTGAAGCCTAGAGGCTACGGCCCTCGCTATTTACGAAAAATTAAGTCTGATACATTGCCTACGACAAACTTAGATCAATATAATAAAGTAGATAACACCAACATAAAAATTAGGTATAATTCACTTATTCTGTATGATTCTGAGCCGCAATCCGAGATAATAGGTCTAGTAGTAGTAGTAGTAGTAGTAGTAGTAGTAGTAGTAGTAGTAGTAGTAGTTGCAGCAGCAGCAGCAGCAGCAACGGTAGTAGTAGTAGTAGTAGTAGTAGTAGTAGTAGTAGTAGTAGTAGTAGTAGTAGTAGTAGTAGTAGTAGTAGTAGTAGTAGTAGTAGTAGTAGTAGTAGTCATAGAAGTCATATTGATTTGGCTCTGCTATTAACGTCGATTTAAGACGATTCTTACTACGCATATATGATTTTTATTTCTTGTATTGCTTCCTTATAAATGTATATACGTTGGTTTTGCTGTTTTGATTTCTTGAAAGTTTGTTGTGGGAAGTCGCATTTTGTTGTGAAGTTTTCCTGCCATTACTTTTGATTGGCTTTGATAGCCATTGTCTTGTCGGCGTCCTGTCTTCAGACCGTAATTGTACATTGTCCACGTTTAGTTGATGGTGATTAATTGCGCAGGTTAGTTATGTAAAGCCTCATTTACCGTTGGCACGCTAGCGATTATTCCCGTCTTTTCAATCGCGTGGCTACACGGGCGCTTTCTGTTGAGCTTCGCGCTTCGTGGCTGTATACAACTCGAGCTTTCTGCAGGGTTTAAAAGCTGCGTTAGAATACTGCATGTTACGCAGTAGCCGCGGCGTCTCCCTTTGGTCAATTATACCCATTAATTAACCAAAGACTTCTTACTATCAACTGTAAATGTCACAATGCTCACACCGCTAAACTAAAAATGTCATCCGAATATAAGCGTATGCTTAGTCTTAAAATTAGCACAAAAGGGTGGGGCGTTTCAGCTATTGATGTGTATAATGGCTTGAAGAACACGATTGGCACTGGTCCTAAGGTATTAAAGGGCCTGATTAACGTGACCCGCAATATATGGAATGTGACAGTAAGCACCCAAGAGGCAAAGGATAGGCTATCGGAGAGCGATCTTGTTATAGCTGGAGAAATATGTAGCATCGAGGAGATTGACTCAGATAAATTAATGGTAAAGATAAAAGTTCCTCTTGAAATCCCGAATGAGCGTTTGTTAAGCGAACTTAGCCATTATGGGCAAGTATTGAAAATTGAGAGAGAGACTTACCGTTTTGATAAAACCTTGGAAAATGGTATTAGAAGAGTATACTTTGAGAAGGTAGACACGCCTCTGCCTAATAAGTTGTCTATAGACGGCATTTTTATCCTTCCACTGTGGTACAGAGGTCAAGTGAAGGAGTGCAGGATTTGCGCCAGCACTGGTCATCTGGCGGGAGATTGTCCAAAAAAACCCAAATGCTTAATTTGTGGTTCAACAGAACATTTCAAGTGGCGATGTCCCAACGACACGCGGACGTCTAAGCAAGATACACACAGTAGCTATGTGGCATCGCGTACTGAACATCAAATTGAGCGAGTTAACTCACTCCTTGCTCAAATTGTTATAGTTGTTGCTGAAACTAATTCAGAAGAGAGTGTAGTCACGGTGAACCCCGTCGTAGTGGAGAATGTGGACGAAATTTACGTTATTGAGGAAGGTATTAGCTTAACTCCAGAGAGAACAATCCAGGATACGGATGCGAAGTCAAGTCAAAGCGATCATGATGACACACTGGATGAAAGCGAATTCCCTTTGTTACCGCGACAAACTACATTCAGGTCGCAGGTGACAGATGACGATGATGAATTTCCATTAAGTCCTTTCCCATCAAATCAGATTACGGACCTAGATAGTAAGACTCCTGCGAGTATTAATCTGGATGGCAAAACATCTGTAAAAGATATCGTTGGTACGCATGTCACTGATGTTTGTGCTAGCCTTAAGTGTCACAAGGAAGAATTGTCTAGTTCAGAATCTGATGTCGAGGGAAAATGATATTGAAGATGATAATATGTCTACTGCTGGGTCAGACTATTCTGTACAGACGCAATGCTCACAGACAGCAAAGGAAATGGTTTTATTTCGTTCAGAAGATGGTGAATTGTTGGTGCCTTATGTAACAGCCAAAGGAGTACACTATAGACATCTAAGATGTGATTTCGCTATTTCTAAACACAAACATTTAGAAGTAGTTGATTTGAAAAATCATGATTTTAATAGTAAGCTTGGTAAATGGGCCAAAAAACGAAGCAAGCCCAGTAAGAAAAATAAATCCAGTTAGATTAACAATGGCAGTCCTGTATACTATTCAACTATGTATGCTCATTTGCACGATAAATTGCAAAAGCCTAAATACTGAACTAAAACAGAGATGTTTGTTGGAAGTGCTTGAGGACAAAAAGGTCAATATAGCTTTGCTTCAGGAAATGAAGATTAAAGATCATGAAATCTTTGATTCATTTAAACAGTTTTTTAAAGGTCAGTTGTTTTATGCATTATCGTGCGATAACAGTGCAGGGGTTGCTATTCTCATTCGTCCACACTGTCTTAAATCTGTTAATGTGTTAGCATCGTCATCAGATACAAATGGACGTTGGGTCAATGTAACAGTTGATATCTTTGACTTTAGCTTGACTATAATGTGTGTTTATGCGCCTGTTTCACATGGTTCACGTCATACATTTTTCCATGATATCTCCGCCATTATTCAAGACAATATATCTGAAAATTTGACATTAGGAGGTGATTTAAATTGTGTTTTAGATTCAAACATTGACAGAAAATCGCAATCTGTATATAATGATACGTCACACGTTGAATTAAAACATGTTTGTGACAGGGAACATTTATTTGACAGCTATCGCTTGACAAACCCTCACGACAGGCAATTTACCTGGTTCTCGTCTGATGGACGCATAGCATCATGATTAGATAGAATTTATTTACAGCAGTTACTTAAGGGCAATCTTAGCCAAACAAGCGTATTTCCTGTAGCATTTTCTGATCACAATATGGTGTGCGTTACTTTAGATAATGCTAGCTGGATCAAACAAGGAAGCGGCTTCTGGAAATTTAATAATTCACTATTGTATGATACAAACTATCATCATCGTGTCCAAAGTCTTTGGCAGTATTGGCTTCGAATGAAGGATTCATATGAGAATTTAGCCCTGTGGTGGGAGGAAGGTAACTCTGGCGTGGCTCATATTTCCAAGAGGGTTGCACTTACAAACGCAAGAGATAGGCGGAAACGTAGGAAGGCATTGGACAAATCTTTATTTAGGATATCTTGTAAAGTGAACAATGGTGATCAAAGCTACAATGATCTGCTAGTCAAGATAAAGCATGGTATTAATGAATTAGATCAATATATGCTTGAGGGAGCCAAAGTAAGATCACGGGCTCAAATGCATGCAGAAGCTGAAAAGCCTACAAAATATTTCTGCAACTTAGAAAAAGCAAGGGGTATTGAAAAAATCACCAGACACCTGAAATCAAAGGATGGTCTGTTTGCTAATTCAAATGAGAAAATGCTGGATGCCGTTTATCATTTCTACTAATCCTTATATGCAGCGGAAGGCAGTTATGATGTGGCATCTTCAATCATGTTAGGAAATATGAGGAAGACACTATCAGATTCTGATTGTGAACGTTGTGACAGCCATATTTCTCTTAGTGAATTAACAGAGTCATTGCAAGTAATGAAGTCAGGAAAATCTCCTGGCTGTGATGGACTAACAGTGGAATTATATCGTGCATTTTGGCATGTATTAGGTCCATCATTCCTTCAAGTTGTGAATGATGTCTTCGAAAACTGACATCTACCTCCATCTATGTCCCAAGCATATGTCCGAATTCTGTACAAAAAAGGGGACAGGGATGATTTGAAAAACTATAGACCCATATCTCTACTTTGTGTCGATTATAAGATCATATCACGAACATTATCATTGCGATTAAGTAGAGCATTGGACCAAGTAATTGATCCTGACCAAACTTGTGGTATTCCGGGTAGAAGTATTCTAACTAATGCCTTTCTCATAAGGGATGTAATTAGCTTGGTTGAAAAAGACAGCATCCCAGCAGCTATTATTGGACTTGACAATGAAAAGGCATTTGACCGCCTAGAATGGCAGTTTCTGTTTAAATCCCTAGAGCACATAGGTTTAGGAGTACATTTTATTAAATGGGTCCGGATTCTGTATACTGGAATTAACAGCAGATATCTTTTAAATAATTGTCTGACTAATTCTGTGATACTAGCACGCAGTGTACGGCAAGGTTGTTCTCTGTCACCCTTGTTATTTGTCATAGCCATGGAATCACTGGGATCAACACTGAGGGAAGACCCTACGTTTAAGGGGATATCCATACATGGTATTGCGAGACCATTAACGGTATCCCAGTATTCAGATGATACTACAGTGTTTGTTGGACATGACAGCGATTTTGGCAGCTTAGATAAAATATTAAGTGTGTTTCAAAAAGCTTCTGGACTAAAGGTCAATCGAGATAAATCTGTCAGCCTATTTCTTGGTCCTTGGATTAACAGGTGTGATAATATTATGGACATAAAGTGGTCAAATTACTATATCAAAACAATAGGCATTTACTTTAGTCGCATATAGGACACGTTAATAAACTGGACACACCGAGTATGTAAACTGAAACACGTGTTAGCAAGTTGGAAGCGACGCCGTTTGTCTATATTTGGTAGAGCATTTGTTCTGAATAATCTGATAATGTCTGGTTTGTGGTATACAGCTTCTGTTGTCCATATGCCAACACATGTAGAAGATGAGATTAATCAGCTAATGTCTGCCTTTTTGTGGGAAGATAAAGCTAAACTTGTAGCTAATACAGTGTGTATCAATGCAAAATTGAAAAGCGGTTTGGACTTGGTACACATTCAAACAAAATGTGCGTCATTAAAACTTAAATTTCTGCATGATTTGATATATTCCAATTCACCTTGGGCCATTGTTTCACGAACATTATTGGAAAGGTATATTGGACGTTATTCCACAGAGTGTATATTCCTTTCAAAGACACCACCTCCAAACGTCATGAAGATACCAGATGTCTTCAATGAGCAACGTGAAGCATTGAACATGTTTACTAAGGTAACGCCATCACCGTTAGAATGGGAAAGTGTGCTAGACCAGAGACTATGGGGAAACGACAATATTCAGATACGAAATAAGGGCCTTTACTTTCCATCATTAGCTAGTAAAGGTGTTCACAGATTGTCCGATTTAATCAACTCAGATACACGTTCGTGGATTTCAGGGCAAACAATATCAGAAAAATATGCACTAAGGAGTATTGATGCCCATCGTCGGTTAGGACAATTAAAGAAAGCTGTTCCCATCGACTGGTTTCACACTACCAAATGCTGTTGACAAGGAGGAAATTTCTCCACCTGTGTTGCATTACGAATTCAAATGCCATATGCGTTCTCATGATTGGTAAAGTATCTTAATATGTAGACACGCCAAAATGCCCAGAGCAATTGATGCATGGAATAATACCAATTATAAACCCGCTGACTGGAATAATGTGTGGAAGCATTTACACTTGCCATTTAAACCACATAGGGCACGTGATGTAGCATGGCGGCTCATTCATCGCAGACTTTGGGTTGGCCATTTATTACAGAAATGTCGAATTACAAATAGTAATCTATGTCCTCTCTGTAAAAACGAGGAAGAGACATGTGTCCACTTGTTCATTAATTGTCTGGAAATTTTTGAATTCTGGAAATTTGTGGAAACAATTGCAGTAAGATTTGATATTCATTCTTTGAATCTAAAAGCAGAAATGATTTTGTTTAGGGATCTTAAATCTATAAAGCGTCATCCAACCAGCCATAAGCATGGGGTCTTAATCTGTCTTATCATGATAGGTATATTGACAGTTTGGAAATACCGATGTGCACAGGTGCTGAATCCTGACAGGTCAACCCATTTAATTTCCCTGACAGCGATTTTTCGTACCCTTTTAATGCATTGCCTTCAAGGCGAATTGCACAGGGCTACGAAAGAAAGGAGTTTGGAGAAATTCAACGATATGTGGTGCGGGAACAACATAGTTGAAGTTCTGCCAACGAATTTAATAATGTTACGTCTATGAACATTTTCTGATGAATACATGTTAACCGGTTCTCTACAATTAATTACATGTAAGATGTATTGTTGTGGTTATTTGTGGATTTGGTAACGTAGAATCTGTTGCTGTATCACATTAAATTGATTTCAAGATACCTAACAGTCTATAACTATGATTAATTTGAAATTAACATACCTGGGCGCTTGGGGCTGTAAGGGTTAAGGCGTGCCCAACAATTGGCAGGTGGTCATATACGCAACTTTAATATTCGTTGGTTTTACAATGCGAAAAGTGACTCTATATCCCAATGTAGCTACTATTAGCCCTTGTTCCGGGGTAATTTTCGAAAATCCATTTGCAAGTAAATTTAGAATCCCATAAAATATTTAAACATTCATTTGAGCCTCTTTATACTCACAATGTTTGTAAACATAGCCAAATACACAATACGCGCGTTTGTTCCGGGTTAATTCTGGAAAACGATCGTGCAAGTAAAGTGATTTGTTAATTTTCAACTCACATTTACCACACTATGCAATATTACTGTGTCGCTAAACACATTGCAGATATTCTAGTATTTGCCTTTTTATAAATCATCCTGTGGGCCTTAATTGGTTTGTTCTTAATACTTATAGGCTTACGCTTGAACCGTGTGTTTATGTTATGACCTTAATTACACTGTGGTCAATATTTATTACTACAGTAGAGTCAGTAGAACAATGGCAGATGCGAGTTTTGGAGGCGGTGTTGCTCTTATGGACAGCAACAAGCTTGTGGCAAATTTGTTTTTCACATATACATTGCCGTCATATGAATACAAAGAAATTTTGAGAGTCTAAATTTCAGTGCTCTAATTCTCAAATAAGTGTCTGATTTCTGAACGTGTGGATTTTTAAGTTATGCTGTTGCGCTTAATGGCAGGAATTTTTGATGATGTAATATATGATTTTATAAAATGTCTTATGGAAATGTTTGTTAACCCTTTGAACCCTCGGTTCACATAATATTAATTTCAAACATCAGTACAAGAAAGCTGTTGTGTAATTTGAAACGAATTTGACAGGTATATGTTGTTGTTTACGCAGCAACAGCTCTAAGTCGGGTTGGTTTCAAAATACATAGCAGAATTTTTATAAAATTAAAGTATTTTGGTGTGATTGCATTTCGTGGTGAAAGGGTTAAGACATAGCCTAGCCAGATGATGCATAGAATTTTTAAGAAATTATATAATTGAACTGCAAATATTTATTACTTATTTATACATGTGACTGATACGATAATTGTTTTCTATTGAGTTCTTCTTTGTTTAATGTTCTTTTTCAGTCAGTATATTTTTGGGTACGATGGATTTCCACACGATCCTTTGATCGTGCTACCAAAAAAAAAAAAAAAAAAAGAAAGTAGTAGTAGTAGTAGTATTAGTGGTAGTAGTAGTAGTAGTAGTAGTAGTAGTGGTAGTGGTAGTGGTAGTAGTAGTAGTAGTAGTAGTAGTAGTAGTAGTAGTAGTAGTAGTAGTAGTAGTAGTAGTAGTCGAAGTGAACGCACGCGTTTATTTAGCTCTGCAATTGCTGCCCGAATTTGCTAGTTTCTAGCGCGATTTTGTAGATAAATTTTATACATATATTTCGTATTAGTATTTCCTTTCAAACTTTATGTTTAATTTGTAAATTCTTGTCTTGGTTGGAGCGCATTTTGTGTCTCCATTTTCTAAAGGCATTCCTCTTAGCTGGCGGTTTCCGCCATTTAATAGGGCTCCTCTTACTGTGGTCAATGCAATACATTTCTCCCCGCGCCAGTCTGCTATTTCTATAGTTCGTAGGCTAGCGCATTATATTTGGCAAGATCGCTTGAGTGAGTGGATTTAATTCCTTTGTCATTTGTAAGCACAAGCCTAGTTCTTTAACTATATAAATCCTTATAGTCAGTTGGCTGTCCCCGGTCAACTCGAACAGACTAACAAATATATGACTGTAATATGTTAGTATGCATTAGGAAACCACTTTAATCGGTTAGGTGTTAGTGAACCACTTAGAAAGTGGTTCAAACTAACAAATATACGACTGTACTCTCTATTCGTATATTTGTTGGTAGGTGTCAGGGTTTCAAAAGGGGACACTATTTATTTAGTGGTTAGCTCTTTCCCCGACGTCTTGGTGTTATATATTTGTATTATATATTGTAGTAGTATGGGGTTCTTCTTTTTATAAAACACCATGGCAACCTCCTATAAGCGTACCCTGAGTCTTAAAATCACGACAAAGGCTTGGGGTGTTTCGGCAATTGAGGTGTATCATGGGTTTAAGGATGTAGTTGGGACCTTCAAGGTCTCGTTAATGTTTTCAAATCTGTATGGAATGTCACCGTAGTTAATGAATGTGTAAAGGAAAAGTTGCTCGACGAGGTCCTTGTCGTGAAGGGTGAGGTGTGTAATGTGGAGGAAATAGATTCTGATCGTCTATTGGTCAAGATGAAGGTTCCATTAGAGATCCCAGATGAACGGGTTATCAATGAATTGATCAAGTATGGCAAAGTGGACAAAGTAGAACACGAGACCTATCCATTTGATCGAACCTTAGAAAATGGCATCAGAAGAATTTGGTTCGAAAAGGTAGAACAACCTCTCCCAAGTAAGGTCACGATAGATGGTCGATTTATCTTGCCATTATGGTACAGGGGGCAAATCAAAGAGTGTATAATCTGCTTAAGCACAGAACATCTTGCAACAGATTGCCCTAACAAAAACAAATGTCTAGTTTGCGGATCATCTGATCATTTTAAGTGGCGATGCCCGCAGAACAAATATGTCAAAAAGGGTGCTGATAAAAGTGCAGAGCAAGTTGTCTCTAAAGAGAATGTCATAGAATCGGTAGCTGCTGAGATTGTAGCTGAAATCCATGTTATTGGGAAGCACGTTGCTAAAGAAAATGTCATCGAACCAGTAGTTGCTGAGATTGTAGCTGAAGTCCATGTTAATGAGATGCATGGTGAAAAAACTAAGATTCCAATCGCTGTAGTTGCAGGCGATGAAATAGAGATTCTAGATGAGGGGCTAAGTCTTACTCCAGTAACAAGTCAATCCAAGTCTGATGTCAGAGAGGCTAATTCCACACAAGTTGAAGATGATGATCAATACCCTCTGGAAGAGAGTTTTAATTTAGGACAAGTAAAATTCAGGTCGCAAGATACTGAAACTAACTTTGATTTTCCACTGAGTACACTCAATCTAGACAATTTAAATAATATAGAGAAAGTAATTGGTGTCTCGGATCGATTGAGTGGAACAAAGCGACAGAAAGATGGAGAGAGTTCTGAATCAGAAATAGAGGAAAGTGATATAGAAGACGATAATATGTCAGTCGCTGAATCCGATATATCCATTCAAACACAGAGTTCTAAATCACCCGATAAATGGTCATGTACAGGTCAGAGGCAGGAGAGGTGTTAGTTCCATATGTGACAGCAAAAGGTGTTAAATATAGGCATCTGCGTCATGATTCAGATATATTAAAATATAAGCATTTGGAAAAAGTTGAGCTAAGTAATGCAGCGTTTGCGAGTAAAATAGGTAAATGTTCTAAGAGAGGGTCGAAAAAACTTTAGTTAGCTTAATAATGGCGGTTTTACACTTCATTTTATAACCTTTTATGCTAATTTGCACACTCAATTGTAGAGGCTTAAATAGTGACATAAAGCAACGTCACTTACTAGAGACTCTGAAAAATGAGCCGATTGACATTGCTTTGATACAGGAAACAAAAATTCAGAAGTCAGAATCATACGATAATTTAGAAACGATTTCTGGATCCAGAATATTCTATTCGTTATCTCAAGATAATAGTGCAGGCGTAGCAATTGTTATACTCCCTCGTTGTTCAGCCTATGTAAATATAATCTCTTCAGTATCAGGTGCAAATGGTCGCTGGGTGAGAGTCACGCTAGATATACAACAAACACGTATCACGTTGCTGTGTATATATGCACCTGCATCTCATCAACTACGTCGTAAATCTTTTAATGAGATGTCTAAAACAGCACTAGATAACATCACTGAACACTTAGTAATGGGTGGTGACTTTAATTATGTCATAGACAAAGAAAATGACAGGAATGCAACTTCAACTTATACTGATACATCACATAGACTCTTAAAAGAAATATGTCATAATGAAAATTTAGTTGACACCTATAGAATATCAAAACCTCATGGTAAAGATCTTACATGTTTTTCGGCAGATGGTAAAGTTGGTTCAAGGATCGACAGAATTTATGTGAATAGTTTGTTGACTGGGTACTGGAGAGATGTTAATATTAAGCCAGTTGCATTCTCCGATCATAACATGGTTTGTGTAACCTTTGCCAATGCTGACTGGGTAACAAAAGGGGTCGGGTTTTGGAAATTAAACACAACACTGTTGGGAGAAGAATTTTATAAGAATAATATAGAAAGTTGTTGGCAACATTGGATTGATAGGAAAGCATCATATAAGAACACATTGCACTGATGGGAGGATGTAAAACTGGATTTAAAGTATGTTTCCCGAAAGTATGCTATTAGAAAAGCACAGGAAATATGCAAACGCAAGAAAACACTTCATCGATCACTGATGAAAATTAATGCTAAAGTAAATAATGGTGAAGATAATTATTATGAATTACTGGTTAAAATTAAAAGTAAAATAAGGGATATAGAACAATATGAGTTTGAGGGTGCAAAAATTAGAGCAAGAGCCCAGATGCACACAGAAGGGGAAAAGCCAACCCGATATTTTTGCACATTAGAAAAAGCACGGGCAATAGATAAGGTGATGTGCTCATTAAACATGCCGGATGGTTCAACCATCTTTACCAACAATGAAATGAGTACTATTGTATGCAATTACTATGAGTCATTGTACAAGTCAGAGGGAATTGATGAAGATGCAAAATTGGATTTGTTAGCAAATATAGACAAATAGGTGTCAGACACAGGCAGTGAATTTTGTGATCAACCCTTAACACTAGAAGATTTAACTAAATCCCTTAAAGGTATGAAACTAGAGAAATCACCGGGGTGTGATGGCCTTCCAGTTGAATTTTACCAAACGTGTTGACACCTTGTAGGTCCAATAATGGAAGAATTAGCCACTGAAATTTTTGAGAAAGGCCATTTACCACCAACTATGGCTAGGGCATACGTAAGGCTAATATATAAACGAAATGACAGACGTCTAATTCAGAACTACAGACCAATTTCTCTACTATGTGTAGACTACAAAATAATATCCAGATCACTAACATTGAAACTAGGTAGTGTTTTAGGAGAAATCTTTGGAACAGAGCAGACATGGGTTGCACCTAGGAGGACAATTTTAACCAATACCATGTTAATAAGAGACCTTATACAATTGGTTGAGAAGGATAGCATCCCTTCAGCTGTGATTGTCTTGGACAATGAAAAGGCATTTGACCGTGTGGAATGGGATTTTCTTTTTAATTCTTTGCAATCGTTTGGGTTAGGCTCAAACTTTATTAAATGGGTTAAGATTTTATATACGAATATCAAGAGTAGCTATTTAGTGAACAATCAATTATCCAGAGAAATTGTCTTAGAACGTGGTGTTAGACAGGGGTGTTCCCTATCACCATTATTATTTGTTATTGTGATGGAATCCCTTGGAAATTAAGGCAATTATTAAGGCAAAATAATAACTTTCAAGGCATGTGTATTCGTGGCATAGAAAAAACACTTAAGCTATCACAATATGCTGATGACACAACTGTGTTTGCCAGTTCAAACAATGATTTTGCAATTTTAAACCACGTACTAGAAAAGTTCCTAAATGCATCTGGTTTGAAAATCAATAAAGGAAAATCCAAAGGATTAATTTTGGGGCCATGGAGCGGAATGACCAGCCACTTGAAATCAATTGGTCTAATGATACCATTAAGATTTTAGGCATCTATTTTAGCAGGAAACCGAATGCAACACAAAATTGGAATGAACGAGTATCTAAGCTTAAGAGAATATTAGCGAATTGGAAGCGCCGGCGTCTTTCAATTTTTGGTAGAGTGTTTGTTGTCAACAACTTGGCATTATCTGGGCTATGGTATACAGCATCTGTTGTACACATGCCAAAACATGTAGAAAAGGAGGTTAATGAGTTGATATTGTCATTCATATGGGAAGAAAAGAATCATTTAGTTTCTTATCGTGTTCTCAATAATGCTAAGTTAGAAGGAGGACTTGATTTAATTGATATTAAAGTGAAATGTGTTTCATTAAGGTTAACATTTTTGAATGATCTTATTACATCATATGAGACGTGGGCATGTGTTTCACGAGCTCTCATGGAGAGAATTGTAGAACCATTTCTGGCG
Organism: Chaetoderma sp. LZ-2023a; assembly: GCA_034401795.1. NCBI lineage: Eukaryota > Metazoa > Mollusca > Caudofoveata > Chaetodermatida > Chaetodermatidae > Chaetoderma > Chaetoderma sp. LZ-2023a. Next base: position 3,832,252 of record CM067369.1, read on the forward strand.
GAGCATGTTTTTACCTCAAAGAAGCCACCTCCGAATAGCCAAATGATACCAGACGTGTTTAAAGATCAAGTTAAGGAGTTAGAAATATTTGACAGATACATGCCTCCACCTACGTGCTGGAAGGAAGTACTAGAACAGCAATTGTGGGGCAATAGTAATATACGTTATAACAATGCAGTACTTTATCTACCGTCCTTTGCAAAATATGGCATTTAACACTTATCTGATATGATACACCATCAAACACGTAGATGGATTTCAATGCAAGAAGTAGCTAGAAAGACACATATGAGGCATATAGATGTCCAGCAGTTGCTAAATAAAATAAAACATGCTGTACCAATTGAATGGTTTCGTCTGCCAAATGTAAATAATAATAGTATGACTCCACAACCTGCATTAGTTCTTGATGATGAGATGTTAAAATACAAGATGAGATCCAAGGAATGGTACGACATTATGAGACGAAAACAAGTAACACCTCCCATAGCAATTAGTAGATGGGATGACTCAAGCTATAAACCATCCAGTTGGAAAAATGTATGGAAAATCTTACCTTCACCATACATACCAAATATGGCTCATGATTTATTGTGGCGATTACTACATCGACGGCTATGGGTGGGACACTTGACATACAAGTGCAATATTACGACTTCTGATAGGTGTTACTTATGTCAAACAGACGAGGAAACAATCAAGCATTTATTTGCGGAATGTCCAATATCGTCACAATTTTGGGACTATATCAGCCAAATCTTGGCACGTTTTGGAGCGAAGCCCATTGTTCTAGACACGTATGTAGTCTTATTTAGCGAATTTGGATCAAGCGGTGTAAATATCATAAACTCTGAAAGGATTATTTTAATAACAATACTAACCATAGGTGTTTGGGCCATTTGGAAACATCGGTGTGCACAGACGAAAAATCCATCTATGGGCAATCACAATAGAGCAATAAAGGCAATATTTTTTCATTGCTGCTGAATCATATTCCTTGCGAATATTTTAGATTAAAGCAGCATGGTAAAGAAAACGTATTCAAGGACATATGGTGCAAAACAAACATAGTTTCAATAGAGTTGGGAACTGTAAAAATAAATGAGCCTGCACTAGCTTAAGTCATTTAATTACCACAGCTGATTTATCTGTGTCTTTTAATTAATCTGTGTCATGTAATTCATTCTAGTCTGCACTTTGATATTGTTATGTTTAATAATTCATGTTAACAAATAAACAGACTGGGGTAATTTAATAATCAATCGATAAAGTAAGTTGCCATTGAATTATAAAATTGTCCCAGGTAATTTTAGGAATTTGCAGAGGGTTTTATAGGGTTATTTGTTCCCGGGTAATTTACAAAACCTTACAACAAAGTAAATCAAAAATGTAAACGAGAGCGCCATCTATTTCCATCTATTTTTCTGTAATTTTCCTGCTGACTATATATGTTATGCTACCCAAATGCTACTACACCCGCTGATCTTTAAAGACTCAGCCCACTGGCGTCAATGATTGACTTATTTGTCATTGATTGACGACTCACTTTTCATTTGTTGAATAGTTGCACTCGCCACACGGGCCTACTACCACACATGGATTGAATGGTAATTTACAAAACCGTACAATAAAGTAAATTGAAAATGTAAACAAGAGCGCCATCTACTTTTCTGAAATTTGTCTGCCGACTATATGTATTATACTACCCAAATGCTACTACGCCCGCTGATCTTTAGAGAATCAGCCTACTGGCGTCAATGATTGACTTATTTGTCATTGATTGACGAGGCACTTTTCATTTGTTGGATAGTTGCACTCGCCACACGGGTCTACTACTACACCTGGGTTGAATAGTTATGCCTTTGTTAAGTTTTGTTTTGCTATCGGAGCTTTATCAGCCTATTGTTTTGTATCTATACTTTTTAAGCCATATGTATTTATAGATTGTATTAATGCTCATTATTTATCATTTTTTTAGTGTAATATTAATCAGGATTACTAGTTCACCAGGTTTTTTTCTGGGGGTTTGCAAGCCTTTTTAAAGGAGTTCCTCAGTGAAGTTTGTCCAACTGCGTCAGCGTCGGTTTAAAAAAAGAAGAAAAAAGTAGTAGTGGTAGTAGTAGTAGTAGTAGTAGTAGTAGTAGTAGTAGTAGTAGTAGTAGTGTTAGCAGCAGCAGCAGCAGCAGCAGCAGTAGTAGTAGTAGTAGTAGTAGTAGTGGTAGTAGTAGTGGTAGTAGTAGTGGTAGTAGTGGTAGTAGTGGTAGTAGTGGTAGTGGTGGTAGTGGTGGTAGTGGTGGTAGTGGTGCTAGTGGTGGTGCTAGTGGTGGTGCTAGTGGTGGTGCTAGTGGTGGTGCTAGTGGTGGTGAAAGTGGTGGTGCTAGTGGTGGTGGTAGTGGTGGTGGTAGTGGTGGTGGTAGTGGTGGTGGTAGTGGTGGTGGTAGTGGTGGTAGTAGTGGTAGTAGTGGTAGTAGTGGTAGTAGTGCTAGTGGTGGTGCTAGTGGTGGTGCTAGTGGTGGTGGTAGTGGTGGTGGTAGTGGTGGTGGTAGTAGTGGTAGTAGTGGTAGTGGTGGTAGTAGTGGTAGTAGTGGTAGTAGTGGTAGTAGTGGTAGTAGTGGTAGTAGTGGTAGTAGTGGTAGTAGTGGTAGTAGTGGTAGTAGTGGTAGTAGTGGTAGTAGTAGTAGTAGTAGTAGTAGTAGTAGTAGTAGTAGTAGTAGTAGTAGTAGTAGTAGTAGTAGTAGTAGTAGTAGTAGTAGTAGTAGTAGTAGTAGTAGTAGTAGTAGTAGTAGTAGTAGTAGTAGTAGTAGTAGTAGTAGTAGTAGTAGTAGTAGTAGTAGTAGTAGTAGTAGTAGTAGTAGTAGTAGTAGTAGTAGTAGTAGTAGTAGTAGTAGTAGTAGTAGTAGTAGTAGTAGTAGTAGTAGTAGTAGTAGTAGTAGTAGTAGTAGTCAATATTGTCAACGCACTGGCTCAGAATCTTCAATAATTGAAAAAATTCAAAAATTTAAGATATTTTGGTTTATCCTACTGCCTGAGATTTGTCATTTTGTTTGAGGAAAGCCATATGGCATTAATGTTAACCCTTTACTGGTTAAATTTGTTCAGTAAAATCCAAATATGCGCTTACTTATTTAATGTACATTTGCAGGCACAGACAAGGTCATTCCCGAGAATACACCACTGGAACGACTGTCTCGGTTCCCGAGCCAGTCATTACAGTGGTAAATTTTCAAAAATACTCCAATCCCCGCCGGCAAATGGACATTGCCCAAGATCACTAAATTGACCGTTTTTGGCTGACCATCATGCAAGGGTTAATGTTGAATGATTGAGATGGATATTATGGATAGCTATTTGAGTTTTGCTTTTACCAAGATGTCACGTAGATTCGGATTTTTCTTGAACGCAATTACTCGTCGCTTGTTAAAGGGTTGTTTCAGTTTCTCCTGTAGGTTTTGATACTCATCTTTCAAAATTTTGGAAATTTCAACGTTTTTCCGATTATAGGTCAGAATGAATGGAATTTTGTCACGTTGATCAGATAAGCCTGGGTCCGAGTTTATTCCCCTTGGCCACTGTGTTTCGAGTTCTTTAATCCAAAACGATTCTCGAAGTTTTCTTTGTTTATCAGTTTCTTCTGCCGTATCTGAAAGGGGTGGCTGTTCAATCGGCATAATTTCAAAGTCACGAAGGACTAAATGGCCAGGAAGATTAAAATGTTCGGAAACATGTGTGTCTTCCTCTAGCCTAATATCTGAGAGGTGTCGAGTTGCCCGCCATCTTAATGGACATTTGGTTTCGCCGACATACTGTTTTTGGCACAATTTGCATGAAATTAGATAAATAACATTTTCAGAGTCACAATCTAGATTAGACTGAAGTTGGAACTTGCTTTTGTTCTGAAAGCTCGTGAAAGTATTCTGGTTTGGGAGAAATTCATCTAACTTGCACCTTTTCTTTCCGCATTTGCGAGATTCGCCTACACCTATAATAGGACGATTGTGAGAAATTTTGGTAGGCCGACGATTTGAGGCATTATCTGGAATGAAAATGTCATCAAGGTACCTGCGATAAATGAGGGGATGTTTTGGACACTGTTCTAACGCTTCCTCCTCCCACTCTGCTACGTAAATATTGGCAAAACATGGGCTAAAGCGCTTGCCCATCGCACAGCCGCAAATTTGTTGGTAAATTTCGCCATCGAATTCAAATTCATTGCCTTTCAGACTCAGCTCTAATAGAGCTATTACTTCTCTGTCTGGCCTGTTGGTGTCTGGGTAGTTCACGAATGCTCTACGGATAGAATTTATACCCTTCTCGATGTCAATGTTTGTATACATAGCATCGATGTCAAGCGTGACCAAGAATGAATTTGGAGGTATCCAGGTCTCAGAGACCTGTGATAAGAAGTCTTCTGTGTTTTTTAAGAAGCTGGGGTGTCTATTTGCTATTGGCTGTAGATGGTAATCGATGTATTCACTGATTCTGTAGGATTCTGAGCCACAATCAGAGATTATAGGTCGCCCGGGCGGTGACATTGTGTCCAACCACGAATCTATGGGTTTATGAATTTTTGGCAAAAGATAGAAAGTCCGTGGTTTTGACTCAAGTTTAGCAAAGAGATACTTATGTTGCTTTTCGGTGATCTTCTTGCTATCGAGCAATTTTTGAAGAATCTCATTAAATTTGCTGCAATTATTTTGCCAAAGTGGTTTGCTTAGTTTCTGGTAATGCTTTGGGTTACTAAGTTGTCGTTGTGCTTCACGTTTATAGTTATCTTTAAGCATTATTACAGTCGCTGACCCTTTATCTGCAGGTTTGATGACAATTTCGCTGTTTTTAGACAATTCAATTAATGCCTGGCGTTCCTCATAGGGTAAATTTGGTTGATCATTAGGGAATGTAGAATTTTTAACACGTTCTGAAAAGAGTTCTATGCTTTCACCGATCGCTGGGTCCAGGATTTTTACGTTTGGTGCCCAGCCAGTTTTTTCAATGAATGGTGGAATGTTACTATTAGAGTTACGAAAGAAGTCTGCTAACTTAATACGGTGACTAAATTCAGATGTTTCCATACAGCCATTATCTAAAAGAGCATCCAAACCTGTTTTAGGTTTTGGTGTTGGGACAAATGTAAGACCAAAATTGAGCAGTGACTGCTCTGCTTCACATAATGGGGAGCCAGTTAAATTGACAATATTACTGCCCAGTCCTGTTTCCGGGCGGATGTTACCCTGGCCCTTGTCTAGTTTAAATTTAGGAATTTAAGCCAGGCAGAATACATCGAGTTAGCTGTCTTCACAGTCCAATGAATGTTATCCTTAACAACATTAAATTCGGAGAGTCTAAGTGCAGGAATGACAGTCACAGATTTTGATGATTCAGCCGTCGAATTGATGGACTGAATCGCCTACTTCTGCTGAGCTGTCAACCGACTTGAATAGTTAAGTTTTGCGAAGTAAATCGCAGTCTTTGGGAATTTGGACTTAATCGCACTGAGAAGCAGCATTAATCTATGTTTTGAACTAGAGATGGGTTCATTCATATCATTAATGCCAATGTTGATCACTATTTTCTCTGGTTTAAATGATCCAGTGTACTTTTGAATTAGTCCTCTAGCATGACACAATTTAGCTCCTGGGTAGCAGGCAACTTGCTTTTCAGGGTGGGGCTCAACATTAATGCGACTCAGGTTCGAAGCTCCAAAGATGAGTACTTTGTTCGTGAGAACAGGTAGTCGCCAGTCAATTTTGTTTTCGATTTCATGACGAAATTTCCAAAAAATGTTTCTCTCCAACATGGTGGGTTGTTGGGGTCTATTTGCAAATTTAATAGGACGCACCTCCGGTGCATTACTTGGACCTGGAGTTGGAGAGAAGCTGGGCTGTGGCAGTTTCCCTGTTGGGGATGGGGTCTTGAGACCCGATGGTTGACTGCTCTTGGGGGATTTCTGAGAAGCGCCAGTCCGTGGACCAGATTTGCTACCATTAACCCTTTCCCTCTGTGGCAAGGGCGGATATTCGTTTGGGTCATTTAGATTGCCTAGTGGAGAGTCAGGTAGTGGGATTAATGATGCTTCAAATAGCATATCTCTAGGGCCAGAATCTAATGGTAGCAATGGAGAGATTTTATTGTCTACTCGTTTTGTGACTGGCGGCGAAGTTTCAGGTGATCTGAGGCGTTTTTTCATTTGTGATTGTGGGGCCACAGTTGGTATCATGACCAGAGGCGTGGCTTGTGCGAGATTTTGAATTGGTTGCTGAGATGGATCTATCGGTCGCACAAAATCGTAAAAAGAACTAATCGCATTAATGTCGAGCTTTCTATTATAATTGTTTTTTGCCCAGCGTATAGCATTGGATTTAGCACGACCTAGGTCTAAATGTGGCATTGCCTGTGTGAGGACTACTTCAGTTCTAATACTACCAAGTTGTTCATTATAGTGATTTAACATGGCCTTAATGGTAGATTTTGCCCACTCAAAATTCACATTCCAGATGGCAAAGTAGATGTCATCATTTGGTATAGCTGGCTTACAAAATCCATTCAGCTCTTCCACCTTCCTGCTAAGCCCATCAGGGAGAGTTTCGGCATCTAAATGCCTACGTAGCGTAGCAATATGGTGGAAGCATTGAATTATTTGGTAATACAGCTTTACCAGGCGCGCATGCGCAGATGAACCGCCTTTACCATCTCCATACTTCCTACGACCATTCTTCCTCGCAATAGCCATTCAGACAGACAATCGTTCAATCTAACTAGCAATCAGACAGGCAGTTGAGCAGGTAAGAACGATTCGATCAGGCAAACTCAAATTCAAGCACACAAATTCATTCACATCAACTACAAATTGAACCAATATATTACTTACACCTGAAAGACAAATTATAGAATTAACATGTAATATGCAAGGGTTAACAATACAACAATACAATACGCAATATTATAAGTTACTCACAGTAATTTTGGACACCGTCAATTGGCTAAATGCATTTCACATGTATGTGCTTCATCAGTAGCCTGTATGACAAATCTGTCAGTCCTTCAGTATAGACAGCTTTATATACGTTTACTGAATTCCTCAATCTCCTTTGAAAAACTACTCTATGGTTTAATTTGAACAATTGAACTTTGTGCAAGGTTTGAATTTCCTTTGATTCGGGTTTATCACAAACATCATTAATAAAGCCAATGATTAGTGGACTGGTTTCACTCCACACAGATTAGTGAAATTTTACTCTTCCGAATTGGATTGATAAGTGAGTAGTGTTTCCTTCACGAGATCATGAACCGATCATTCAAAGGTGTTATATGCTTTTGTTGGGACACTCAATTTTGCCTTTTGATTCCTTTTGA
>CM067369.1:3842101-3872101 GCA_034401795.1 Chaetoderma sp. LZ-2023a
ATCCATCCATCCATCCATTCATCCATCCATTCATCCATCCATTCATCCATCCATTCATCCATCCATTCATCCATCCATTCATCCATCCATTCATCCATCCATTCATCCATCCATTCATCCATCCATTCATCCATCCATTCATCCATCCATTCATCCATCCATTCATCCATCCATTCATCCATCCATTCATCCATCCATTCATCCATCCATTCATCCATCCATTCATCCATCCATTCATCCATCCATTCATCCATCCATTCATCCATCCATTCATCCATCCATTCATCCATCCATTCATCCATCCATTCATCCATCCATTCATCCATTCATCCATCCATTCATCCATCCATTCATCCATCCATTCATCCATCCATCCATCCATCCATCCATCCATTCATCCATCCATTCATCCATCCATTCATCCATCCATTCATCCATCCATTCATCCATCCATTCATCCATCCATTCATTCATCCATCCATCCATCCATTCATGGAAGGGAGGGAAGGAGGGATGGGAAAGATCCATCCATCCATCCCGATGTGGAGATGGAATGAGGGATGGGAAGGAAGGAAGAATAGAGTGGGCATGGCTGGATAGAGGGGGAGGACCATCCATCCACCCATCCACCCACGCTCTCACACACACACGCACACACACATACACACACGTACACGCTCACGCATGCACGTACCCACATTTACACACGCACGCATGTACGCACGTACACACATGTACACACGTAGGCACATGTATACACGCACGCACGCACACACCATTCACATTACACCCCCCCCCCCCCCCGCCCCACCCCCATGGATGGATGAGAGGCCGGATGATGGATGGGTAGGAGAGAAGGATAGAGCGGGGATCGGCCGGAGAAGGTGCAGGAGTGGGAGTTCGAGATGGACAGACGGGCAGTGGGACGGCAGAGTAGCGGGAGGGATGAGCAAATGGACTGACGGACAAGTGGACCATGTAACAGCCAGACCAGTGAATGCATGGGTGGATTGACAGGAGCTGATGGATGGTTAGGCTGGTGGACCAGTGAATGAGTGGAGAAGCAGGAGAGTGAATCCGGGAATGATTGTAGAATTTGGTATATAAGTCTCTCCACTGAAAGACCGACAGACTGCCTGACGGTGTCGACGGATATATAAGTTATGTTTTTACAAGGCAGCAAAATAACAGAACTGGCACTCGCAAGTATGTAGTCAATATTGTCAACGCACTGGCTCAGAATCTTCAATAATTGAAAAAATTCAAAAATTTAAGATATTTTGGTTTATCCTACTGCCTGAGATTTGTCATTTTGTTTGAGGAAAGCCATATGGCATTAATGTTAACCCTTTACTGGTTAAATTTGTTCAGTAAAATCCAAATATGCGCTTACTTATTTAATGTACATTTGCAGGCACAGACAAGGTCATTCCCGAGAATACACCACTGGAACGACTGTCTCGGTTCCCGAGCCAGTCATTACAGTGGTAAATTTTCAAAAATACTCCAATCCCCGCCGGCAAATGGACATTGCCCAAGATCACTAAATTGACCGTTTTTGGCTGACCATCATGCATGGGTTAATGTTGAATGATTGAGATGGATATTATGGATAGCTATTTGAGTTTTGCTTTTACCAAGATGTCACGTAGATTCGGATTTTTCTTGAACGCAATTACTGGTCGCTTGTTAAAGGGTTGTTTCAGTTTCTCCTGTAGGTTTTGATACTCATCTTTCAAAATTTTGGAAATTTCAACGTTTTTCCGATTATAGGTCAGAATGAATGGAATTTTGTCACGTTGATCAGATAAGCCTGGGTCCGAGTTTATTCCCCTTGGCCACTGTGTTTCGAGTTCTTTAATCCAAAACGATTCTCGAAGTTTTCTTTGTTTATCAGTTTCTTCTGCCGTATCTGAAAGGGGTGGCTGTTCAATCGGCATAATTTCAAAGTCACGAAGGACTAAATGGTCAGGAAGATTAAAATGTTCGGAAACATGTGTGTCTTCCTCTAGCCTAATATCTGAGAGGTGTCGAGTTGCCCGCCATCTTAATGGACATTTGGTTTCGCCGACATACTGTTTTTGGCACAATTTGCATGAAATTAGATAAATAACATTTTCAGAGTCACAATCTAGATTAGACTGAAGTTGGAACTTGCTTTTGTTCTGAAAGCTCGTGAAAGTATTCTGGTTTGGGAGAAATTCATCTAACTTGCACCTTTTCTTTCCGCATTTGCGAGATTCGCCTACACCTATAATAGGACGATTGTGAGAAATTTTGGTAGGCCGACGATTTGAGGCATTATCTGGAATGGATTCCAAGCCGTCTAATGTTTCAGATTTGATTTTGCGCAAGAATCATGAGGGGTAACCTCGTGGATTTAGGGCTTTGAATAGGGTAGAGCACGCTTCTTCAAAAATTTTTCTATCACTAGAATTCCTGTGAAAACGGATTATTTGTGATTTAACTATTCCTTTAAAAGTATGTGGTGGATGGAAAGATTTTTTGTGCAATAGCTGATGCGAATCGGTTGGTTTGAAATACACTTTGTAGTCTAAGTAGCCAGTTGTTTCATACTTTAGACCTTTATATACAGTTACATCCAGGAAATCTACGGACATCTCGTCAATGGTTGCTTTTAATTTGATATTCGGATCGTGATTGTTCAGAATTTCGAAAAATTCATCAAACTCTGCCTTTGTGTGTTGCCAAATCATGAAAATGTCATCAAGGTACCTGCGATAAATGAGGGGATGTTTTGGACACTTTTCTAACGCTTCCTCCTCCCACTCTGCTACGTAAATATTGGCAAAACATGGGCTAAAGCGCTTGCCCATCGCACAGCCGCAAATTTGTTGGTAAATTTCGCCATCGAATTCAAAATCATTGCCTTTCAGACTCAGCTCTAATAGAGCTATTACTTCTCTGTCTGGCCTGTTGGTGTCTGGGTAGTTCACGAATGCTCTACGGATAGAATTTATACCCTTCTCGATGTCAATGTTTGTATACATAGCATCGATGTCAAGCGTGACCAAGAATGAATTTGGAGGTATCCAGGTCTCAGAGACCTGTGATAAGAAGTCTTCTGTGTTTTTCAAGAAGCTGGGGTGTCTATTTGCTATTGGCTGTAGATGATAATCGATGTATTCACTGATTCTGTAGGATTCTGAGCCACAATCAGAGATTATAGGTCGCCCGGGCGGTGACATTGGGTCCAACCACGAATCTATGGGTTTATGAATTTTTGGCAAAAGATAGAAAGTCCGTGGTTTTGACTCAAGTTTAGCAAAGAGATACTTATGTTGCTTTTCGGTGATCTTCTTGCTATCGAGCAATTTTTGAAGAATCTCATTAAATTTGCTGCAATTATTTTGCCAAAGTGGTTTGCTTAGTTTCTGGTAATGCTTTGGGTTACTAAGTTGTCGTTGTGCTTCACGTTTATAGTTATCTTTAAGCATTATTACAGTCGCTGACCCTTTATCTGCAGGTTTGATGACAATTTCGCTGTTTTTAGACAATTCAATTAAGGCCTGGCATTCCTCATAGGGTAAATTTGGTTGATCATTAGGGAATGTAGAATTTTTAACACGTTCTGAAAAGAGTTCTATGCTTTCACCGATCGCGGGGTCCAGGATTTTTACGTTTGGTGCCCAGCCAGTTTTTTCAATGAATGGTGGAATGTTACTATTAGAGTTACGAAAGAAGTCTGCTAACTTAATACGGTGACTAAATTCAGATGTTTCCATACAGCCATTATCTAAAAGAGCATCCAAACCTGTTTTAGGTTTTGGTGTTGGGATAAATGTAAGACCAAAATTGAGCAGTGACTGCTCTGCTTCACATAATGGGGAGCCAGTTAAATTGACAATATTACTGCCCAGTCCTGTTTCCGGGCGGATGTTACCCTGGCCCTTGTCTAGTTTAAATGTAGGAATTTAAGCCAGGCAGAATACATCGAGTTAGCTGTCTTCTCAGTCCAATGAATGTTATCCTTAACAACATTAAATTCGGAGGGGAAAAGCCAACCCGATATTTTTGCACATTAGAAAAAGCACGGGCAATAGATAAGGTGATGTGCTCATTAAACATGCCGGATGGTTCAACCATCTTTACCAACAATGAAATGAGTACTATTGTATGCAATTACTATGAGTCATTGTACAAGTCAGAGGGAATTGATGAAGATGCAAAATTGGATTTGTTAGCAAATATAGACAAATAGGTGTCAGACACAGGCAGTGAATTTTGTGATCAACCCTTAACACTAGAAGATTTAACTAAATCCCTTAAAGGTATGAAACTAGAGAAATCACCGGGGTGTGATGGCCTTCCAGTTGAATTTTACCAAACGTGTTGACACCTTGTAGGTCCAATAATGGAAGAATTAGCCACTGAAATTTTTTAGAAAGGCCATTTACCACCAACTATGGCTAGGGCATACGTAAGGCTAATATATAAACGAAATGACAGACGTCTAATTCAGAACTACAGACCAATTTCTCTACTATGTGTAGACTACAAAATAATATCCAGATCACTAACATTGAAACTAGGTAGTGTTTTAGGAGAAATCTTTGGAACAGAGCAGACATGGGTTGCACCTAGGAGGACAATTTTCACCAATACCATGTTAATAAGAGACCTTATACAATTGGTTGAGAAGGATAGCATCCCTTCAGCTGTGATTGTCTTGGACAATGAAAAGGCATTTGACCGTGTGGAATGGGATTTTCTTTTTAATTCTTTGCAATCGTTTGGGTTAGGCTCAAACTTTATTAAATGGGTTACGATTTTATATACGAATATCAAGAGTAGCTATTTAGTGAACAATCAATTATCCAGAGAAATTGTCTTAGAACGTGGTGTTAGACAGGGGTGTTCCCTATCGCCATTATTATTTGTTATTGTGATGGAATCCCTTGGCATAGCATTAAGGCAAAATAATAACTTTCAAGGCATGTGTATTCGTGGCATAGAAAAAACACTTAAGCTATCACAATATGCTGATGACACAACTGTGTTTGCCAGTTCAAACAATGATTTTGCAATTTTAAACCACGTACTAGAAAAGTTCCTAAATGCATCTGGTTTGAAAATCAATAAAGGAAAATCCAAAGGATTAATTTTGGGGCCATGGAAAGAGCGGAATGACCAGCCACTTGAAATCAATTGGTCTAATGATACCATTAAGATTTTAGGCATCTATTTTAGCAGGAAACCGAATACAACACAAAATTGGAATGTACGAGTATCTAAGCTTAAGAGAATATTAGCGAATTGGAAGCGCCGTTGTCTTTCAATTTTTGGTAGAGTGTTTGTTGTCAACAACTTGGCATTATCTGGGCTATGGTATACAGCATCTGTTGTACACATGCCAAAACATGTAGAAAAGGAGGTTAATGAGTTGATATTGTCATTCATATGGGAAGAAAAGAATCATTTAGTTTCTTATCGTGTTCTCAATAATGCTAAGTTAGAAGGAGGACTTGATTTAATTGATATTAAAGTGAAATGTGTTTCATTAAGGTTAACATTTTTGAATGATCTTATTACATCATATGAGACGTGGGTATTGTGTTTCACGAGCTCTCATGGAGAGAATTGTAGAACCATTTCTGGCGGAGCATGTGTTTACCTCAAAGAAGCCACCTCCGAATAGCCAAATGATACCAGATGTGTTTAAAGATCAAGTTAAGGGGTTAGAAATATTTGACAGATACATGCCTTCACCTACGTGCTGGAAGGAAGTACTAGAACAGCAATTGTGGGGCAATAGTAATATATGTTATAACAATGCAGTACTTTATCTACCGTCCTTTGCAAAATATGGCATTCAACATTTATCGGATATGATACACCCTCAAACACGTAGATGGATTTCAATGCAAGACGTAGCTAGAAAGACACATATGAGGCATATAGATGTCCAGCGGTTGCTAAATAAAATAAAACATGCTGTACCAATTGAATGGTTTCGTCTGCCAAATGTAAATAATAATAGTTTGACTCCACAACCCGCATTAGTTCTTGATGATGAGATGTTAAAATACAAGATGAGATCCAAGGAATGGTACCATATTATGAGACGAAAACAAGTAACACCTCCCATAGCAATTAGGAGATGGGATGACTCAAGCTATAAACCATCCAGTTGGAAAAATGTATGGAAAATCTTACATTCTCCATCCATACCAAATATGGCTCGTGATTTATTGTGGCGATTACTACATCGACGTCTATGGGTGGGACACTTGACATACAAGTGCAATATTACGACTTCTGATAGGTGTTACTTATGTCAAACAGACGAGGAAACAATCGAGCATTTATTTGTGGAATGTCCAATATCGTCACAATTTTGGGATTATATCAGCCAAATCTTGGCAAAATTTGGAGCGAAGCCCATTGTTCTAGACACGCATGTAGTCTTATTTAGAGAATTTGGATCAAGCGGTGTAAATATCATAAAGTCTGAAAGGACTATTTTAATAACAATACTAACCATAGGTGTTTGGGCCATTTGGAAACATCGGTGTGCACAGACGAAAAATCCATCTATGGGCAATCACAATAGAGCAATAAAGGCAATATTTCGTTCATTGCTGCTGAATCATATTCCTTGCGAATATTTTAGATTAAAGCAGCATGGTAAAGAAAAAGTATTCAAGGACATATGGTGCAAAACAAACATAGTTTCAATAGAGTTGGGAGCTGTAAAAATAAATGAGCCTGCACTAGCTTAAATCATTTAATTACTACAGCTGATTTATCTGTGTCTTTTAATTAATCTGTGTCATGTAATTCATTTTAGTCTGCACTTTGATATTGTTATGTTTAATAATTCATGTTAAGAAATAAACAGCCTGGGGTAATTTAATAATCAATCGATAAAGTAATTTGCCATTGAATTATAAAATTGTCCCAGGTAATTTTAGGAATTTGCGCAGAGTTTTCTAGGGTTATTTGTTCCCGGGTAATTTACAAAACCTTACAACAAAGTAAATCAAAAATGGAAACAAGAGCGCCATCTATTTCCATCTATTTTTCTGTAATTTTCCTGCTGACTATATATGTTATGCTACCCGAATGCTACTACGCCCGCTGATCTTTAAGACTCAGCCCACTAGCGTCAATGATTGACTTATTTGTCATTGATTGACGAGTCACTTTTCATTTGTTGAATAGTTGCACTCGCCACACGGGTCTACTACCACACATGGATTGAATGGTAATTTACAAAACCTTATAATAAAGTAAATTGAAAATGTAAACAAGAGGGCCATCAATTTTTCTGGAATTTTTCTGCCGACTATATGTATTATACTACCCAAATGCTACTACGCCCGCTGATCTTTAGAGAATCAGCCCACTGGCGTCAATGATTGACATATTTGTCATAGATTGACGAGGCACTTTTCATTTGTTGGATAGTTGCACTCGCCACACGGGTCTACTACTACACCTGGGTTGAATAGTAATGCCTTTGTTAAGTTTTGTTTTGCTATCGGAGCTTTATCAGCATATTGTTTTGTATCTATACTTTTTAAGCCATATGTATTTATAGATTGTATTAATGCTCATTATTTATCATTGTTTTGGTGTAATATTAATCAAGATTACTAGTTCACCAGGTTTTTTTCTGGGGGTTTGCAAGCCTTTTTAAAGGAGTTCCTCCGTGAAGTTTGTCCGACTGCGTCAGCGTCGGTTTTTCAAAAAAAAAAAAAAGTAGTAGTAGTAGTAGTAGTAGTAGTAGTAGTAGTAATAGAGCAATAAAGGCAATATTTCGTTCATTGCTGCTGAATCATATTCCTTGCATATATTTTAGATTAAAGTAACATGGTAAAGAAAAAGTATTCAAGGACATATGGTGCAAAACAAACATAGTTTCAATAGAGTTGGGAACAGTAAAAATAAAAGAGCCTGCACTAGCTTAAATCATTTAATTATTACAGCTGATTTATCTGTGTCTTTTAATTAATCTGTGTCCTGTAATTCATTTTAGTCTGCACCTTGATAGTGTTATGTTTAATAATTCATTTAAACAAATAAACAGACTGGGGTAATTTAATAATCGATCGATAAAGTAAGTTGCCATTGAATTATAAAATCGTCCTGGGTAATTTTAGAAACTTGCACAGGGTTTTATAGGGTTATTTGTTCCTGGGCAATTTACAAAACCTTACAACAAAGTAAATCAAAAATGTAAACAAGAGCGCATCTATTTCCATCTATTTTTCTGTAATTTTACTGCTGACTATATATGTTATGCTACCCAAATGCTACTACGCCCGCTTATCTTTAAAGAATCAGCCCACTGGCGTCAATGATTGACTTATATGTGTCATTGATTGACGAGTCACTTTTCATTTGTTGACTAGTTGCACTCGCCACACGGGTCTACTACTATACCTGGGTTGAATAGTAATGCCTTTGTTAAGTTTTGTTTTGCTATCGGATCTTTATCAGCCTATTGTTTTGTATCTATACTATTTAAGCCATATGTATTTATAGATTGTATTAATGCTCATTATTTATCTTTTGTTTTGGTGTAATATTAATCAGGCTTACTAGTTCACCCAGTTTTTTTTCTGGGGGTTTGCAAGCCTTTTTAAAGGAGTTCCTCCGTGAAGTTTGTCCGACTGCGTCAGCGTCGGATTTTCAACAAAAAAAAGCAAAGAAAAAGAGTAGTAGTAGTAGTAGTGGTAGTGGTAGTAGTAGTGGTAGTAGTAGTGGTAGTAGTAGTGGTAGTAGTAGTGGTAGTAGTAGTGGTAGTAGTAGTGGTAGTAGTAGTGGTAGTAGTAGTGGTAGTAGTAGTGGTAGTAGTAGTGGTAGTAGTCGTGGTAGTAGTAGTGGTAGTAGTAGTGGTAGTAGTAGTGGTAGTAGTAGTGGTAGTAGTAGTGGTAGTAGTAGTGGTAGTAGTAGTGGTATTAGTAGTGGTATTAGTAGTGGTATTAGTAGTGGTATTAGTAGTGGTATTAGTAGTGGTATTAGTAGTGGTATTAGTAGTGGTATTAGTAGTGGTATTAGTAGTGGTATTAGTAGTGGTATTAGTAGTGGTATTAGTAGTGGTATTAGTAGTGGTATTAGTAGTGGTATTAGTAGTGGTATTAGTAGTGGTATTAGTAGTGGTATTAGTAGTGGTATTAGTAGTGGTATTAGTAGTGGTATTAGTAGTGGTATTAGTAGTGGTATTAGTAGTGGTATTAGTAGTGGTATTAGTAGTGGTATTAGTAGTGGTATTAGTAGTGGTATTAGTAGTGGTATTAGTAGTGGTATTAGTAGTGGTATTAGTAGTGGTATTAGTAGTGGTAGTAGTAGTGGTAGTAGTAGTGGTAGTAGTAGTGGTAGTAGTAGTGGTAGTAGTAGTAGTGGTAGTAGTAGTGGTAGTAGTAGTGGTAGTAGTAGTGGTATTAGTAGTGGTAGTAGTAGTGGTATTAGTAGTGGTATTAGTAGTGGTATTAGTAGTGGTATTAGTAGTGGTATTAGTAGTAGTAGTAGTAGTGGTAGTAGTAGTAGTAGTAGTAGTAGTAGTAGTAGTAGTAGTAGTAGTAGTAGTAGTAGTAGTAGTAGTAGTAGTAGTAGTAGTAGTAGTAGTAGTAGTAGTAGTAGTAGTAGTAGTAGTAGTAGTAGTAGTAGTAGTAGTAGTAGTAGTAGTAGTAGTAGTAGTAGTAGTAGTAGTAGTAGTAGTAGTAGTAGTAGTAGTAGTAGTAGTAGTAGTAGTAGTAGTAGTAGTAGTAGTAGTAGTAGTAGTAGTAGTAGTAGTAGTAGTAGTAGTAGTAGTAGCATGAATAGCATGAATAGCATGAATAGCATGAATAGCATGAATAGCATGAATAGCATGAATAGCATGAATAGCATGAATAGCATGAATAGCATGAATAGCATGAATAGCATGAATAGCATGAATAGCATGAATAGCATGAATAGCATGAATAGCATGAATAGCATGAATAGCATGAATAGCATGAATAGCATGAATAGCATGAATAGCATGAATAGCATGAATAGCATGAATAGCATGAATAGCATGAATAGCATGAATAGCATGAATAGCATCAATAGCATCAATAGCATCAATAGCATCAATAGCATCAATAGCATCAATAGCATCAGTACACAGTTGAAAATGAATTTTACAAGCATCTCTACCCCTCCGGACAACACGTATCTATCACAATACAGATTTTAAGTCCCCAGATACTAGTCACGCTGTTGTTATCTGAGGCTGGTGGAAGGCAAGTGTTCAGGTACTTTCAACGATTATTGCACCGGAACCTAGATTGTCAACTGTCAGCGAAAACCGTGAAATGGCAATACTATAAATGGCAATCAGTGTGCGATAGCACAGCCTGGCGATTTGATTTTCGGTATTTTGGCTATATCATGAATGAATTCAATCGAAATATGTGCAAAGATATCGATATTGTGTTTGACAGTTACAGAGAACTGTCCATTCAACTAGTAAAGTAGATAAAAGGCTGAAACATGGATCTAGAGATAAAAACGCATGGTCCAGCAATAACAATTCTTGATAAGCATCGTTGTACGAATTGTACGTCTACTATTTAATAAACATGCTGTTGAATATTTTGAAACTAATTTTACTGGGCGCTGTTGCTTTCATAGGCCGCAATAGCACCCTGTCAAGTTTCAAAATATTCAGGAGATGTGCGGGACATAGTAAAAACAGGATTCCTCCATTCACCTGGCCACTGCCGGATGTTTTCCTCACAATTCGAAAGCAATACGTGTGAAATTGTGAAGGAAATCGAGGTGATTTGATTTAGGCAAATAATGCAAATCTACATCAAATGCCAACTTTACAGCATAAATAGAAATATTTTACATGACCCAGTCAAATATGGTGTTGCTCATTTGCTTTCACATAATGTGAGGTTTGTATGACTGGATAGTCAGGCCACGTGACACATTAAAAGTTATTTTTGCCTGTTAGTGGTCGTTATAGGTCCTGTAGACAACTTCTTACAACGCGCATGCAACGTGTAGAGATATGGGTTAATAGCCCCATTTACAGGCAGTATTAGCACAGCAAGAAAAGCCACAGCATCAGCATTCAGGGAAAGACCTATGTAACGACCCAAGCTAAAAATTAGTATTGGCATCCAGCAAATTAGGTCAGTGATAACAATCATGAATAGTTTACGAGCCATCTTTATCTCAGACTCATTGTCATGAATGCCATCACCAGTCTGTGATTGGTTGATACTTCGAAAGATGATAATATATGCTACAATTATGTAAATACATGCTACAGCATCAGGAAGAGTGAAAACCACTAGAAGATACTGCCACCCTGATGTTAAGAGTGGAGAAAAGCTATACGGTATGCATACGGAATTACGACCGTAAAAATCTCCAAAGAATTTATCATTAGAAAATGGCAAAGCACATGCGAGAATCGTAAACACCCACCCTATGCCACAAACAATATATGCTGCTTTCTTGGTAAAAGTTCTTGAAGAAAGCGGATATACAATTTTCCAGAAACGATCGGAAGTGATGCAGACTAGCAGAAACAATGACATTTGTGATGATAATGTTGCAAGAAACCCAATAATTTTACATGCCGAACCTTCACGCCAGTCCACGTCGTGGATTATATATTCGCCTCTATAGTGAAGGTCAAACGATGCAAGAACAACAAGATACACACCCATAAACAAATCAGACACAGCCAAATTGTAGATAAATACAAGGCCCGGTGTATCAATTCCTGATAGAAGTCGCCAAATAATAACAATACAGTTTCCAGAAATGGACATTACCCCGGTTATCCAAATAGTTATTCGGAGAAAACTGCTACCCATTAGATCATTGCAGGTTGAAAATACGTCTTTGTCAGGCCAACAATAATCCGCATTTGCAGCAAAGCAACAGAATCGAAACGAGCTTGTGAAAAGATGCTCGGTTTGTATTTCTTCAAAGACCTCTGATGGTACCATTTTCAAGGAATTTCCTGTTAAATTAACTGATTCTAGCTTTGGCAGATCGGCAAAGGTACCAGTTTCTATACGCTCGATAGCATTGAAAGATAGATCGAGCATCTTAAGACTGGATAAACCATGAAAGGCTGATCTTGGGAGAGCCTTAATGGCAGACCAGCTAATGTTTAAAACACGCAATAGACGAAGACCACGAAATGTGTCTGTGTTGATAATTTCAAGCTGATTTTCGCTGAGGTCCAAAAATTTCAGTTTACCCAGTTCCCTGAAGGTTCCTGGAATAATGTATGTAATTGTGTTGCCTTTCAAATACAATTTCAGTAAATTGTGCTGCATTTTGAAAGTATCGATGGATAACAATGTCAGTTTATTACTGTTGAGAGTCAGGATGGCAAGATATGGAAAGGAGAAAAAAGTTGAGTTATTGATTTCAACAGGGTTATTCTCTAAGTTAATCACTCTAGCGTCGGACTGGATGCTTGCTAATTCTGTTAGGTTACTTGAGCTGCAATCAAATACATACCCAAAGCAATGGCATTCAGAAGGGCAATCCCAGATATATTTATATTTCACATCACTCTGATCTATAGAACAATCCATTCTTACATTATCGGCATCAAGGGCAGATAAGCAGTTCCGGCTTCTTCCACAGCGTAGTAGTCCTGCACAGACATAGCGATCACAGTGCAGTTCATCTTCCCCATCCATACAATCCCATTTACCATCACACACCTTTCTGATAGGTAAGCAATAGGATGATACACATTTGAAGTAACCCCATGGGCAGATGAACCTTTCGCAATGGAGTAAGTGTGATAAATCTCGGCAAATTCCTGTATCAATATCGTCATGTAAGCAAACCTGAGTGCGTGGGAAGTGGCTATGAATCTTTCTGTCATGCTTATATTGGCACCATGTATCGTTATAGCCTGGGCCCATGGTTGGGTGCCAAGATGTAGGTATATCTGACGCATCTTGACAGTCGGCCATTTCATCATGTAGTACTGCACGAGCATGTGCAATACATTGACCGGACGAACAAAGGAAAGCATTGCAAGAGCTGTGGTATTTACATTTATCCTGTTCTTCATCTGACTGATCAAGGCAGTTGACGAGGCCATCACAGACCTGGTTGTGGTGTAAACACTGCTTGTTTCGGCAAAATCGACCCCAGCCTGATCGACAGTGAGTCACGTGTTTACAGTCTGATTCGTCCTCACCATCTGCACAGTCTGGTTGAAAGTCGCAATACTTTGAGATAGGAATTACTGACTTGTTATTACACTCAAATAACATGTCAGGTTTCCCACACGTCTTTTCCTCTTCTCCTCCAATACAATCCGGATA
Organism: Chaetoderma sp. LZ-2023a; assembly: GCA_034401795.1. Taxonomy (NCBI): domain Eukaryota; kingdom Metazoa; phylum Mollusca; class Caudofoveata; order Chaetodermatida; family Chaetodermatidae; genus Chaetoderma; species Chaetoderma sp. LZ-2023a. The sequence goes on from CM067369.1 coordinate 3,855,412, forward strand.
GCCATCACATACACTATCTGGAGAGAGACAGCTTCCATCAGCACATGTGAACTGGTAGGGCTTACAGTCAGTATGATGCTGTATCTCTTTCTGCGGATGCATACATAACACATACTTCGGCCCACAGGTAACATAGAGAAGCTGCTTATATAACACCATCTTAGAGCTACCCAGGTGTCGAATGCGGCTACTATAGCTAAATGTACCCTTACTGCTAAAGTCACATATTTCCATGTAGCCGTCAAACTCGTTAACCCATCGATGTTCTACTGGTTGACATTTGATAGACAACGTCCAATTTTTCCCTAAAATGCGCTCTCCAGTTAGCTGCCCACTAGTTTGTAGACATCCCAGAGTTGTCTGGTTAAGCCGAACCCATATTGCACCAAAACTCGGTCTATGATCCAAAGCTCGTAAATAGTCAGTCACTTGTTCCAAATTATCTTCATTTGCGAGGAAAACTGAATTTATTGCACCACAAGTTTGGACGGCTTCCTCAATGGTAAAACTACGTGGAATGAGATATGGTGACGGGCTTCCTATCAGCAGTACACATACGTCATTGAGTATATACCAGTTTCCCTCACAGCTCCACCTCCTCTGTACCTGGGATGGTGTATAGGCATAGTATGGTGAGGGATGATAGGTGCTATTAAACTGTTCTGGACGTGGTGTCGATGTTTCCATTGTATTTCCATTAGCATCCAGTTCATCATCTGACTCACATATAAAATAATCTGCATACAAAGCATCGCAATTCGTCTTTACCCAGTTGCTAGAGTAATGTGGGTTTCCTAATAGCATGGTAACACATCGTAAGTCCGGACTGTAAGCGGGTTGCTGTTGAATAAGTTGGTGTGCAACTTGGAAACGTTCATTATAATAAAGACGGGCGTTTTCAAGTGGCCCATATACATACCAGTCAGTGAATGTAAGGGGATTGCCGTCAGCCCACCGATGTTCACGCCACTGTGAAATAAGCATATAATCAAGCAGTTATAAAACACGTACACGCACATATATAGGCAATAGACTATAGACAAAAGCTCTTATTACATCACTTCATCAAGGTTTCTTTTCTTTTTGTTTTGGAAACATATCATTATATTTATGAGCTGTAATGTAGGTCAGATAAACACGTGCTTCCAACATTTCGTAATGGACATTTCAAGTTGATCCATCAATCATGATGTCATAATCAACTACGTGCTGTGTAGGCTGATGCCATAATCAATGACATCGTGAATGATGTAGATAAGTGCGTGAGGAATGCTTAATTGATGACGGACTAAGCGTTGTTGTATGACATGTTGAATATGTTGAAGCTAATTTGACTGGGCTCTGTTGCTGTCTATGGCAGCGACAGTGCCAAGTCAAATTAGTTTCAACATATGCAATGTGTGGTCATGTAAAGGGAAGGGCTAGCCAACCCGAAACCAGTAAGACGCCACCTCAGGCTACACCACAGCTACCTCGTTGGATGGCAATACCTTGATGCACAGACACAGGCAAGACCCGATTTGCTGCTTCTGCGCTATGCTGGATCACTGGGAGAACCCCTGTAATAGCCAGGTTTCTCATAGGGCAGGGCATGGCCACGTATGAATGATACCATTGACTTGGTATACACCTTTTAGATTGTACATATTATCTTCGGAAATATGGTTTATGATTAGTATGTCCCTTGGAGTGTGTGGTACTGCTAGGAAGCATTAGAATCCAAGTTTCTCGAAACAGCCAACTCGAAATTGCAGCCATATATTGACACATAACATAGACAAACTGGAATAAAGTAACCCACGATTTAGCCACGCCATTAATTGCCTGCCTCTGGCTTGGATGTTGCTAAGATCTCAGTGCCCACTTAGGCGACTCCTGATTGGTCAAGAACAAACACAGAGCGACAGCCATTCGTCAAAAGAAAATGAGATGCAGAGCTGACCAGTATAAAACTAGCCGGCTCTGTAGCGACACTTAGCCACGTCAAGGTCTGATTATGGGAGATTCGATAATGACACCCGTCGACGGTCCTGTTTTACTCGTCCTGCCTCACCAACTTTGCTTGTGAATTTCAAAACAAATCTTTATAATGTTTTGACAACTAGGTATGGGCGATATTTACTTAGCCTCTGCTCAGGGCAATTTTTTTAATGGTTGCTAGGAAAAGCGGCCAAACTAATAGCTTAAAAGTAGATGAATAGTCTCACACTGCAAAGAACATTCCACCACTCCTTATGCTTCTCAAAGAGATTTGTGTACAGACACACTGCGCCTTCCCAGCGTAAGGACTGAACGCACCATGACTGCAGCCCAATCCCCTCAGTGCCGCCCTGCTTCTATCCGGACCAGTGAACAGAAGCCCCCATACCCTCATGCTGAAGAGCTGTGAGGCTCCACTTCTAATACCTGCCACTGACCGAGTTCCACTTTTGTGCCACCGAATTCCCTCTGTCTGAAGGACGCTTCGCAATTGAACTACCTATTGACGTGAACTTTGAACATTGCTTTTCCAGTGCTTGCTTTCTCCTAAGGATCTGCCTCGACTATCTCGATTCCTAGAAATGCCACCCCTCTGGATTTGTGATCTCCGGCCTCCGAGGACTATGTCACCGCGTGACACTGCACCTTGTGAATATATCTATGTAGACCCAGTTACTGTGGGACCTTTTTGTGACTGTGAACTTTGTACGGCTCTACTGAGATATTGCAATTGTGCATTAAATCTTTAACTGTATTTACTGATCTAGGTTTTCTATTCCTTGCAGATATATAGACTTAAGCGCCAGTTCTTCTTCTTTCCCCTGCTCTTCTAGAGACCATTTCTTTTTCACTTAGGTAACACTCAAAAAGGGATTGACCATCTTAGCTGTCACTTGCGGATGACAATCTCATGCCCTGCTCTACATGAAGAAATAGGCTAGTGTCATAAGCGGTGTCGGTCTATTGATATCATAAAGGATTCACATTTACGGACGTCCACCTTAGCGACTAAATTTGTCAGCAGCATCCTTTGCGCTTCACACAGCTAGAAGATTCTGAATAGCCCTGCGATCGAAGATGCCCGACCCTCTGCCCAAAAGGCATTTTCCCCGCTGCCTTGGTAAAAGAAGTAGGGTGGGGGTAAAAATGATACCACCTCCATCTATCACGGATCACCTTGATTCTTTCAAACCTTCATCTGTGGACATTCTTGCACATGGTGAACTACATTTACCAAACACTGACATTGTGGTTCTTAAGAAGAAGCCGGTGGAAAAGGAATAATAATAATAGTGAATAATAACTAGAGGTTAGAGGACTAACCTCAGAGGTTCCAAGAACAGGTTTCTGGTCAAAGGTGTCAGGAATGTCACTGTCAGCTATTTTTAATATCTGGTGAACACATTGAAAAAAGACCAAAGACCATGAATATTATCAAACATGGACAAAAACCATCAAAATGGTAGAAAAACAAACAGAAATTGTCAAAAACGGCAGAAATAAGGTGAAAATCTGTCAGAGGACCAAGAATTGTAAAAAATTATGATAAATGGTCAAGAAGCATCAAAAATGGAAAAAATAACCAAAATAGACAGATATGGTAAGAATTTGTCAAAATCTGTCAGAAAGGGACCAAAAATGGTAAAAAAAACTATTTAAAAAATAACCAAAATTGTAAAACTTGCAAAACTCGGTCATTTCTTTCTTCTTCTTCTTTTCGTTCGCTGATCATACCGCCAGTCCTGTAAGTGACTATCGACATGATCATAAGCGTTAAGTGCGTGGATCCATGGTTTATTAGAGTGCGCCGTGCGGCCTGGAACCTCCGTCTTCAGCACTCGAGGTTTCTGTCAGGGTTACCTCACCCTTACCTCCTTTGGTCGCCTCTTACGACACGCAGAGGATACGGAAGGTGTATTCTAAGCCCCACCTACAGGGCCAAAATAGCGAAAAACAATCAAAAATTACCCAAAAAGACAAAAAACGGAAAAAATTATCAAATATGGACAGAAACCATAAAAACAACAAAAATGATCAGAAATGAAAAGAATTGTCAAAAACAGCAGAAAATCAGTCAAAACCCAGAATTGTCAAAATGATGAATAATGATCAAAAAGCATCAGAAATGGGAAAAATTACCAAAAATGACAGAAATGGGAAAAATTGGTCCAAATCGGCTAAAAAGGACTAAAGTGACCAAAAAATAATAAAGTGACGAAAATGAGAAAAAGTTGACAAAGTCGGTAAAAAAAGATTCAAAATTGGCAAAAAATAATAAGAAATGGACAAAAACCCTAAAGAAAGTAGTCAAATTGATAAAAACGAGTAAATATTATCAGAAATGGCCGAAATAGGTCAAAACCTGTTCAAATTGGTCAAAAATGTCCAAAATTGGCATAAAATAATCAAAAACGGACAAAAACACAAAAATGTTGTAAAAAATTATCAAAAAAGAGGAAACTGATAAAAAAAACACTGGCCAAAATCTGTTAAAATTTGGAAAAATGGTCACAATCAGTCCAAAATGACCAAAAATCGTGTCAAATGATAAAAAATTATCAAGAAGCATAAAAAATGGTACACACACTACCAAAAACAATCACAATTGTCAGAAATGGTAAAAAAAAAATACTAATTCAGCGATAAATGGGTTAATCACGATTTGCAATTTAGCATTAAAACGGTTAATAAAGGAATTCAGCAGTAAAGTCGTTAATTGAGACTTATAATTCAGCAGTAAAAGGGTTAATTGACACATGACATTCAGCAGTAGAAGGGTTAATTAAAACATGTAATTCAGAAGTAAAACGGTTGATTGAGTACTGTAATTCAGCAGTAAAAGTGTTAATTTAACCATGTGATTCAGCATGTGATTCAGCAGTAAAAGGGTTAATTTAGCCCCTGTGATTAAGCCGTAAAATGGTTAATTGACACTTGCTATTCAGCAGTAACCGTAAAATGGTTAATTGACACTTGCTATTCAGCAGTAAAAGGTCTAATTGACACTTATTATTCAGCAGTAAATTGGTTAATTGAGTACTGTAATTCAGCAGCAAAAGTGTTAATTTACCCTTATCATTCAGCAGTAAAACGGTTAATTGACACATGTAATTCAGCAGTAAAAGGGTTAATCGAGACTTGTAATTCAATGAGTGGTCATTCCGCAGTAAATAGGTCAATGGGACTGATTTATGCCAAAGGATTATTGGAAGTAATCCTTATAATTCATGAGTAAAAGGGTTAATTCTGATGCTTAATTATAATCATGTAGCTCTTGGTAGTACCAAGATGGCCGACAGTCATCGACAGTTAGAAGGCAATAAAAACTTCCAGCTGTAATCACCCGGTAATCATCAAGTTGTCACCATAAATTTACTCGACGGTGGAAACTATAACATGTCTGACCTCTTGATTAAGGAACACCTGTATTTGCTATATGTTATGTTGTAATTTGGTGCGTTCATATCTCGATTCTGTGGACATCCTCGCACATGGTGAACTATATTTAAAAAATGCTGACATTGTGGTTCTGAAGAAGAAGCCGGTGGAAAAGGAATAATAATAAAAATAATAATAATAATAATAATAAAAGTAGTGAATAATAATAACAAGAATCAGTACAATTTCTAAAGGGTTTCAAGTGAAGCTGCTTGGAACCCTAATAATAATAATCAGAACAATTACAATAGGCTTCCAGCAGAGCTTTGCTCTTGGCTTGGAAGCCTATTAATCGGAACAATTACAATAGTCTTCGAGCAGAGCTTCGCTCTCAGCTTGGAAGCCTAATAATAATAATAATAATAATAATAATAATAATAATAATAATAAATATAATAATGGTGAATAAGAATCCGTACTATTTCTAAAGGGTTCCAAGTGGAACAAGCTTGGAACCATAATATATGGAACAATCACTCCAGTCTTCCAGAGCTTCGCTCTTGGAAGCCTAATAAACGGAACAATCACTCTAGTCTTCCAGAGCTTCGCTCTCAGATGCCTAATAAACGGAACAATCACTCTAGTCGCCCAGAGCTTCACTCTCACAAGCCTAACAAATGGAACAATCACTCTAGTCTCCCAGAGCTTCACTCTCGGAAGCCTAATAAATGGAACAATCACTCTAGTCTCCCAAAGCTTCGCTCTCGGAAGCCTAATAAACGGAACAATCACTCTAGTCTCCCAGAGCTTCGCTCTCGGAAGCCTAGTAAATGGAACAATCACTCTAGTCTTCCAGAGCTTCACTCTCGGACGCCTAATAATAATAATGAACATAACAATCACTCTAGTCTCCCAGAGCTTTGCTCTCGGAAGCCTAATAAATGGAACAATCACTCTAGTCTTCCAGAGCTTCACTCTCGGAAGCCTAATAATAATAATGAACATAACAATCACTCTAGTCTTCCAGAGCTTCGCTCTCGGAAGCCTAATAATAATAAATGGAACAATCACTCTAGTCTTCCAGAGCTTCGCTCTCACAAGCCTAAGAAATGGAACAATCACTCTAGTCTCCCAGAGCTTCTCTCTCGGAAGCCTAATAAAGGGAACAATCACTCTAGTCTTCCAGAGCTTCGCTGTCACAAGCCAAATAAATGGAACAATCACTCTAGTCTTCCAGAGCTTGGCTCACGGAAGCCTAATAAATGGAACAATCACTCTAGTCTCCCAAAGCTTAGCTCTCGGAGACCTAATAAACGGAACAATCACTCTAGTCTCCCAGAGCTTCACTCTCGGAAGCCTAATAAATGGAACAATCACTCTAGTCTCCCAAAGCTTCGCTCTCGGAAGCCTAATAAATGGAACAATCACTCTAGTCTCCCAGAGCTTCGCTCTCGGAAGCCTAATAAATGGAACAATCACTCTAGTCTTCCAGAGCTTCACTCTCGGAAGCCTACTAATAATAATGAACATAACAATCACTCTAGTCTTCCAGAGCTTCGCTCTCGGAAGCCTAATAATAATAAATGGAACAATCACTCTAGTCTTCCAGAGCTTCGCTCTCACAAGCCTAAGAAATGGAACAATCACTCTAGTCCCCCAGAGCTTCTCTCTCGAAAGCCTAATAAACGGAACAATCACTCTAGTCTTCCAGAGCTTCGCTGTCAGAAGCCAAATAAATGGAACAATCACTCTAGTCTTCCAGAGCTTGGCTCACGGAAGCCTAATAAATGGAACAATCACTCTAGTCTCCCAAAGCTTAGCTCTCGGAGACCTAATAAACGGAACAATCACTCTAGTCTCCCAGAGCTTCACTCTCGGAAGCCTAATACATGGAACAATCACTCTAGTCTCCCAAAGCTTCGCTCTCGGAAGCCTAATAAACGGAACAATCACTCTAGTCTCCCAGAGCTTCACTCTCGGAAGCCTAATAAATGGAACAATCACTCTAGTCTTCCAGAGCTTCACTCTCGGACGCCTACTAATAATAATGAACATAACAATCACTCTAGTCTTCCAGAGCTTCGCTCTCGGAAGCCTAATAATAATAAATGGTACAATCACTCTAGTCTTCCAGAGCTTCGCTCTCACAAGCCTAACAAATGGAACAATCACTCTAGTCTCCCAGAGCTTCTCTCTCGGAAGCCTAATAAACGGAACAATCACTCTAGTCTTCCAGAGCTTAGCTGTCAGAAGCCAAATAAATGGAACAATCACTCTAGTCTTCCAGAGCTTGGCTCTCGGAAGCCTAATAAATGGAACAATCACTCTAGTCTCCCAAAGCTTAGCTCTCGGAGACCTAATAAACAGAACAATCACTCTGGTCTCCCAGAGCTTCACTCTCGGAAGCCTAACAAATGGAACAATCACTCTAGTCCACCAGAGCTTCGCTCTCAGAAGCCTAATAAACGGAACAATCACTCTAGTCTTCCAGAGCTTCACTCTCGGATGCCTAATAATAATAATAATAATAATAATAAACATAACAATCACCCTAGTCTTCCAGAGCTTCGCTCTCGGAAGCCTAATAATAATAAACGGAACAATCACTCTAGTCTTCCAGAACTTCGCTCTCGGAAGCCTAAAAAGAGTCTCACCCTAAGAAACCCGGGCCAAACATGAAAAAGTATGCCAACCTAGCCCTGCCTCTTTGCATGCCTCGAGGGAATAAGTGTTATATGGTTCGTTCTCGACATGCTCAGCGCCGGCAAAAGATGTGGATTGCAGACTAACTCTGTGGTGACTGGAAGAAGTGAATAAGCTCTCCATGCCTTCCAGGAAGGTCACCGATATCTGCTATCTGCTTCCTTAACCCTCACCGTGACTAGATACGATCCTTTCTTATATGCTTTTGTGTGTTATCTGTCTATGTCTTGTTATATGTGGTTGTGCTGACACATGGAGTGGGATTCACTCATTGGCTTCTGGGACACCGCCCGGCAAGATTATATGCGCCGTTGGCCTGAGGGAGTAGTGCAGTGGGTACCAGGAAGGTCACCATAGTCTGCCATCTGCTTCTTTAGTCCCGCCATAAATAGATAAGCTGCTTATTCAATGCCTCTGTGCTGCTGATTTGTCCTTGTCATGTCATTTGTGGTTGTGCTGACAGACGATTAGAAGTTGCTCATTGGTTGCTATGATGTACATGCATGCGTGTGCATATATATATATATATGTATATGTATGTATATGATATTGTCAAACGCACTGGCTCAGAAGTTTCAAAATTGAAAAAATTCTTGTTTATTTTATTTATTCCTTGTGATTGTCATTTTGTTTTAGAGACGCCATATGGCCTAATTATCACACAATGATAAATCACTGAGTGGTATTTTTGAAAACCTATTTCAGTTTGGCTTTTACTAAGATGTCACGTAGATTCGAATTTTTCTTAAATGCAATTACTGGGCGCTTGTTGAAAGGTTGTCTGAGATTGTCCTGTAAGTTGTGATATTCTTCTTTTAGGATTTTGGCAATTTCAACATTTTTCCGATTGTATGTGAGAGTAAATGGGATAATCTCTCTTTGATCTAAGAGGCCTGGGTCAGAATTTATGCCCCTAGGCCATTGTGTTTCTAACTGTTTAATCCAGAATGATTCTCTTAGTTTTCTTTGTTTATCAGTTTCCTCTGTTGTGTCTGAAAGAGGTAGCTGTTCGATAGGCATAATTTCAAAGTCACGAGGGACTGAATGATCAGGAAGATTAAAATGTTCAGCCACATTTGTGTCTTCCTCTAGTCTAATATCTGAGAGGTGTCTAGTTGCACGCCACCTTAGTGGATTTTTAGTTTCGCCGACATACTGCTTTTGACACAATTTGCATGAAAGTAAATAAATGACATTTTTAGAATCACAATCTAAAATTGACTGAATTTGAAATTTGCTTTTGTTTTGAAAGCTTGTGAATGTACTCCGGGAAGGAAGAAAACTATCCAATTTACACCTTTTCTTTTCGCATTTCCGAGATCCTCCTTCACCTACAATCGGACGATTATGACAAATTTTGGTAGGCCGAGAATTTATGGCATTATCCGGAATGAGTTCCAAATTACGCAAAGTTTCAGACTTTATTTTACGTAGGAACCGAGAAGAGTACCCTCTCGGTCTGAGAGCTTTGAATAAGGTCGAACATGATGATTCAAAGTTTTTCCTATCACTCGAATTTCTATGAAAGCGGATTATTTGTGATTTTACAAGTCCCTTGAAAGTATGCGGTGGATGGAATGATGTCTTGTGCAGTAGTTGATGGGAGTCGGTTGGCTTAAAATAAACTTTGTAGTCTAAGTAACCAGTTGTTTCATACTTTATACCTTTGTATAAGGTTACATCCAGGAAATCTACGGACATCTCATCAATTTCAGCTTTTAGTTTGATAATCGGATCATGATTGTTCAGAATGGCTAAAAATTCATTAAATGCTTCTTTAGTATGTTGCCAGATCATGAAAATGTCATCCAGGTACCTGCGGTAAATGAGTGGCTGATTTGGACACTTTTTTAGTGCTTCCTTTTCCCACTCAGCCATGTAAAGGTTAGCAAAACCTGGGCTGAAACGTTTACCCATTGCGCAGCCACAAATTTGTCGGAAAATTTCACCAGCAAATTCAAAGTCATTGCATTTCAGACTCAGCTCCAATAGAGCTATTACTTCTCTGTCGGGCCTGTTGGTGTCGGGGTAATCGGCAAATGCTCTACGAATTGAATTAAGACCCTTTTCGATATCAATGTTTGTGTACATAGCATCGACGTCCATCGTAATTAGGAATGAATTTGGAGGGACCGAGATCTTAGAGACCTGAGCTAGAAAGTCTTCAGTGTTTTACAGATAGCTAAAATGTCTGTTTGCAATTGGCTGAAGATGGTAGTCGATAAATTCACTAATCCTATATGATTCCGAACCACAATCTGAAATAATGGGTCGCCCTGGTGAAGTCATTGGGTCGGTCCACGAGTCAGTAGACTTATGGATTTTAGGAAGAAGATAAAATGTACGTGGTTTCGAATCATCTTTTGCAAAGAGATATTTAAATTGCTTTTCAATTATCTTCTTGTTATTAACCATTGTTTGGAGAATTTCGTTAAATTTGCTACAGTTATTTTGCCAAAGTGGTTCCTTTAGCTTTTGGTAATGTTGCGGATTACTAAGCTGTCTATGTGCTTCTTTGATATAGTTATTTTTATCCATTATTACAGTAGCTGATCCTTTATCCGCAGGTTTAATAACAATTTCATTATTTTTAGATAACCCTTGTAGGGCATGGCGCTGCTGATAAGATAAATTTTGCTGATCATTTGGAAATGTTGTATTTTTAATACGCTCTGAGTACAGTTTTATACTTTCACCGATTGCTGGGTCAACCAGTTTCAAATGTGGTGCCCAGCCTGTTTTCTCAATGAATGGTGGAATGTTGCTATTCGAGTTTCGAAAAAAAATCTGCCAATTTGATGCGGTGACCAAATTCAGCAGTTTCAATAAGGCCATTTTCTAAATCTGCATCCAAACCAATTTTGGGTTTCGGAGTTGGTACAAAGGTTAATCCAAAATTAAGCAGCGATTTTTCGGTTTCGCTTAACTGAGAACCAGCTAGGTTGACAATATTACTGCCTAGTCCAATTTCTGGGTGGCTGCTACCTTGACCCGAATCTAGTTTAAATTAAGGAAATTTAGCCAATTGCTATAGATAGTGTTAGCAGTCCCCTCAGTCCAATGTATATTGTCACGACACACACTGAAATCTGCGATTGGCAGGCGTGGTATGACAGTAACCTTGGACCTAGGGGAGTCTGCAATTCGATTAATTGCCTCAAGAATTTCCTTCTGGTTGGGGGTCGAGGTAGTTGAAAAGTTTAATTGGCTGAAATAAATCATAGTTTTAGGGAATTTTTTTCTTATCATGCTGAACATCAATCTCAGTCGAGTCTCAGTCTCTGCGAGTGGACTGTTCCGGTTATTGATACCTATATTAAGGATCAGTTTCTCAGGATGGACTGACCCTGTGCATCTATTAATGACAGTTCTTATGTCATTAATAGATGCGCCAGGGAAGCAGGCCACCTGTATGTCTGGATGCGGATCTACGTTGATCCTGCTGAGATTTGATGCTCCCACAATCAAGATTTTTTTACAAATGGTGGAAAGCTGCCAATTGGGTCTATTTACAGACTCGTTCCGGAATTTTCAAAAGGTGTTCTTCTCTAGCTCAGTGGAACGGGAGGGTCTTCTGGGCTTACAAAACGGAGATGTGGTGAAACGAGGTTGTGGAATCTTTGCTACAGGTGGCTTTTCACGTGATGATTTTCCACCAGCTACACGCTGTGGTAGTGATGGAAAATCATCAGGTGAAAATGGCGCCATAGGGGATAATGGGGATTCGGGTAGTGGAATCAAGGATGGGTCTACTGGCGAAATGACACTAGCAACGGGTTCAGAGCGTTTTCTGCGTGATGATCTTCCACCAGCTACGCGCTGTGGTAGAGGTGCAAGATCATCACGTGGAAACGGTGACATAGGGGGTGGTGGTCGCGATTCAGGGAGTGGGATCAAGAGCGGGTTAACAGGCAAATAATTACAAGGGGACGGTCTGTCATTTAGACGTTTAAGGGGTGGTGAAACCTCAGTGGGTGATCTTACTCTCTTCCTAGCCTGGGAGGGTGGAGCCACACATGTCTGTTCGACTGTTGGTTTACCCTTCGGCGTAACATTTTTTGTGCCAACAGTCGAACGGAAATGTGGGTCAATAGGCCTAATGAAATCATAAAATGCTGCAATAGCGCTTCCACTGAGCTTTCTACCATGGTTGTTCTTGGCCCAGCGGATGGCAATGGACTTAGCGAGGCCGAGGTCAAGGTTGGGATGGTCTTGGGCGGAGAGGATCTGGGACCTTAAACACCCTAGCTGACAGTTATAATGACCAATCAGCGTTCTCACCATTGACTTTGCCCACTCAGAGTTCACCGACCAAATGTCAAAGAGGATATCATCATTTGGCATGACCGGCCTCAGAAACTTACTTAGATCCCTTACCTTCTGGCCTAAGCCATTAGGCAAAGTATCCAACCTGAGGTGGTTGCTCAAAATACTAATATGGTGAACACACTGGATCACCATATAGTACACCTTGACTAGGCGGGCTTGGGCAGACGGGTGGTGATGCGATTCACATCCCGCACCATCCCTTCGTCTACTTTGCCCGGTCTGGCCATAGTGTACTTCTCAGTCAGGCAAATCCCAGTCAATCAATCAATCTTAATTAATCTTAATCAATCTTAATCAATCTCGATCAATCTCGATCGATCTCGATCAATCTCGATCAATCTCGATTAATCTCAATTAATCTCAATCAGTCTTAATCAATCTTAATTAATCTTAATTAATCTCAATCAATTTCAATCAATTTCAATCAATTTTAATCAATCTGTTGTTCCCTCAATCTGTCACTCACACACTCAAACAACCAATCAATCTATCTATCAATCAATCAGAAACACTCATAATCGATAAACCCGTTAATCACGCAATCGTTCAATCATTCAATCACGCAACTAATCACAATCAATCAATCAATCAATCACGTATTCACGCAATCAGGTCAGACACCATCAACTAATCACTTAATCAGTAGGATACACACAGACAGTCAATCAGTTAACAATGTAAACAGGCGCACACTTAACAAATCTTGACAGATGGTCTGTCTTTATATTTTCTAATTCAAGAGGGGTTAACTTACAGAGCTGAAATGGAAGGAATATGGTTAGTAGCATTGATTAATGACATGTTAATATTTAATACCTAAGAACAATCAATAAAGAAATAACAATATAAATATTATAACTTACTCACAGCAATACAGGAATACACAGAAATACACAGGAATACACAGTAATGAAAGTTTTCACATCGTCAGAGGGCTGGACGCTTTTCGTGTTGATACACTTATTCAGCAGCCTATTAGACAAATCTACCAGTCCAACAGTTTGTCCTACTATTTATTTTATATTTATTAAGTGAATGTTTTTTAGACTTAATAATTTTCTTTAAAGTTACTAAGTTGTTTGCTTTGAAGCACATGCCGCTAATAAGGTGTTATAATGCATTGTAATAATGTATTGTTGACTAATTGAGCTCTGGATACATGAGTTGGTTTCACTTTGGAAAGGTGTCAAAGATTGAGCTACTTTCAATGGCTTAGCGGCGGACTGCTCAATGGTTCAAAGAGAACTAGTAATCTGACTTTGATGTGAACCATGACGACATTTGAAAGGCAATACAGTGACCTTTTCAAAGTATAATAAATAATTTGGAATGCAAAGAAAACATTTAAAAGAAATAAGTGATTGATGGGCTTGTTTGAAAATCTTTGATCTGAATAAGTAATTTTGATTTTAAATGTTTTTGCTTTGTAATATGATTACTCAAATGTCAATAGTTTCCATGGGCATTGGTTTCAACGATTATCATTGCTTTGAGAATAAAGTCATTTTCTGTGAGCAGGGTTTGTACACCTTTCAGTATTTGAAATTCCATGACTTTTCCATGACTTTCCATGACTAAAATTAAGAAATTCCATGACCTCCAAGAATCAATAGCTATGTCAAAGACAGTAAAATTTGTTTCAAAATGTTCAACAGCATATAGTGAATCATATGGAATTCACTTTATCTAGGGCAAAGGGTCAACATGTGAGAATATCCGGTACATTTTTAATAAAATCTGAGGTTTTCACATAAAAAATTGATGAATAAAAATTCTGAATGGAAGTTCTAGAGGCTATGATCATACATGTAGTATCCTTTCAGCCTAACATGGTTGAAATCGGTCAAAATGGTAAGAAGCAATATGGCCATTTCTAGTAAAGATTTTGACCCCAAAAATTGTCTATTAACCCTTTAACACTCATATCAGCCAAAGCCGGCTTCTGTCACACGTGGTCTTGAGAGATGTCCATTTGCAGACCAAGAGAAGACTATTGTTGAACATTTTTTTAGAAAATAGTCTTCACTTGGTCTGCAAATTGACATTTCTTTTTAATTAAAAAAATTTTGAACAAATTTAAGGCTTAGAGCCGAGGCTTCTATTTGGACAAGGTGTTCAAGAACAAATTTAAACCAATCCCTAAAATTATTACTTTCGCAAATATGTTGCGCACTAATAGATAACACGCATGGGAAAATTTGACAAAATATGAGCCAAAAAAGCCTTATACATGTATATAACACGCAATCAGAGTTTAGAAATATTGCAAAACATATTTTTCAGACGAAGGAAAATTGGTACCTTTACCGCTAGATTCAAAATAATAATAATCCTTTATCGGCTAAATATCTTGTTATTCTTTTAATATTACCAAGTTTATTTCATACTTTAACCGTAATAGAATGCATAAAACCATCTTTGAGCAAGAAATACGTTCAATATACAGGGGAATCTCCATACACTAGCGAGACCGAGATATCATCGCCATCTAATTATCATAATTTAACCAATTCGGCCGGGACGAAATCGCCCAAGTAAACAAAAATCTTGCCACTAAATATACTGCCGAATGCATACGCTGAGTAGGAAATAGTAAATTTATTGCTCAAATTGTTTTAAAAACATTCTCTTCTGTACATATTTATTATTAATTTGGGATATTCGCATTCGCGGCGTTACAAAACCCGTTTTTATTTGGGAGGCCTCCTTCCAGTCCAGATATAGTTTCAGTGGAATGTCTCCAATCACAAGAGTTTAATATGGCCTACCAACATAAGAAGGGATTTAACCTCATTTTATTTCTTACGTTGTTTTGGGTCATTTTATTTTGGTTGGACATATGACTTTGATAATGAATGAAATCATGTGATCGCCGCGATAAAGATATGGAAATGTGTATGCCATCAGATATTATTTTTATTTAGGGAGATTATCACTTTCCATGACTTTTCCATGACTTTTATCAAATTGACAAATTTCCATGA
The DNA here is from genome assembly GCA_034401795.1 of Chaetoderma sp. LZ-2023a. NCBI lineage: Eukaryota > Metazoa > Mollusca > Caudofoveata > Chaetodermatida > Chaetodermatidae > Chaetoderma > Chaetoderma sp. LZ-2023a. The sequence goes on from CM067369.1 coordinate 3,870,786, forward strand.
CTTTTCCATGCCTGGAATTTAGATTTTCAAATTCCATGACTTTCCAGGATTTCCATGACCCGTGCGAACACTGTGTGAGTAATTTTCTCCCTAAAACTGATAAATGAACAAACAAATCGCATGATTGAATGATACAAGGATAGAAGGAAAGAAGGATGGACATAGCTACCCAATCACCCAACCAATCAACCACCCACCCAACCACCCACCCAACCAACCACCCAACTAACCAACCACCCAACCATCCACCCACCCAACAAATCACGCAACCAACCACCCAACCATCCACCCAAACAAGTAACCAACCATCCAATCCACCACCCAATCAACCAACCAACCCACCATGATGGAAGAATGGAGGGAAAGATGGAAGGAAGGGTATGGGGAGGAAATATTGGAGGAATGAGAGCTTGAAGGAAGGATGGGATGATGGAAGGAAGGAAAGATGAAAGGGATGAAGGCCGGAAGGAAGGAAGGAAACGATGAAGAGGGAGGAATGAATGAATGAAGGGGTGGAGAGGGAGGGAGGAAGGAAGGAGGAAGTAGGGCGGAAGGAGGAAGTAGGGTGGAAAGAAAAAGGAAAGGAACGAATGAACGAACAAACGAACAAACGAATGAAGGAAGGAAGGAAGGTAGGAACGAACGAACGAATGAACGAACGAGCGAGCGAGCGAGCGAGCGAGCGAACGAATGAACGAACGAACGAACGAACGAACGAACGAACGAACGAATGAACGAACGAACAAACGAATGAACGAACTGAGGTGGATGGAAAGCAGGAAGGAAGTCTGAAAGGAATGAAGGAATAAGGGAAAGAGTGAATGAATGAAGGGAGGAAGGACAGAATAACGGATAGAGGGAAGGCAGGATAGAGGGAGGAAAGATGGACTGAACGACAGTTTTCTTGCTCAAATAATCATGCAATTCAAAAAGTGATAATAGGTTCAATTTAACTCTTCATGAGATTTCTATATACCTTTTACTAGGTGGATCTAATGAAGGGCTGATAGATTGCCTGACGATGTGGACGAAAGTTATATACAAGTGGATTTATAAAGTAATAAAATAACGAAACTGGCGCTGGCAAGTATGTATATGATATTGTCAAACGCACTGGCTCAGAATTTTCAAAATTGAACAAATTCTTGTTTATTTTATTCCTTGAGATTGTCATTTTGTTTTAGAGACGCCATATGGCCTAATTATCACACAATGATAAATCACTGAGTGGTATTTTTGAAAACCTATTTCAGTTTGGCTTTTACTAAGATGTCACGTAGATTCGAATTTTTCTTAAATGCAATTACTGGGCGCTT
>CM067369.1:3877101-3905790 GCA_034401795.1 Chaetoderma sp. LZ-2023a
TTTTACCTGAAACCGAGTGAAAATTAGATATGCTAATATTGAAATGCACTGATAACTTAGCTGAAGCAAAAATTCGCAATTCTAATTCTAATATGTTATATGTATATTAGACGCATGCGCAGTGTACAGCCAATCAGTTTGGAGTACACGTTGACCACTATCATGGCATGGATTGTAGGCCATATACACATCAGCTATAAGCAATAACATTGCTTTTTTTAGATAAAAAAGGAAACGTTTCTTCATTTGTGTCAGAAACAGAAATTGTCACTAACCTTGCATCTGTAAAATCTGACTGGCTGAATAAAGATTTGAATTTCGATGTCAAGTTTTGAAATTTGAAGTAAGATTTTGGATTTCGAAGTCGAGCTTTGAATTTTGAATGTTGAATTTCGAATACGCCTTCTTGGCTTTCATACAAGAGCAACATGGTTCCACAGAACTACGTTCTTGAACCCATAATAATAAGGAATGATAAATAACCAATAATAAAGCAGAATACTAAATAAAAAACCTAAAGATATGTTTATACATAAAGGTACCTTACCGTCTCTACATCTGTAAGGCCTATGAGAAATGTCACGTCAGCATATATGTGGGCGCTGTAATAAAGATAAACACGTGTAGTCATCATAGTGTATGCAGGCGCTGTAATAAAGATAAACACGTGTAGGCATTATAGTGTATGCAGGCGCTGTAATAAAAATAAACACGTGTAGGCATTATAGTGTATGTAGTCGCTGTAATAAAGATAAATATGTGTACGCATTATAGTGTATGTAGCCGCTGTAATGAAGATAAACACGTGTAGGCATTATAGTGTATGTAGGCGCTGTAATAAAGATAAACACATGTAGGCGTTATAGTGTATGTAGGTGCTGTAATAAAGATAAACACGTGTAGACATTATAGTGTATGTAGGCGCTGTAATAAAGATAAACACGTGTAGGCGTTATAGTGTATCTAGGTGCTGTAATAAAGATAAACACGTGTAGGCATTATAGTGTATGTAGGCGCCGTAATAAAGATAAATATGTGTAGGCATTATAGTGTATGTAGCCACCATAATAAAGATAAACACGTGTAGGCATTATAGTGTATGTAGGTGCTGTAATAAAGATAAACACATGTAGGCGGTATAGTGTATGTAGACGCTGTAATAAAGATAAACACGTTGTAGATATGGGACTGTCTTGTGGGGAGGTCATGACCCCGCTGGACATCTTATATGTACGGGGAATAAGCCCGAGCACGATTCATGTATGAATACCAGGTGAGCTAATAGACTATGTTACCATGTATATTAAGATATACCGAACGTTACTAGCACTGATCATCATCTATACTTAGATGCATTACCCGCATCTTATTATTTGGATATATATTATCAGCAATGGCGCCAGCTAGTGCGCAAGTACCGCTTCGCAGATAGTGAGTCGAGTATGATTAGAACCAGGTGGGAATCAATCAAAGAGATTAGGTAGGACAAACGGACTTGGTTAGTTACATAGCAATCTATGTTCTCACAGGGCGTGGGACTAGATAAGCCACCGTCTATAGCGTCCTTGTAAGAGGAATGTATGCATCATCAGAAAATGTATACATTATCAGCACTGGATATGTATACGTTATCAGAGTATGTATACATTATCAAATTGGCAAAATGGTTAGCGCCAGACTGGAATCAGATTAGATATGACGTACGGACGTAGGGGGTTGCAATCGCGGTCTGTGTTCCCATGAAAGCTTGAGAAGATAAGCTGAAAAGTAATCAGTCAGGCTAAGAGGAATGGTAACTTGTTTACCGATAACCTTAACATCCTACCAGCAAACTACTGTCGACTAATAGGTAATGCACATAACATGGACATTGTAGCGTCCTGTAGGCGGTAGGTATGCAATCAAAAGTTACGATCAAAAACGTATTAATTATAGAGGCATAAGGTACACAAACACGGAACTTGCTATCAAACAAGCATCCGTCATTCCGACATGGGAAATATACGAATCGAAAATTGCTACCAAACCAGCATCCGTCATTCTGACATGGAAGATACACAAATCGAAACTTGATATCAAACTAGCATCCGTCATTCTAGCGTTAGGTACACAAATCGGAACTTGCTATCAAACAAGCATCCGTCATTCTGTCATGGAAAGCAGCTGGAAATTCTAAAATAAAGTTAGGGGAACGACAGATCCCATTACTCAAGAACCAGCCAAACCACAAGTGCTAGGAAGAAAGCATCCTCCCGGGGAGGGAGGGTCGGGGTTTTGATTAGTCAAAATGATGTCATAATCCAATGAGAATCAGAGCAACCTCCGGCGGTGCAAAACCAAGATGGAGGAAAAATGGAAACTAAGATAGTATATAACGGGGACTTTAACTTTTGAGTTTAGTTCGGTCCGCCTCGCACCGCGTAATAAAGTTCTTGCTGAATGTATTTTCAGTAGACAAGAGCTAGCTAGAATAGTATAGCAAACCAGAGTAGCTGGGAGTAATACTAGTTCATTGAGAAAGATAGGAAACATTAAATTAAAATTGTCATAAATGCGTAAACTGGTAACAGTAAAAGTTACCACCTTTGTAAACTGGTAACAGTAAAAGTTACCCACTTTGTAGATTAATTGTAAAGTTAATAAAACTCATCACCTTGTATATACTCAAGGCAATAGTTTGGTTTATTGTGTTCCTGGTCAGCTCTGAATTGCACGGAGAAACACCGTGCCGAATCATCAAATCTTGTTGGTCCAGTCAGATCAGGCCCAGATACGAAAACAAATATTGTCTAGTACATCTTTAGATGAGGCGAGCTCGTATCACTCTCTTTCATCCTCGGTAAGACAGGTTGTCGCAGCAACCTCACATACAAGTCTTGCCGAAGCGGGAAGAGAATTAATTTACAAGGACCCGAAGATCAGAAATCTTCATTGGCTTCAGTCTGCCAGGATTCAGAGTATTCAACCGTGAGTAATAATATATGGCCCAACCAGAAACGCCGCTCACTAATTCGGCAATAGTACTGACTGACGTCACTGACCGGGTACGAGCGTTCTTAGACGCAGCAAAATTATCAGACAGTACCAGAATCACCCAGCATCGTGAGTATCGCGCGGGGTCTACCATGGAGGTAACCACTGAGGTATTTTGCCCCGAGCAACCCCGGTTGCAGAGAATCATCATCGCGTTACATTACCAGTAACCAGAGAATGGCGACGGGATCCAAGAGAACCGCTGACCCAACTATGCCACCCATAGAAATACCGGTAGCACACCAGCTTCGACCAGAAACCATCGCCGCTATGCAAACGATGGGCATAGCGATGGCGGGGGCCATTATAGAAAGCAGCAACCGTCGGGAAGCCGAGCGGGTGTATCGGAGAGAGATCCAGGACACGATTTACCGCATTCAGCCCTGCGACGGAGTGGTACCAGAAGAGGTACGAACGTTTTTGGATGAAACACGAAGAGCGTGGGTCGCAAACGAGGGAAGACTAGAGGGTATACCAGCCTACGTTATCACCCGAGCAGCACGCAGCCAGCTATCAAGAGCCATTGACGGGTTCTTGGTAGGCAAGGTTCGAGAAGACGTCACGTTCGACGAATTCTACGAGTACATCACCGTGAACTTTGTATCGGCCAACGAGGGCGAATGCATTAAGTACAATCTAGAGGGCGTACGACAGCGCCGGAACGAGACGCCCATAACCTTCAACCGACGATTCCGGGAGATGAGCACACGCGCTTACCCAGCTGAGAACGCTGACAACCGTCGGACAGTGCTGGGAATATATCTCAAGGGTCTATCTGACCATCGCCTTAGCAAGCGAATCGTACGAAAGAAGGCTACCACCTTGGCCCGGGTGATCGAAATTTCAGAGGAGGAGGCTACATGTGATGACCTGCTCCGAGCCATGAAAATCGAGGATCGCCAAGAGGAGAGCATGGAAGTAAACATGGTGGGTCCTGAGGAGGAGAAGGAGATCTGGAGCATGGTTAGCACGTTGAAGAGACAGATTGCTCAACAGAGCAGAATGGTTGAGCAATTGTGTGGGTTGGTAAGCGACCTACAGCTAAGAGAGCAGCAGCCGGCGACTAGGACTGCCAAGCCCGAGAAGAGAACCCCACCGACGGCAAAACCACGTATGCCACCATCGCCCAGACAGGTCAGGGCAGTGAAAGACTTACAAAACGTTACCTGCTATAACTGTGGCCGGGTAGGCCACTACAAAAGTGACTGCCGTCAGGCAATGCAGCCGCAAGAGGAAGTCGCCCGGAAGCCTGCCCCACATCCCAAGCAACAGCGACTACCACCGCCCATGACATGTTTCAGTTGCGGAAGAGAAGGACACATGGCCCAGAATTGTTTTGGGGCGTACATGAGTCGGCAGACGACTCCTGCCGTAACGATAAAATGTTTCGGGTGTGGCAAAGACGGCCACTACGTGAAGGACTGCCTGTCGAGAGGTCCACCGCAGAATGGTTCCGCCTGGGGCCAGCAACAGAGCCCACCCGCACGAAGGGCCATCAAGCGACCACGCACCGACGACATGGACGTCGGCGTCGTCGACCGACGGCAGCAGGAGAAAAACATAACACACCGTGACTGCTCACGAAACCTCCGGAAAGACATGAACAATGCTAGACACGACCGTGACGAATATGTCGATCATGACGGATTCATGCTGACCGGTGAAGGGACGGATGAGCATGGCCATTATTCATACGGTGTCGGACAGGACTCATCCTCCCATCAAGACAGTTATGCGGAGGTTGTTAGTGGACGAAGGAGCCCTTCGTTAAACAAGGATGGAGGAGACCGTTGGTAAGCATACCGACCGAGCAGTTTCTAATCCATCTAAGATTGGATAAAAATGGTCCATCGGATCAGGGTAAGTACCTGCATGCCTTAGTGGATACTGGTGCTAGCACATCCTTGATTCGCAAGGATATATGGCATAGCATGTTGAATGCTAGGCCATTAAAAAGGGCGAAGACGCTCTTGGCAGTAAATGGTTCCCCAATAAAACTTTTGGGGGAGACCCAGGTAAAATTCAGTAATGCCCGTCCTATTCCGAGTACGGTAGTAGCGAGGATGAGACATGAATGTTTGCTTGGGGCGGACGCTTTGCACTTGGGAAATGCAAAGATTGACTATTAGGCCAAAGTAGTAGTATGGTTTGGCCAGGTATATCCTTTTGAATATCCCTATAGGGAACAGACGAATTATGTGTATGGGAGTTGTAAAGAAACGACCCGATATAAAGCTATTGACAAAGTGCTTGAGGACTTTGCAGATAACTTTGATACGGCTCGTCCAAACACCTTAGGATTGGTCCCCAAAGTGAAGTGTACAGTACCAACAGGAGATGCGTTTCCTATAAGGCAGAAAGCCTACCATCTACCGCTTGCCAAGCAATATATAGTCAAAAATCAAGTGGCTGAAATGCTTGCAGCGGGCGTCATAAGACCGTCATCGTCAACCTGGGCATCGGCCATTACGTTAGTGCCCAAGAAGGACGGGGACACGAGATTTTGTGTTGACTACAGGAAGTTGAATTCTATATGTCGCAAAGACAGTTATCCATTACCGAATATAACTGATATTTTTGGCTCGATGCGCAGCGCAACGATGTTTTCGACTATGGACTTGAAGTCTGGCTATTGGCAAATACCGATGGACAGCCAAGACATAGAGAAAACAGCGTTCGTTTGTAGTGAAGGTTCGTTCGACTTTGTTCGAATGCCGTTTGGTTTTTGCAACTCAGGTGCCGTATTTCAGAGAGCAATGAACGATATTTTCCGAGAATTCGTGGGAAAATATTTGCATGTTTTTGTTGATGATGTAGTCGTATATTCGAGAAATCCGGCTGAGCATGCATAGCATTTGCGTAAGGTTATGCGAAGGATTCGGGAATACAATTTGCAGGTTAAGAAAAAGAAATGCGAGTTTGCCCGTGGGTCTGTGGACTTGTTAGGATATCACATTTCTGCACAAGGAGTGGCTCCTGAGGTACAGAAGGTCAAGGTCATAAGGGAAATGTTACCGCCCTGCGACGTGGGAGAGGTGAGAAGTTTCCTGCGCACTACAGGTTATTACCGCTCTTGTGTGCAAGGCTATGCCGAAATTGCTAAGCCTTTGATAGAATTGACTAAGAAATATAAACGTTTTGAATGGGGTAAGGAGGAACAGCAAGCATTTAAGAAATTACAAAACTTGCTGTGTAGTGAGACGGTTCTCGCCTAGTCGAATTTAAATGCTCCATATAAGTTTTATACCGATGCGTCCAGATATGCGATAGGTGCGATATTGGTACAGGTAGATGATAAGGGTATAGAACGAGTGATACAGTACGTAAGCTCGACCCTGAAGGACAGTCAGCTAAACTGGCCCGTAATAGAAAAGGAAGCTTATGCTGTGATATATGCATTAAAGAAGCTTAGACCGTATCTATTTGGCACGCAGTTCACCGTGTATACTGACCACAAACCCCTAAAGAGTTTGTTTGTGGGAGAAGTTAAGAACACGAAAGTGCAGCGCTGGGCGGTGCTGATTGCCGAGTACGGATGTAAGATTGAATACATCTAAGGCTCGAAGAATATTCGAGCGGACATGTTGTCCAGGTTGCGTCATCCAGTGGAGATCGCCACCTTAGACACAGGCGATTTTGTCATACCGGATGTAGACGAGGGTGCATTGCCGCATGTCCCTCTCGAAGTATTCGACATTCCCTACGGCGAGTTGTGTGCCGAGCAGACCAGGGAATACCCGGAGTTGTTCAAGGACACCCCGGAGGAGTATATGGTCAAGAAAGGTATTTTATATTCGTTAATTACACCTTCAGCGTTGGACGCTGAGTACACCCGAATTGTCGTATCTACCCTGTTCCATGAGAAAGTGCCCTGGAAAGCTCATGAACGAGCTGGTCACCAAGGTCTGAAAAAGACCATCGGTATGGTAAGAGATTCGTTTGTGTGGACGTCTTTACGAAAAGACGTGGTTCGTATGCTAGAGACGTGTACGACGTGCCAGGTCAACCAACCTGTCACTACTCGACCACGGTACAGTGAAATTCCCATGGCCAATTATCCGAGTCAGATAATCGGCATGGATTTCATAGGTCCACTGTTAGAGTCGAGCAAAGGTAATGTGTATATCATGACGATCGTCGATCACTGTTCTGCGTGGGCAGAGGCATATCCGATTCCAGCAAAGACGTCTCAAAATGTTGAAGAAAAGTTCTTCAATGAGTACGTCTCTCGTCATGGGGGTCCCTGAGGTCGTGGTAACCGATCAGGGAAAAGAATTTTGTTCCAAATCTCTAGAGGAGAGATTCAGGGAGCACGGTATCGATGATAGAAGATCGAGTCCCTACCACCCACAAACCAATGGGCGTACCGAGAGGTTCAATCGGACCCTTAAGGATTTAATCCAGAAAGGGGTTAACAATGCTTCTCGTACGTGGGAGGATGAATTTGGTGCGGCGTTAACTGCATATCGCAGTACCCGTCATTCGACGACAGGATATACGCCATTTTATCTGACGTATGGTCGACGGGCGAGACTGACGTTTGCTATTCCAATAGACGCATTGCAGGATCTGGGTGAAAGACTGACCTGTCCTAGCAATGCCCTACTGCGCGCTCGTATGGAAACGGCTAGGTCTCATGAGGTCCACCGTGAGCAGATTGACAAGCGTGCAAACGCATGTGTATTTAAGGTGGGTGATTCGGTGGTCGTAAAGGCGGAGGAACGCATGAAGTTGACCTCTCACAGTGACCCCGAATATGAGATATTTAAGATCAATGGGCCAGTGGCTCACGTCCAGCATCAAAGATCTGGAAAGGTGCGCGTACTGAATATATCTAAGTTACGCGTAGTCGACTCAGAAATATGCTGGGACAAGGTGCGGGCATGCCTTGTTCATAACCCTGTGAAAGGTATGAAAGATAGCCATCATCCAAGGGAGATGATGCTCCCAAGGTCCGAAGATGGGCCAGGATCCGACCCTACGACGACCCTTGGTAAGAAAACTCGTAGGAAGCGACCAGCTTCTGATAACGAGCCAGGGGTGAGCAAGAGGGGTAGGATGGTTGATAATAACATCAGTCAACCTGGTACGAGTGAGACTCGAACCCATGAGTCACCGATGGAAACTCACGTGACTCCTCCATTAGTGGTGATGGACAGCTCGGAGGAGGTACCCGAGAGTGTGCCGGAACCAATGGAAACGCTGCCAATGCCTCGTTACTTTATGCGCAAGCGCAGTCATGTGCCGGAAGTCGAGTTTGACAGCAAATGGCTCAGGATTGGCGCGTTCGGCCGCGCCCTGTACGATGACTTCATTAGTCGTATAGAGGCAGTTATAAGGCGACGTAACCGCCGCTAATTATCCTTCTGTCTATAAATCGTACCAGTAAGCATCACTGTGCGTGGAATCATGTATATCTTACGATTAGGTGTAGTGATAGCTATAGTGAGTTTAGTAAATGGATTATGTAAAACATCTAGTGTACATAGATTACCGAACGGTGTAATGATAACTAAACCCGAGGATATATCCGTTATCCGAGCTGAATGGACTGTAGTGGTGTCTATCGACCACCCTTATTTACCTGCCCAATTTCTTAAATGGTTAGCGCAGTTTCGTGTTCTTATTGCGAACATCGGTCGAAAGACTGCGTTGAGCTATCAAGACATTTTCGGTTTACAACATCGTGTTAGCAATATTAAGAAGATCGCTGTTAGGACACAACAAACTATGGTGAGCAGGGATAGTATACGACGAAAACGTGGCTTATTGGACTTTGTAGGGGACATAGCCTCGTCTCTATTCGGTACCGCTACCTCTGGTGATATAGATGCAATTAAAGAGGTAGTCAAAATTGCTTTGAGGGACGTGAATCGTTTGGTACATTTCTCCGACAAACTGGCGTCCCATGTGAAACTGGCATTCGTAGGGATCAACACCAACGTTGACCGTATATCAACTAAATTACCGCTGGCCTAGTGGAATTAACAAGAAACGTGAGCGATAGGTTTAAGGTGCATGCCACCCGACAACCCGACTTATACGCATTGGTGCAGCTTGGACACATCGTTGACTCTGCCGAAAGTGTGGTGTATGGCTACCAGAAGGCAGCAGCACAGTTTCATAGACAAACGGCATCCCTAGAGTTAGGTAGACTAACGGAAGAATTATTCAGTCCTGCTGACCTCAATTCCGTGGCCAAACAAGTTAGTATAGGAAATTGACTGATACGTCCATATCAGTGGTACTACCGCAACGTGGTCGTGTATCCGTTATGGAAGGACGACTCACGACTCCATTACGTAGCGACATTACCGCTAATCGACGGGGGCGAATATATCGAATATGGGTTGCATGCATCGCCGGAACCGCTAATTGCAAAGGGATACTACATGCAAGTACTGATCGCACGGACCAGCATCGGTCTTGACACCAAGACTGGATGGTACTTCACACCATCCGAATGTCGTGGGGAGGAGCCCCGGGGTTGTCATGGTCCACTACGGGTTGACAAGACCCACGTTCCATGCATTGTAAGCCTGTTAACCAATACGACCGACAGTGCTTGTAATATTCAGCTCTCCAATTCAAATGAAACATCTAGCAAATTGTTTGCCGATAAGAAGATAGGCATAGTTTGCAAACCTTCGGTGAAACAATGGATATACACTGCGATGGACGACTGACCGACCGGTGTGTGGTGAGTAACGGAGTGCATGCATTAATGTCTGGCGAATGTGGTTATAGCGGGAAGGGCTGGCGATTCGAGCCTGTTGCGTCTTACAGTCGGACGTACGCTCGGGTTAGCCTGGCCATTGAGATGCCCCATTTGGATGTGACCGGAGTTTTGAACCAGTCCATGATAGTGAATCATTTGAAAATGCAACCTTGGAACCATTTACAAAAGTCCAAGTACGTGCCGCTAGCACCATTATCCGCAATCGACCCAGTGATGGTCGATGGCATTGGGGTACGCTCTTTTGTGTCGTATTCGGCTGGCTCCTTCGTCGTTGTGCTTATTATAGTGATTATATTATATAAATGTGGCGTATTGTCACGCATGTGGTCTTGAATAAATTTCAAGCCACGTGCGGCCCATAGCAGTGATAACAATCATGCCAATATTCGTATCTGTGTGCCACCGGTTCAGGCCCAGCAGCCCCGGAGACCTGCAGCACTACCGGAGCCGCTGCGTACAGTAGCCGCGTCGTCGCCTAATGCTACTGCATGGACTGAGATCGACCCGACGGCTACCGACTGGATTGAGATGGCAGAATACGTTAACGTTGACAATCCTAACACAAACAGGGACTATATAGAGATATCATCAACGTGACGGTTTGGTGTGAACTTTATATGCTGTTACTGGAACACTATTTGGTGATTATTTTATTACTTGATATAGGAACTATTGTATGACCAGTAATGATTATTTGCACTGTAGGATTAAGATTATTATATACTGAATTCATTGCATTTACTGTGTATAGAGTTATATTGTTAATTGCTGCACCTTGAATTACAAGGGCATTAATGATGCTATTAATGTGTTTCCGGGGATGGTCAATTGCGCATGATATTCCATTATCCGGACAAGTTCGTAATTTGTATAGGATTGTGCTGTTTTCCTATGTTTCCGGGGACGGTCAATTGCGCAAGATATTCCGTTATCCGGACATGTTTAGTTAACGTTATAGGATTTAAGATATGATGTAATCGGATGTGTGGCATAGTCTGGAGGTGTCTGGTATGACGTGTTTAGGTTGTTGATGGTGCACAACAAGTTAATTATCACTCTCTGTAGGCCTTCAGTGACGGCTAATTAACTTCGGTTGAGGGGCATGTGTAGATATGGGACTGTCTTGTGGGGAGGTCATGACCCCGCTGGACATCTTATATGTACGGGGAATAAGCCCGAGCACGATTCATGTATGAATACCAGGTGAGCTAATAGACTATGTCACCATGTATATTAAGATATACCGAACGTTACTAGCACTGATCATCATCTATATTTAGATGCATTACCCGCATCTCATTATTTGGATATATATTATCAGCAATGGTGCCAGCTAGTGCGCAAGTACCGCTTCGCAGATAGTGAGTCGAGTATGGTTAGCACCAGGTGGGAATCAATCAAAGAGATTAGGTAGGACAAACGGACTTGGTTAGTTACATAGCAATCTATGTTCTCACAGGGACCAGATAAGCCACCGTCTATAGCGTCCTTGTAAGAGGAATGTATGCGTCATCAGAAAATGTATACATTATCAGCACTGGATATGTACACGTTATCAGAGTATGTATACATTATCAAATTGGCAAAATGGTTAGCGCCAGACTGGAATCAGATTAGATATGACGTACGGACGTAGGGGGTTACAATGGCAGTCTGTGTTCCCATGAAAGAAGATAAGCCGAAAAGTAATCAGTCAGGCTAAGAGGAATTGTAACTTGTTTACCGATAACCTTAACATCCTACCAGCAAACGACTGTCCACTAATAGGTAATGCACATAACATGGACAGTGTAGCGTCCTGTAGGCGGTAGGTATGCAATCGAAAGTTACGATCAAAAACGTATTAATTATAGAGGCATAAGGTACACATTCCGACATGGGAAATATACGAATCGAAAATTGCTACCAAACCAGCATCCGTCATTCTGACATGGGAGATACACAAATCGAAACTTGCTATCAAACTAGCATCCGTCATTCTAGCGTTAGGTACACAAATCGGAACTTGCTATCAAACAAGCATCCGTCATTCTGTCGTGGAAAGCAGCTGGAAATTCTAAAATAAAGTTAGGGGAACGACAGATCCCATTACTCAAGAACCAGCCAAACCACAAGTGCTAGGAAGAAAGCATCCTCCCGGGGAGGGAGGGTCGGAGTTTTGATTAGTCAAAATGATGTCATAATCCAATGAGAATCAAAGTAACCTCCGGCGGTGCGAAAACAAGATGGAGGAAAAATGGAAACTAAGATAGTATATAACGGGGACTTTAACTTTTGAGTTTAGTTCGGTCCGCCTCGCACCTCGTAATAAAGTTCTTGCTGAATGTATTTTCAGTAGGCAAGAGCTAGCTAGAATAGTATAGCAAGCCAGAGTAGCTGGGAGTAATACTAGTTCATTGAGAAAGATAGGAAACATTAAATTAAAATTGTCATAAATACGTAAACTGGGAACAGTAAAAGTTACCGCCTTTGTAAACTGGTAACAGTAAAAGTTACCCACTTTGTAGATTAATTGTAAAGTTAATAAAACTCATCACCTTGCATATACTCAAGGCAATAGTTTGGTTTATTGTGTTCCTGGTCAGCTCTGAATTGCACGGAGAAACACTGTGCCGAATCATCAAATCTTGTTGGTCCAGTGAGATCAGGCCCAGATACGAAAACAAATATCGTCTAGTACATCTTTAGACGAGGCGAGCTCGTATCACTCTCTTTCATCCTCGGTGAGACAGGTTGTCGCAGCAACCTCACATACAAGTTTTGCCGAAGCGGGAAGAGAATTAATTTACAAGGACCCGAAGATCAGAAATCTTCAACGTGTATGCATTATAGTGTATGTAGGCGCTGTAATAAAGATAAACACGTGTAGACATTATAATGTATGTAGGCGCCGTAATAAAGATAAACACGTGTAGGCATTATAGTGTATGTAGGCACTGTAATAAAGAAAATACGTGTAGACATTATAGTGTATGTAGGCGCTGTAATAAAGATAAACACGTGTAGGCGTTATGGTTTATGTAGGCACTGCAATAAAGATAAACACGTGTAGAATTTATAGTGTATGTAGGCGCTGTAATAAAGATAAACACGTGTAGGCGTTATGGTATATGTAGGCACTGCAATAAAGATAAACACGTGTAGGCATTATAGTCTATGTAGGCGCTGTAATAAAGATAAACATGTGTAGGCATTATAGTGTATGTACGCGCTGTAATAAAGATAAACACGTGTACGCGTTATAGTGTATGTAGCCGCTGTAATAAAGATAAACACGTGTAGGCATTATAGTGTATGTAGGCGCCGTAATAAAGATAAACACGTGTAGGCATTATAGTGTCAGCAGGCGCTGTAATAAAGATAAACACATGTAGGCATTATAGTGTATGTAGCCGCCGTAATTAAGGTAAACACGCGTAGGCATTATAGTGTATGTAGGCGCCGTAATACAGATAAACACGTGTATGCATAATAGTGTATGCAGGTGCTGTAATAAAGATAAAGACGTGTAGGGATTATAGTGTATGTAGGCGCCGTAATAAAGGTAAACAAGCATAGGCATTATAGTGTATGCAGGCGCTGTAATAAAGATAAACACGTGTAGGCATTATAGTTTATGCAGGCGCTGTAATAAAGATAAACACGTGTAGGCATTATAGTGTATGTAGGTGCTGTAATAAAGATAAACACGTGTAGACATTATAGTGTATGCAGGCGCTGTAATAAAGATAAACACGTGTAGGCAGTATAGTGTATGTAGGCGCCGTAATAATGGTAAACACGTGTAGGCATTATAGTGTATGTAGGCGCTGTAATAAAGATAAACACATGTAGGCATTATGGTGTATGTAGGCGCTGTAATAAAGATAAACACGAGTAGACATGATAGTGTATGCAGGCGCTGTAATAAAGATAAACACGTGTAGGCAGTATAGTTTATGTGGGTGCTGTAATAACGATAAATACGTGTAGGCATTATAGTGTATGCAGGCGCTGTAATAAAGATAAACACATGTAGGCATTATAGTGTATGTAGGCGCTGTAATAAAGATAAACACGAGTAGACATGATAGTGTATGCAGGCGCTGTAATAAAGATAAACACGTGTAGGCAGCATAGTTTATGTAGGTGCTGTAATAAAGATAAATACGTGTAGGCATTATAGTGTATGTAGGCGCTGTAATAAAGACAAACACGTGTAGGCATTATAGTGTATGTAGTCGCTGTAATAAAGATAAACACGTGTAGACATAATAGTGTATGTAGGCGCTGTACTAAAGATAAATACGTGTAGGCATTATAGTGTATGTAGACGCTGTAATAAAGATAAATACGTGTAGGCATTATAGTGTATGCAGGTGCTGTAATAAAGATAAACACATGTAGGCATTATAGTGTTTGTAGACGCTGTAATAAAGATAAACACGTGTAGGCATTATTATGTATGCAGGCGCTGTAATAAAGATAAATACGTGTAGGCGTTATAGTGTATGTAGGCGTTGTAATAAAGATAAACACGTGTAGGCATTATCGTGTATGTAGGCGCTGTAATAAAGATAAATATGTGTAAACATTATAGTGTATGTAGGCGCTGTAATAAAGATAAACATGTGTAGACTTTATAGTGTATGTAGGCGCTGTAATAAAGATTAATATGTGTAGACATCATAGTGTATGTTGTCGCTGTAATAAAGATAAACTCGTGTAGGCATTATAGTGTATGCAGGCGCTGTAATAAGGATAAATACATGTAGGCATTATAGTGTATGCAGGCGCTGTAACAAAGATAAATATGTGTAGGCATTATAGTGTATGTAGGCGCTGTAATAAAGATAAACACGTGTAGGCATTATAGTGTATGTAGGCGCCGTAATAAAGATAAACACCTGTAGGCATTATAGTGTATGTAGGCGCTGTAATAAAGATAAACACGTGTAGGCGTTATAGTGTATGTAGGCGCTGTAATAAAGATAAATACGTGTAGGCATTATAGTGTATGCAGGCGCTGTGATAAAGATAAACACGTGTAGGCGTTATAGTGTATGTAGGCGCCGTAATAAAGCTAAATACGTGTGGGCATTATAGTGTATGCAGGCGCTGTGATAAAGATAAACACGTGTAGTCGTTATAGTGTATGTAGGCGCTGTAATAAAGATAAACACGTGTAGGCATTATAGTGTATGTAGGCGCCGTAATAAAGCTAAATACGTGTAGGCATTATAGTGTATGCGGGCGCTGTAATAAAGATAAACACGTGTAGGCGTTATAGTGTATGTAGGCGCTGTAATAAAGATAAACACGTGTAGGCATTATAGTGTATGTAGGCGCCGTAATAAAGCTAAATACGTGTAGGCATTATGGTGTATGCAGGCGCTGTAATACAGATAAACACGTGTAGGCGTTATAGTGTATGTAGGCGCTGTTATAAAGATAAACACGTGTAGGCAGTATAGTGTATGTAGGCGCCGTAATAAAGCTAAATACGTGTAGGCATTATAGTGTATGTAGTCGCTGTAATAAAGATAAATATGTGTAGGCATTATAGTGTATGTAGACGCTGTAATACAGATAAATACGTATAGGCATTGTAGTGTACGCAGGCGCTGTAATAAAGACAAACACGTGTAGGCACTATAGTGTATGCAGGCGCTGTAATAAAGATAAATTCTTAAAAGCTTTATAGTGTATGTATGCGCTGTAATAAAGCTAAATACGTGTAGACGATATAGTGCATATTGGGGTTGTAATAAGTGTAGCGACAATTGCTATCATATGATCGTGAGATCATACATAGCAATCGCATTTCCATACAAACACGTTAACTTATGCCATCCGCAACATGCTTGGACTCCAAATCCTCTACAATACAAGTACACATATTGATGCAAGGCATCAATGGTAAATAGCGTGCCCTGGCATTATTATAATTCTGAGAATAAACTCAATGTTTTCGTGAGAAAATGAAATTATATAAAGGCATCCCAGCAGGCACATGGCATTGTTTCAACGTTCAATCCACGTTGAAATCACGTCATGGCGTGGTTTGAACGTGGATTGAATGTTGGATCAACGGCATGTGCCTGCTGGGATAGAAGCCACTCATAACAAAAATTTGGCGCAAAATTGCATAAAAGTAATATTTCTGGCAGTATTTGGTATGGGTTATGAAAAGCCGCTTATATTTAGCATCAGTCTGTTCATTTTTCCATTCATCTTTTTCTCAAGACCAAACACATTAACAGAGAGAGGAACAGAAAAAAATTAAGAACAGTCGGAGATGAGAGAAATGCACTACTGCACCATCCGGGGGTATCAGATCAAATCTGGGTCATCCGGTATCAACAACTTATGACAATAAAGAAATCAGCATAACCGGTATCCTACTCAGTAGAAAATTGGCGCAGGAAGCAAATCTTGAGACCCATTCAAACATATTAAACAATACCGTAAAGAATATTTTAAACCCAAAATGTATGTACACAAATCTTGATACCTTCTCAAACAAGCGCGAAGAGCTTATAATATATAATACGCATCAAAGATACATCTCCAGATATCATTGGCATCCCTGACCTAAAACTTAAGAAAGCTTCGACCAAACTATAGACAGTAGAACTAAAGGTTAGTAGCTATGATTGTTGTTACATCATTGACACCGTGGGTTGTAGTGCATTTACACTAAAATCCCATTCTGACCGCATGCATTACAATATGTTGGATCGTGTATGCACTTGGACTGAATGCTATTTTGGTAGGTTATATGCATCTGGATGCAGACGCCACACGCATGCTGTCTGAATGGACCTTTAGGCGTCATTAAAAGCATCAGCGTGTCATTTTCTATATGAGTAATGCAAGTCTTCATAGTCTACTTAAGCAGGTCACAAATGTAAAAAGATTCAGATATAAAATGTTATTGGGTGATTTTATTTACCCGGAAAAAAACTGGTCAAATATCCACCGCAATGCCAGTGAAATGCACAAACCAAGTGTATTTCTTGATGCAATGCAGGACACCTATCTGTGCCGACAGATGACCTTCCCAACAAACTATAGGGGCCATGCTAGAGCCAACACCCACATGGATCTAGTTCTTTCAAACGAAAAGGATATTGTATAAAACATTCTTACTGAAGACCCAGTGGGAAAATGCCACGACATTGTGATCTGTTTTATATATCCATCGTATCTATGTCACATGAAAATCTATCTTCACTGGAAATAGTGACAATCTCTTTAAAATATTTTTGACCGATAAAAGTCTAAACCGGCCTCAAACGTGTCATAATAATGATGATCTTGTTGACTATATGTGCATATGTTAGGGTATTGGCTTGGTTTGATAAGTCGGCTTCTACCAGTACATCGAGCTAAAAATATGGCTATTGCATACAGTAGGGTATTGAAAACCACAGATCTGCCAAAATTGGAACCAATTTACGCAATCAAATTATGTACTACAAAATCCATGTAAACACTTTCGCCGATCAATTCCTTACACAAATCTCATAACAACCATATGAAAAAGCTGTTGATTATTTTGAAAAAACTTTGACTGGAAACCATTTCTGCCTTAGGCAGCAATAACTACCAGGCAAATTAATTTCAAAATATTCAAAACATTTTTTGTCTGGTTGCTTTGAAATTAACATAAAGAGGGTTGCATTGGTGAAAGGTTTAACCCTTTAATGGTCATACCGGCCAAAACCGGCATCTATTATGGTCATGTGCAATGTCCATTTACAGGCCAAGAGAATACAATATTTGAAAATTTACCACTGGAATGACTGGCTCGATAACCGAGCCAGTCATTTCAGTGATACATTTTCAAAAGTGTATTCTCTTGGCCTGTAAATGGACATTCATTCTGCAGATATGTTAATCTTTTAAACCAAATTTGAGCATTAAAGGGTTAATACTGGCACATGTGCTTATTTCTTCACATATTAACCCTTTCACTGACAAAGCCTGAAAAAGTAAATTCATAACGATATAAAAGCTATTCTATGAATGTTTTGGAATTCATTTGACTGGAATGGCTTCCAGTCATATTAATTTCAAATTATTAAGCAGTTCTTCTGCATGGTTGCTTTGAGAATAAGATATAGGGAATTGATCCATGAAAGGGTTAAGATCAAACCTGGTCCAGTAGGCATGTATTGTCTTTATTGTTGATGCAAAGATTATTCAATGGTAAATGTCAAAGTTATATCTCTTGAAATTTGTTTAATGCATGGCAGGAAGTGGGGAAAGATAATACATAGGTGGTACTTTTCAGAATATCTAATTCTGTTGTCTAGGTAACATGGTGGGTGGCCACTTCCGCATAAGCTACTGTAAAAATTATATTAAACTGACTGGGTTGATATATTCCGCAAACTATAAGTTGGTTGCTGTAACAACTTTCAGTAAATATTAATCTCAAATAATCAGCAAACCTTCCAATTGACACTTCCTGAAGATAGGATGAGCATTATGTGTGCTAGTTGCTGCTAACAACTTAGGCAGTAATAACATTGTCAAAGCAGGTAATTGTTAATGCATATAGCTACACCAATCCATCAACATTAGTAAGTAATCTGGTTCAGTTTGATAAATTTGTGACATCTGAGATGTGAGAAGGTGACTGTTTTCCACATACACATGTATTTTCAGTCAAATTGTTAAAATAATATATATTTCTTGTATCTTATCGAGTTAAATTAAAAAGTGTAACTATTATATTTCAAATGTAACATCCATTTGTCACGAAAATTTGACACTGCATGCACCAATGAGTAAAATTGTTCATTTTTGCACATGGGAAACCAGTGACCATTCAATGGTATATCCATTTCAAATTCAGCAAATCATGAGATGTTTCCTATTTTTTGTCATCATTCAAACTTTTTGTAGGACACCCTATATTCCATAGTAACATTTCATAAAATATTCTTGTTTGTGTAATATTGTAATTGCTAATATGTTTTGGTGTAGCTTTCTTGCATTAAGCTTTCTGGCACAATTTGACATAATTGTCAAATTACCTGCTTTATACGAGTTGCAAATTTACTTTCTAAATAGAAAATTTGCATAGAATGTTCTTCAAAAAAAACAAAAACAATTTTCAATATCACGAATATAAACGGTTAGCAAGTTAGATATTGAAGAAACAAACAGCAAAAGTGTTGCAAATTTGCATTTTCAACAGGAAACATTTGCTTCATGAATTTGACTGGCTATTAAATTTTCTACCACGAAAATAGAATGGTTAACGTGGTTAGAAAACTGGTAATTATTTTAACATTAAGCATATTTATAAATACAGCAATGACACGTGTTTAAGAAATTAACAATATATTACCTTATAATTTGCGCAAATGTTAGCTTCCACATGTTTGTGGAAACATTTTAGTTTTAAATATTTATTTTGCAGCAAAACATCTCGATAAGTGAAGCACCCTCGACACGTGTACTAATGGAGTTGCCCACGTGTTTCGAGAATTTACCTAAAAAATCTATTTTTGCAGCAAAATTGTTGCAATTTTGAAAAATAATTTAAATAAAGGCACCAGAATTACTCCTGACACCAATATAGTGCTTTATCCTGCATTAGAATATTAGATGGTTACTTACCGGCAGGATGGCTCGGGATTGGCGCCGGTCGCTAGGTATACGAACCGAACACAAGCAGAGTCAAAAGGGAAGTCCTCTCTCGCTCTGCTAACCGGAAGTACAACAGCTCCGGGACGTAAGGAATCCGGACCACATATGCAGGCCCTGGATGGCACTACAATATTTATCAATCAGACCTTATGTGACACCTAACCAGACCTTCCACTTGATTTATCAAGACGGAGTTGCTGTACCAAAGGCACGATATAGGGTGTGGGAAGCCTGTTTGTCAGACGTAATAGCATGGTTAAAAGCTACATAATCAAGATCATCGATACGGGTAAAGGTGTTAAATGCAAAATAGATATTGCACTAGTTTATATTTAGAAAACAGTGTTTTGATGTATAAACTGTTAATGATCCAGTTTTAGCCTGTAAGACATTGTTTAATACGTTTAGATTAGTTTGTCAATAAGTGCATGATATTTTAGTTTGTAAATTTTATCAGTGATGTTGGTTAAATTCTCCTTATGAAAAAAAAATAAAAATAAATAAATCAAAAAAATAAATAAAAATAAAAACTTATTTTCACACCTGTGTGTGAATATCTTTTGTTCCCTCCATATCGCCGCTCTTCTACTGTTGTTACTAGAAGTTGGTGCGTTTTCATAAAGCAACGGTTTACAGCTACACTTGTCAAAATAAGCAACAGTGTCAAAGGAACTAATAAGGCATTTCCAAATGTCTGCGAGTGAAAGTAATAATAAGTTAATTGCATTCAGGAATAAAATCTACCCGGATGACGTCAAGCCACGTATGATTGCGCGCAAAGAGCATGTGTCTAAGTTTTTAACATAATTTTAGAACAAAGTGGCACTTCCTTATGACATGGAGATCTACACAGTGTTTATTAGGACATTTTAGTAAGGAACATTGGCACATGTTAAACCACGTTATAACTATGGGTTAAATAATGTACTTAATTTGACAAATGTGTATTTCCTGTGTGCAGATGGTAGTGTGATTGGAGTATGCTTAACAGCCTAAGTAATCCTCTTACTCATAATTGATTCTAAATGCTAGAGTTTAACTTTATAACAAGTGTGACATGTCGCATGAATGAAGATCTCGGAAAACTGTTGTGAAGTGCCACCTGTCACTTGCATAATTTATGTTTAATTATTGTATTGATCATTCTGGAAAACTGTCTAAAATATCAGAGTTGTATATAGAAAACAGAAAGAGTTGGCAGGGGATTCCCACAAGATCTTATCTTTTGAAACTTCTGCTATACCGTTGAATTTATATGAAGAAGAGCCAACCAACCAGACAACCAGCCAGACAACTAAGAACACCATCCACACACTCACGCCCTGACTCATTTAAGCACACATCCACCTACCTACCTATAGACGCACGCACGCACACACGCACAGACACACACACACGCACGCGTGCACGCACGCACGCGTGCGCACATGCGCACACACATGCACCTCGATCCACCCACACACACCCAATCAGGCAACCAACCACCCACCCATTCACAAACCAAACCAGCTACATACACGCAGGCACGACCAACCAACCAACCAACCAACCAACCAACCAACCAACCAACCAACCAACCAACCAACCTACCAACCAATCAATCGACCAAACAAACAAACAAACAACTTACCTAACAAACTACCAAGCAGCCAACGAAGCAACCAATCAAACAACGAAACAACAAACAAACCAGCTAACTAAGACCACCATCTACCCACACACTCACTCGCTCGCTCGCTCGCCCACCCACCCACCACGCGACCACACACCCACACACCCACTCACACACTAATGCTGTCTGTTCTCTTGACAGTTTTACTACGAGAGGGTCATCAGTATACCTAGTTCTGTTGTTTCAGAGCAACTATGATGCTAGTAGCTGATGATTCCATTGATATCAGTATTTTGGTTAGGGCTTCGTTTGGATCGGATCTGAAGTCAATGTTAGCTATCTGCTCCCCAAGGGTCTTTTTGTAAGATATTTGAGTGTCAGTGTCTCTGATGAGCTGGGATAAGTTGTAGGTGACTCTAACCTTGTGCCTGGTATTTCGTGTATACATTAGGTAGAGCTGCTTGATAATGGAGGCGTGTAATGACTCGCTTATGGTCGGCATTGAGGTCTATGCCTCCATAGGAAAGAGCATCCCGAAGTAGGGGTTTTGCTGCTGTCTTGCATAGTATGAAATCTATTTGATTGAAGACAGCTGCTGTAGCCTTATAACCTTTTGGGACTTTGTGATCAGGAATATGTCCAGTCCATGTTATCCGGTGGCGGCATGAATGTTTGAAAACCGTATTTGTGGCAAATATGCCATTGGAACTAAGGAATACCACCAGTGCATCGCCATTGATGTTGCGTATGCCCTCATCATACGATCCCATGCATAAGCCAAGTCCTGAACTTTTGTCTGCAATGCCGAGTTTACCCAGCTTGGAGTTGAAATCTCCGTGCACGAACAGCTGGCATCTAGCTGGGATAGTAATGGCGGAGCTCAGTTCTGCATAGAAGGAGTCTAATATTGCTGGATTCTCTTTGGCTCTTTCGGTAGTTGGCACATAGGTGTTGACTATGCGACACTTAGTGGTGGGATGCTTTCGCGTTAGTATAGCCAAGTCAATAAATGCAACGCCATCACTGACGTATCCAAAACTAATGACATGGTCCAATATTCTTGGTCCGATTCTAAGACTAATCGTCGGTAATTGGCTCCATGAGTACTAGCTTATGGCATGTGTGTAGTTGCTGCTCTGAGTGTTTAGCTACTTTAGGCTCTTGAATGCATGTAATATTGATTTCATAGTGTTTACAGTCCTCACCTAAGGTTTGCCTCTTTGATGTTGCAGTCAGACCACGTACATTCCACGTAGCTATCGTGAGCTCCTGTGCAGATTGCTGCGTCCGAGGATGTTGAGCACAGTTTCTTGTTAGAAAAAGGTTAGACATAGTCAGAGTTGCCTCTGTATGCGGATGTCAGCCCACAATCCTTGATGACTTAGTTTCCCAACAAAGTTGGTACTTACTGAGGGGACCGGCGTGGAGGTGTCATTTTTCTCCACAACAAATGCATTATTAGTTAAAATAGAATGTAATTGTTTGCTGTGGAACATGTATCAGATCTCTGGGGGGGGGGGGGGTGTTTCAAGCACATTTATTGAACATTTTTAAGAATATGTATAAATAATTGTTAATTTAGCGTTCGTCCACATGTGCATATAAGATTGCTGTACATATTTATATTCTGCTTTATTTCCGTATTTGAGAACCGCCGTATATGAGAAAACACGGGATATATCAAGTCGTAAAATAATCCACTTTCCAATCCAGTTTAAATCCATTGAAATAATTATAGTAGTCCAGCAGATACGTGAAAGGATTGTGTACTTTACGATAACAACATGGAATTTGGTACACTGCTTCTTGATGCCATGGTGGGCATTTTAAAGATTGAATGCATTCTTCGTGTGACGTATGTTAACTGTGGCGGCTATTTTTTTTAATGGCCACCAGTCATATTTTCTGTTATCACATAATTGGTCCAAATTGCCACAGACAATGCTAGAATTACCACTTAATGTTCTCTAGTGAGTAGATTTACCACAATCATTAGAAAGGCTGAGATCAAAATAATTTTGGAGTGTTCATGGGGTTCTTTGAGCTTTTTTTAAACCTTAATACTACACATCAAACGTCTCAAGGAGAGACGTTTTACAATGACGTCATTATGTTGTCGGTTTTCAATGTTTTAAGAATGGATAACATAGATTTTCACTGATTGGCATGAGTCATACAGACGAATGATTCGAGGTCTCACTGTTTAACGTAAAATGCTTAACACTTTCCAGATCTTGGCAGCTAGCTGAGTGATAAGTCTTTCGACCACGTCGCTCTCAAAGCTCTTCATAACAATGCTCTATAGTTGCGCAGACCTTTTCGGGGTGATTTGTCAGAGACCTTCAACTCCTCGGTCAATCTATAATGTCAGCATAGTGACGCTATCTGAGCATACTGCTAATTATCTCGCCAGTTCCTGGGTTCCAGTCTAATAATCGAATCCATTCAGAGCGTGCTTCGTCAATTTTTCAAAAATATGTTTCCATTTGATATGATCCACGAACATTAAAAGCACAACAAGATTTACACTGAGTTAACACAAAACGTAACCATAATAAATTCACGCATCATCGCGGCTATAGACATTGGTAAAGAAATGTCGGACATAGGCTAAGCAAGCATTCAGAATGTTTCACCATTTTAAACATCCATGCAACATTCTAATGTCGGGACCAACCCAAGCGGGTAAAAATATGTTTTTGGCTCAAATTATAAAGCCTGGACATTGGTTATTGGACAAAGACGCGGGTAGCATAATCGTGTGTTATTGTTCATACCAAGAGTCATACGAGTCGAGTTGTTAGACCCGTCTATAGAGTTTTGTGAATGAGTTCAAAATGTGTAAATGTTGTCTAAGATGAATCTCTTAATATTAGATGATCTAATGAGCGAGGCATTACCGCTCTTTAGGAAATGCGGTCATAAGAACTGCTCTATTACCCACGTAGTTAAGAATTTATTCTCGAAGAATAAGCGTCATCGAGAAATATCGCGTAACTCTCATTATCTAATACTATGCAAGAATCCCGAGATGGTGAATATTAATATTTTGGCGAGCCAAATGTATCCGAGGAATATCAGAGTATGCTAAGAAGCATATATTGACGCTTCAACCGAACCCAGAGAAATTCGTTCAACCTACGTAGTCAGCAACAGCAGCAGTACAAAACTGGAATGGCTAGACGTTCTAGAAATAGTGTTTGTGTTAGCAGCAGCAGCAGTTGGATTTATGGTAGCAGCAGCAGCAGTTGGGTTTATGGTAGCAGCAGCAGCAGTTGGGTTTATGGTAGCAGTAGCAGCAGTTGGGTTTATGGTAGCAGTAGCAGCAGTTGGGTTTATGGTAGCAGCAGCAGCAGTTGGATTTATGGTAGCAGCAGCAGCAGTTGGGTTTATGGTAGCAGCAGCAGCAGTTGGATTTATGGTAGCAGCAGCAGCAGTTGGGTTTATGGTAGCAGTAGCAGCAGTTGGATTTATGGTAGCAGCAGCAGCAGTTGGGTTTATGGTAGCAGCAGCAGCAGTTGGGTTTATGGTAGCAGTAGCAGCAGTTGGGTTTATGGTAGCAGCAGCAGCAGTTGGGTTTATGGTAGCAGCAGCAGCAGTTGGGTTTATGGTAGCAGCAGCAGCAGTTGGGTTTATGGTAGCAGCAGCAGCAGTTGGATTTATGGTAGCAGCAGCAGCAGTTGGGTTTATGGTAGCAGTAGCAGCAGTTGGGTTTATGGTAGCAGCAGCAGCAGTTGGGTTTATGGTAGCAGCAGCAGCAGTTGGGTTTATGGTAGCAGCAGCAGCAGTTGGGTTTATGGTAGCAGCAGCAGCAGTTGGGTTTATGGTAGCAGCAGCAGCAGTTGGGTTTATGGTAGCAGCAGCAGCAGTTGGGTTTATGGTAGCAGCAGCAGCAGTTGGATTTATGGTAGCAGCAGCAGCAGTTGGGTTTATGGTAGCAGCAGCAGCAGTTGGATTTATGGTAGCAGCAGCAGCAGTTGGGTTTATGGTAGCAGCAGCAGCAGTTGGGTTTATGGTAGCAGCAGCAGCAGTTGGATTTATGGTAGCAGCAGCAGCAGTTGGGTTTATGGTAGCAGCAGCAGCAGTTGGATTTATGGTAGCAGCAGCAGCAGTTGGGTTTATGGTAGCAAGCAGCAGCAGTTGTTGGGTTTATGGTAGCAGCAGCAGCAGTTGGATTTATGGTAGCAGTAGTAGTGCACCCATTAAAAGCACTAAAAGTCGGAAGTTCGAGAGAATCTTCATTTTTTAAACCGTTTCGTTAACACTATGCCAATGGGCCATAAAACCATACGCAAGTAGTGCGATTGAGAGTTAGTGGATGTGATATCGGAATGCTGTTTAAATCTTATTCAAGGAAATATTAATCTCAATAGAATTCAGTATAATCGGCCATATAAGGCGACTTAGTAGAGCCAGAGAACCATTATATCGTAGACGCAAGGTTATGCAGAGCGGAGGATTTTTACTGTTTCTACTACCAGCAGCACTACTAATAATCTCTAACCTTTTCGGGCAGTAATAATCATGAATTATGAAATGCCTCATAACCTGATAGAAAATATAAATACTGGCTCTAAGATTAATATATTAAATACTTCACAGAGCATCCGCACAGCAGTGATTCTAGATGACGGGATGCAAAGTATTCTTTCAGGAGATTTGTTGGCTAGAGCCAAGGCGAACCTATACTCGCAGACATTGCAAAAGTTTAGATTAAATATGGATTAATCGGATTTTGGGTCAAGTAAACCCGTTATTAAACTGCTAGTTAAACCTTACCATCTCTACAGAAAATGGCATTCCAACCGAACACCTACCCAGATTTACGCCACCTCATATACTTCTGCTGTCAATGAGTTCTGAAGTAGATGCTCCAAAAACTTCTTGTGAAAGAGTAGTTAAGGGGTTATGCTCTAAGGGAGCGCGTTTAATCGGATATTTAAACACAAGTTCTCGGATTTCCATTGATGATTCTATCAAAGTAATTATAAATGGCAAGTCCTTCTCTAACAGTAATTTAGTAGATTTTGTAGCCTCAACCGTAGTGTTGCGAGAGCATTTCGAAGACAGCCCTTCTAGAAGTTCTTTGATTAAGCGAGCCTTTAACGACCTGTTATTTGACATTAATATACAGCGACGACTCATTGCTAGCGATTCTACATGGGAGTCGATTCGACAAGACTCTCTAGAATGCTCTAGATCTAGGTGCTCACATTCTAAAGCACTTAGATCTATAGATTATTCCGATTCTGACCATTCCTACAGTCGCACTCGAAGCACCTATGTGAGGGGTAGACTGCACTCCAGATTGAAGTCAGAAAACACGACCGATGTTTGACCTGCATTTCTAGAACTCGTTAGATCGAGATGCCCATGCACCAGAGTGCTTAGATCTAGACTTTAGGACAGCTATAGTACTTCCATTCACTCTGTGTTTATTCGTGGATATCACTAGATGGTACTCCCATTCCCTCTGTGTGCATTCGTGGATATCACTAGATAGTACTCCCATTCCCACTGTGTGCATTCGTGGATATCACTAGATGGTACTCCCATTCCCTCTGTGTGCATTCGTGGATATCGCTAGATAGTACTCCCATTCCCTCTGTGTGCATTTGTGGACATCGCTAAATAATACTCCCATTCACTCTGTGTACACTCGTTGTTAAGCAGGTTAAAACATATTTGCCAACGAGAATTAAGATATTTCAGACACAGACGATGACAGCACATAGTTTGGCAAGTGTAACTGACCATTCAACTTATATTTAGTTAGGCTATAAATTGGTGAGATATCTTATGATTTATGTCAATTGCGAGGGGTTTGCTATAGTTTGACATTCTTATGTATAAAAACCATAAGCGAGATTCATATTTTAATGATGTATGCGTTCTGACATGACATAAGCTTCAAATCACACTAAAATAGATCAATTGTAGTTTGAGGAAACGTTTCATAAATTCATTTTAATAAGCTTCAATTTGATATGAAGTATGCTTGCTTGATAATTACCTAGTCTACACCAAGAAACCCAATATTATCATTGGCCATATTGGATAAAGGCCGCTGGTGGCAGTTGTCCAAACCGGGTAGAGTTATACCCCAACTCATTTTTTGAGTGACCCAAGAGGATATGAAAACCATATTCAAAACAGGTTATCTAAATATTGACCACGGATCTTATGGCAAGGTCTTTTGAGATACTAGCAATACCTGGCCTGAGTGATGTGTACGTGTTAAACGGTATTAAACATACTCTGGTGACAGGCCGAATATATTGATGTACGTGTTAAGCGGTATTAACCATACTCTGGTGACAAGCCGAGTATATTGATGTGTACGTGTTAAGCGGTATTAACCATACACTGGTGACATGCCGAGTATATAGATGTGTACGTGTTAAGCGGTATTAACCATACTCAGGTGACAGGCCGAGTATATTGATGTGTACGTGTTAAGCAGTATTAACAATACTGTGCTGACATGCAGAGTATATTGATGTGTACGTGTTAAATGGTATTAATCATACTCTGGTGACAGGTCGAGTATATTTATGCATATGTGTTAAGCGGTATTAACCATACTCTGGTGACAAGCCTAGTATATTGATGTGTACATGTTAAGCGGTATTAAACATACAGTGGTGACAGGTCGAGTATATTTATGCGTATGTGTTAAGCGGTATTAACCATACTCTGGTGACAAGCCGAGTATATTGATGTGTATGTGTTAAGCGGTATTAACCATACTGCGGTAACAGGTCGAGTATATTGATGTGTATGTGTTAAATGGCATTAACCATACTGCGGTAACAGGTCGAGTATATTGATGTGTACGTGTTAAATGGTATTAACCATACTGCGGTAACAGGTCGAGTATATTGATGTGTACGTGTTAAACGGTATTAACCATACTCTGGTGACAAGCCGAGTATATTGATGTGTACGTGTTAAGTGGTATTAACCATACTGCGTTAACAGGTCGAGTATGTTGATGTGTATGTGTTAAGCGGCATTAAACATACTGTGGTGACAGGTCGAGTATATCGATGTGTACGTGTTAAGCGGTATTAACCATACTGTGGTGACAGGTCGAGTATATTGATGTGTACGTGTTAAGCGGCATTAAACATACTGTGGTGACAGGTCGAGTATATTGATGTGTATGTGTTAAGCGGCATTAAACATACTGTGGTGACAGGTCGAGTATATCGATGTGTACGTGTTAAGCGGTATTAACCATACTGTGGTGACAGGCCGAGTATAGTGATGTGTACGTATTAAATGGTATTAACCATACTGTGTTAACAGGTCGAGTATATTGATGTGTACATGTTAAGCGGTATTAACCATACTGTGGTGACAGGCCGAGTATATTGATGTGTATCTGTTAAGCGGTATTAACCATACTGTGGTGACAGGCCGAGTATATTGATGTGTATCTGTTAAGCGGTATTAACCATACTGTGGTGACAGGCCGAGTATAGTGATGGGTATGTGTTAAGCGGCATTAAACATACTGCAGTAACAGGTCGAGTATATTGATGTGTACGTGTTAAGCGGTATTAAACATACTGTGGTGACAGGTCGAGTATATTTATGCGTATGTGTTAAGCGGTATTAACCATACTGTGGTGACAGGCCGAGTATATTGATGTGT
>CM067369.1:3906290-3988790 GCA_034401795.1 Chaetoderma sp. LZ-2023a
GCATGACACGTGTGTTACTGAATATCTACTCGAGGGCAGAGTAAAAATCTGGAGCAGGACAATCGAATGGCTTATTAGTTACTCAGGTACACAATGAAAGTCTGGAGCAGTCAATCAAATGACCGAATACTTAATCAGTTAAACAGTAAAATTCTGGAGCAGGGCAATTGTTTGACTGAATAGCTGCTCGAGCGCACAGTGAAAGTCTAAAGCATGACAATTGAATGACTGACGAGCTCCTCGAGAGCACAGCGAATGTACGGAGCAGGAAAATTGAATGGCAATAGTATATCTGGCTACAGAAAAATAACACCACCATCTGAGATCCGCCAATCGGCGATCTGCAGCTCCCACTGCCCTTTCTGTCTCTGGGACATAGGCAGATAAGACCCGGAGTATCTAACTGCTTGCAATCAGTATACCACACATTGGTGTGCCTGACATCCATTTAGACATTACAATCTCTGCCAGTTTGCGGATTCTAGAAACAATTGCAAAACTCACCATGTGGAGCCTTCTCTGCTGTTGCTGATCGTCGGTCGCTCTCTCACTCAGGGAGTTTTCTACCAGGTACTGGTACCTCCCTCTCCTCCCACCTCTCTTTCTCTCTATCTATCTCTCTCTCTCTCTCTCTCTCTCTCTCTCTCTCTCTCTCTCTCTCTCTCTCTCTCTCTCTCTCCACTATATCCTGCTAACCAGCTAGTATATGGGTCGATGAATGATAGTATGGGTCGATGAATGATCCTGTGCACACAGGGGCTGCTTGGGCGAAATTGAAATATTACCTTATTATCATATGTAGATGCTCATCAGCACAGTTATTTACTCTGGTAAAACTGACTGCCTTACTGGTAGTGTTAAAATTAACAATTCTCTCATCTCTCACACAATACTAATGATAATCACAGGGCAGGTTGCAGGGAATGAAAGGGGTGTTCTGGACAAGAAAAAGAAGCCAACTGGCCAGGCATATTTCGTATCCAACGTTTATTTGACTTATTGGGTGAATATCATCCCGAAAATCTGTGAGTGTGTGTAGTGTATACGTCTAGATAAACACCGATTGTCCTAGATAAAATCATCACACATAACACCCTGTCTCTATAAAACAGACGATAACAACAATTACACAGAGCACACTACATACACTACATCCACCCGCACCACCCACCCACATAACCTCTCCTTTTACGATTAACCTTAATTGTATAAACAGATTGGACGCCCACCCAAGCACCAAACCCACAACGCACACACCCACACATGCCTTACACCCACACCCACCCACACACGCCCCACACCTACACCTTTGCGTTGTGTTGGGCGACAACTCGCTGGCTGGCTGGCCGGTATGACAAACCACATCAATTTAGTGACAGGCATCCGCTGTGATATGCTGACCTGTTCACATGTGAGCAACCACACATTACATAGCCTGAACACACATTTAGAGACAAGCATCCACAGAGATACATTAACCTGATCACCTGTGAGCAACCACATATTACATACCATGAACATACATTTAGAGACAAGCATCCACAGTGATATACTAACCTGATCACCTGTGAGCAACCACACCTTACATGGCGTGGACATACATTTAGAGACAAGTATCCACGGTTATATACTAACCTGATCACCCATGAGCAACCAGACATTATATAGCCTGAACATACATTCAGAGAAAAGCATCTATAATGGTATACCAGCAAACCAACATGGTTACAGTAGCACAGCTTCGAGCGATGGCAAATCAATTTGCCCTTAGAGTACTAAGCTAATCTGCTCCAAAGGATTAGGCAGGCCCGTGTGGAGGAGGTTATGAAGTGACTCTCCTGAGCACAACAGGGCGGGGGGGAGTTTCGAGCGATCAACTCTGGTGATCCTGAGAACCTCCAGGATACAGTGGCACCATGAGCGTAAGAAGGTGAACCAGGAGCCTGCAAGCCAAGACAGCAGCTACACAGATTGCAGACAATCCACTGGAATCGCTGCTTTCATCTGTGGAAAATCAC
The DNA here is from genome assembly GCA_034401795.1 of Chaetoderma sp. LZ-2023a. NCBI lineage: Eukaryota > Metazoa > Mollusca > Caudofoveata > Chaetodermatida > Chaetodermatidae > Chaetoderma > Chaetoderma sp. LZ-2023a. The sequence goes on from CM067369.1 coordinate 3,908,309, forward strand.
TGGGCATATAATGAAGGGACCGAGGTCGGAACCCTTAGCCCACAGTATTAGGTGAGAAGGTCAGCAAATTCTCAATGAGCACATTATTGAGAGGGAGACAGATGATAGAGGATGCTGAAAAGCACATGGCCATTCTTCAGAGGTCTAGAAGGAAACACTACAGCTCAGATCATGTGGTAGATCCAACACACTGTCCAGAATGCCTTCTACCTGCGGTACATCAATGCAAATCGCATCAAGCACATCATTGATGGTAGAGTGATGCTATTCCACAGAATGCTCCATGCAGTCCCTGGATAAACACACTAGAGGCAGCTCAGACCTGGGTGTCTGCCAGAGAACAAGCATTCCTCGACTCAGACAGTATTGATCGGCCCAACACCAAGTGGGCAGTGTCCAGTCAATCAACATTGATACCAATGCTGTCATTGACCGCCAACCTCTGCTGGTGACAGCCCCTCCCCCCCCCCTCCCAGATTACCTCTGACTGAAGACGAGTATGGTGGCACTCGATACCTTCAAGGACAGCCTGTGTCTCTGGAGATGTCTATCAGTGTATTTTGGAGCAACAACTATCTGAACATCATGCCCATCAGAGTATATGACCACCATCCATTCTTCAATAAGGGCATCTCCAAGCTGGCTCACACTTTCATATGTGGCCACTGTCCGCAACAGTTCACCCAGGCATGTGATCTCCATCATCACACTGATCGCTGTATAGGTGGGAAACCCACAATTGAGTGGCCAGGTGATGAGGTAGAGGCACCACAATCAGCTTAAGAGAAAGCCTTCTACCCACCTCAACAGACCAGTAAGGTCGCCTCACACTGGCTCGAGCATGAGTCACAACGACGGGGTGTACATATCAATGCTCTCTGTAGCCATGGGGGTGAACGTTGGATCGAGGGGGCTCCCGTAGATGGATGCGAATCTGATACCATCAGTGTATACCAGTTCAATGACATGGATGCCCTCAACATCAACAGGAAGAAGCGGCTAGAGAGTGATACAGGAAGGCAATCGTGAGGGATGAGGAGCTGAGAGGATCTGGATACACACTTGTTGTACAGTGGGAGTGTAGCACTAGCACACCCACATAACCACTGCCACAGCGAGTGAATGTGCCTTATCTACACTTCATCAACTTTGACTCCCTCCTAGAAGGCATCATGACCCATCCGACGGAGACTCACAATCCAGAGTACCCAAATACCTATATCAGTGTCAATTGGTTGCTCCTTAGATGGTTCCATAAGGCAGATTACTCACCCATATAATGCTAACCCCAATGTGCTGATCTCAGAGTTAATGAATCCGGACCGTGTGCCAGTCCTAGTGTTCAACTCTAGGTGGTATGACCTGAATCGCATCGAGAAGTATTTCATGGATGAGCTCACCGACACTTCAAGCACAGAGAAAGTCGCCAAGAAAGCTAACCAGACAATGTTCCTCATCACACCCGAGCTACAGTTTCTTAATGTACTGAATTGCCTCAGTCCCGAAGTCTCCTAAGAGATGTGGATCAAAGCCTAAAGGTGTACACAGCAGAAGAACTGGTCCCATATGAACGGTTCGACAAATCCAAGAAGCTCAGCTATCCAGGGCTGCCAGACTACCCAGCGTGGTGGTCTACGCTCAAGGAGAGCTGCCTCATGAAGCTATCAGAGTGGAAGCAATGTAAGAAGACCTTCTGAGAGCAAGGGATGCAGACATTCGCTGACTGGCTGAGATAATACAATAACTCGGCCGTCAGCCCACTATTCAAGCCCTAGACCAGATGTGGCAGTTCTACACAGACCGAGGCATAGATATCCTGAAAGACTCAGTGTCTCTCCCGGGGGTATTTCTAGAATATCTCCTTCTTGGAACTGCTCTGCACATACCTGATGTAGGCCTTTATGCCCCAGGCAATGAGGCTCATCAGATACTGAAGTGTGCAGCATCGTGTTCACTCGCTACCATGAAGTGGGTGCGACTAGAATCCACTGTGGTGGCGAGCATGTATGCCATCATCACCTCGGCTATGACGCGAATACCCTATACTAATCTACCATGGCAAAAGAGATGCCCTGCGGTAAAGAGACAGTATGGCAGTGGTCTGGTAGTAGCAATGTAGAATGCTTTAAGGAGGATCTCCTAGCAGGCCACTGGTTCGGATTGATGAAGTGTACATAGAGGTCCTTCAGCCCTTGTAGACGAATTTCGGGGAAATGCCCCTATTTTCTACAACCGTGAGATCCCAGCAGAGACAGTATTTTGTGATAAAGTCACATACCTTGGCAGCATGGGTCGTACGCATCCCACCACAAGTAAACTAGTCGGTTCCCTCTCTGGCAAGAAGAGTCTTCTTTATGCACCAACACTCAAGTTGTATATCGCCCATGGCCTAGAGATCACCGACATATGCTGCACCATAGACCATGAGCCACAGCCCCCATTCGAGTGGTTCATGAACAATGTTACATAGGCCCGCTGCTCAGGAGACATGGATAAGAGCAAAGCATTCTTGGCAGATTTCTTCAAACTACTAGGCAACAGTGCCTATCGTAAAGTGACTAGCTCACTAAGGATGAACGAGGGTAGATAGGGCATGTGTAGTGTGTGGTTCGAGGATCTCGAGGCGAGCGTCGAGTCCTGCGAGCTACAAAGCCATAAGACTAGAATGACTATTCGTTGGCCCTTCCAGCTGGTAATAGCAGCATAGGAGCTTGCGAAGCTAAGAATGCTGGAGTTCTACTATGACTTCCTCGATTAGTATGTACCTCGTGACAGCTTTGAGTACCTCCAGATGGACACAAATTCAGCCTACATTGTTACAGCCAGCTCCAGCCTCGATAATGTGATCTATCCAGCGATACCCTTAGAGTACGAAGCCCATAAGCGTGATTTGCTAGTTGGGATGCCTAGTCTGGATGGACTTCAGAACTGTTCAAACTGGAGTGTAAAGGTACATGTGGAATCGCTCTCAGCTCCAAGTGCCACTATGTGGAGAGCTCAGCTGGTAAGGAAAAGTGTTTGGCTCAGTTAATGACTAAGCACTAGAATGGGGTCTCTTGGTAGATGATCTACAGTGCCATTTATGGTGTAGTGGACAGAGCCACAAATCAAAGCTTCTGCATGCACAACCAGGGTATGGTAACATATGAGTAGGACTGTTTGGCCTCTCAGCCTACTACAATAAGTCTATTGTGCTGCCAGATGGTGTACACATAGAGCCAATCTAGTTTCATGTCCCAGGGACAGAGCTGACCGTGGTAGCTGACCCAGCCACTGTGTCAACAGTCAGGGCTTATGAGCTAGAGGACCGCTACATGACTTGAGCACTCCCAGTGGTGGAAGCTGTGGCTTGACGAACCTTCGGAAGTTCCTCTCGTAGAAAGGGCCCCTTGGGTCCACTATCCAGGTAGTAGGGTATTGTCTGCCCCTTAGACTGCACATACATGTCAAGTCTGTGGACATCCATCGACGCATTAGGGTCTGTCGCACACACTCGACTACCTTCCAGCTCACCAGGCTCATATAGGTAGCGAACTAGGGCATGGGATGGAAGTCTGTCTACCTCTCCCTCATTTCTGGTGTCGGAACAACTGGCAACAGATGAGCACTGCATGACCTCTACTGGCATCTTCCCGGGCAGTAGAGTGACATCTGTGATCTCTGAACTACAACTGGTAAGCCTCGTACCCATATTCTGGAGCGATCTCCAGGAGCTGCCATCTTCTGAGGATATTGGTGTGGGAACAGTCTCTCTGCCAGTGTCCAATTCCACTGCTCCACAATTGCTTGGTGTGGAGATGCCCTACCTCGCATCGTCTAATCACTACATCATATGTGTGCATGAGGGCCGCAGTCTCCCGACTGAACTAGTCATCCACTTGCAGCACCTCTGGCCACTGGAGAGAAGTCATTGAATCCTCATAGACACTCTGGAACCCCACCACTACCTGGCCTGCATCCGTAACCGTGAGGGGTACTGCAGCCTTGTATCTGCTGGTTACATCGATGATGGTGAAGGTGTACTTGTAGAAGGAACATCACATCTTCTGGAGAACTCTGTTTGGGACAGGTTCGTCGAAGAGTGCACACCGAATGTGGCATGGACGAGGTCTGTATATCTGCCACATGACCTGCCTGGAGAGCTATTGTCTTTTTGTATTCAGGGTGATGTTGTAACTCTTGCGGCGTGCAGCCTCTAGCAGTTGGTAGTCACTGGGCTAGTAGTAAACCGCCTCAAGAGAGGCGGTTGATGAACTCTCGGATTTGAGCACTCACGTCGGCTCCTGTGATGTCACACATGGATCGAGCAAACTCTAGGCAGACAAATAGATGGCCGTCATGCACACGACCATCATTGAACACCTCCTCAAACACCTGGATACATGGTCGTGTAATCTCTGCTGAATACTCAGAGAATGGCAGCTTATCGACCTAGCCTCGAATGTTAAAGAGTCTTGAACAGGTCGTACAGAGACTCCATGCTATATAGCACGTCTTGAATGTGCAGCTGCCCAGATGACTGTGAGTGCCACTGCAACCTATGAGAGCCATGGGCCAGCTACTCCAAAGAATGTGCCCACGCCTTAGGGAATGGCTGGAATATCCTCTGTGATACTCACATCACCATGCGGCATATTGTTGGCGATCTTGCAAACTGTCTCACCAGCCTTCCTCATGAACAGAGCAATCAGAGAACCGACTGCTGCCAGCGGCCTGAGAGAGCCCTTATGTATGTGTGATAGATCCCCTTTGCTCGGTTGATTAGTCGCTGGGATTCTGGCTCTGCATCATCACCATTGTAGTCTGCATTCTCATCCTCCTCATAATCCTCCTCCTCATCATAGATCTCATCTGCCGGATTCTCAACATTGTCGAATGGATCCGGTGCATACATCGACTGCTGCTACACAAGTGCTTTAAACCAGACAAATAGAGACATGGTATCCACAGTCATGAATGCAGGCATGTTTGCCTTAGCAAACTGGGGCCTCAGCTATATTAACCATAGGGCAGCAGAAGTGTAGCAAAATGCCATAACCAGGCAATGGAGAAGTTGACCGAGGATGGATAGAGTACAGCAAGGCACTCGAGCCTGGACTGCTCCTCCCATCTCCCATCTCACCCAGGACCACCGCAGCAACACAGTCTATGGCACCTCGTTGCAAGGTTAACATTAGTCGCTGTCCATCTGTGGCCTGGACCTGCCGGTGCTCATGCTTAACATGCAGGATCTGCAGTTTAGAGCCAGCACATTTTAGCTGCTGGTTGTATTCATCATTCCATACGTGATGTTGTGGAGAGATGCTCAGTGTGCACCCAAAGGAACAGCGTGTCCTGCATTCAAGTGTGTGATCTCAAGGAGGGAGAATAGTGGCATAGTCACAGACATGTATAGAGTTGGGCATAGATTGAATTCTGTGAACCGATTATTACATTTGATGGCGTAGTATCATTTTCCCTTCACATAGAAGGCAGGCCAGTTGGCCAGAGGATCCAGGACTCGGTACTCATCAATTTTCATAAGTGGTGTCCAGCTAGCTGTTGTTTTGCATGGTCTCTAACCAGCTGACAATCTGGGGGGGAGGTCTATACCCTTCCCTGTGGTGCTCTGGAGCTTGAATTTGAGTGGCATGCTCCTAATCTCATGGATCTGTCCCGAAATAGTGAAATCGATGTACTTCTCACCCGTGGAAAGAGGGTTCTCATCATGAATACCAGGTCGAATGACTGTCAAGCAGTGCTTCCGTGGATCAGTGTGATGTGAGGTCATGGGTTCAACTAGTCAATCTGGATGGTGTGCATACTGCTTCATGTTTAAGGTATCTCCATAGAAGAAGATTAAATGCCTCCATGTTCGGAAAAGTTGTGCACCAGATTGTCTTCGGGAAATGCACTCGAGTGAGGCCACAGGCGGAACAATGGGAATTACCACTGGGACAGCTACCATGGAAAAGGTCACACCTGTTTTTTCGACAGTTACTCATGTCCCACAAGCTGCATATGCAAGACCATTGAGCGCATCGTCAACCAGCGGTTGCAGTGGTACGGGAATATTATAGTTTCAGAGCAGGCTGGCTTCAGAAGGTACAGGAGCACAGAAGATCAAACAACACATCTTGCACAGGTCATAGAGGACACTTTTCAAGCCAAGAAGGTGATGCTAGCTGCATTTATCGATCTGCAGAAGGCATTTGACAAGGTGTGGAAGGATGGCCTCCTCGTGAAGCTCCAGCGCACAGGCATTGGTGGCAACATGTTCCGATGGACCAAGTCATATCTACACACTCGCAGAGCTAGGGTGCTGGTGGATGGACAATCTGGACAGAATATATTGCTGAGACAAGGGGTACCACAAGGCGGAGTATTATCACCAACTCTGTTCATACTCTTCATTAATGACATTGTAGCAGAGCTTCCCAATGGGATCCAAGCAGCCCTCTATGCAGATGACCTCGCACTCTGGTGCACCGAGGAGTACACAACGACTGCCACGTACAGAATGCAGATCGCCTTGGACAGAATTACAGCTTGGGCCAATCGCTGGTGTATTACCATCAACAAAGAAAAATCATCAGCCACGCTATTCTCACTGTCCACCAAAACCAAGGTTGGCAATCTGACACTGGGCGGTACTCCACTCGAGTACGAGGACCAGCAGACATACCTGGGGGTCACCTATGACAGAAGATTATCATGGAAGGAGCACATCCAGAACGCAGAGGCAAAGGCCAGAAGAAAGCTAAACATCATGAGGAAGCTGGCAGGAACCCCTTGGGGTGCCAATGAAAGGATCCTCAGGACCATCTACCTAGGTGCCGTACGACCACACCTTGAGCATTGATCCAGCTCATGGATGACCGCAGCTAAATCTCATCAACAGAACCTCGACAGAGTACAAAACCAGGCACTGCGCATCATCACTGGTGGAATGAGATCAACACCAATAGAAAAAAATGGAGCAGGCAGCAGGCATTCCCCCACTTGGTAAAAGAAGGGAATGCAAAGCACTGATCCAAGCTGCAAAGTTCAAATCGTTCAACAACCACCCGATGAAGATCAAGCAAGCACAGCTGTCATCAGGAAGACTTAAAAGATCAAGTTTTGTGAAAGAGACAAAAGCACTTCAAAGGAAACGCCAAGAAATGTTGCCAGCACAAATAGAAGACCCAAGCCACACCCTTGATCCTCCATCCTGGAAAAACAAACTAGAGAGCATAGCTATTCGCACCACAGTATCTCATCTCACAACCAAAGATGAACACAGTGATGTGAGCAAGAAGGCCCTGACCCTAGCCATGCTGGAAGAAATGTACCCTCAGGAGACATGGATAAGGATCTACACAGATGGATCAGCCACAGATGCAATTAGGAGCGGAGGTGCCGGACTCACATACAGTATCCAAACGGACAACATGAGTCAGCTGCAATACCGACAGGAAACACTGCACAAACTACAGAGCTGAAGTCGAAGCACTGGTCCATGCAGCTAATACCATCAGCAGAACAGCAGACCCTATTGCACAGATTGTCTTTTTATCTGATGCCCGCTCCGTCCTTGAGGCTATCACCAAAGCTAAGCTGTCACAACTTGAAGAAGCACTACAAACCATCAAATGCTTTCGGATAGCATTGCAGTGGATCCCCTCACACTGTGGAGTCCAAGGAAATGAGGAAGCAGACAAGATGGCAAAGGTGGGTGCAGAAGAGAATCAGACAGAAAACATGGTTACACATACAGAGATGAAGACTATCATCAAGTCACTCTATAGAACACCTCAATCAGACGATGCCTACCATAATCTCTCGAGGCCAGAGCAAGTGACCATTTTTCGTCTCAGAACTGGACATAACAGACTAAACCAACACATGTACAGGCGGGTCCACCTTACGACATCGCCCGCTTGTCCTTGTGGAGATGCAGAACAGACCACAGAGCACATACTTCAGTGTTGCAGTACGTATCAGCTGCTGAGAGAAGAGATCTGGCCTTTGTCAACCTCTTTTCTTGAAAAGCTGTATGGGCCTGTGGAAGAACTGCAGAAAACCACAGATTTCATCTTGAGAACGGCTCTCCAAGTGTGATACCAGCGATCGAAAAGAAGAAGAGGAAGAAGACTCATGTCCCACGACTACTTCGTGACATCAACCTCCTCCATGCCGAGATGTATCACTCTCCTCCATCTGACCAAGAAGTATACATCTCCGTGGGTGAGAAGGGATGGTCCCGGTCTGTCAAGGAGTTGCTAACCAAAATCATGTAGAAAAGTTAGACGGTGCTCGGGGTAGGGCGCTAGATCTCTCCACCACACTCTCTAAAAGCCCAGGCAGAGTGGAGGGACAGAGAAGTGCTGTTGTGAACATCATAATGCCAATGGTCGGAAGCAAATAGAGGACAATATGACTACATTTTAAGGTTCTCAGAGGACTTCCAGGATTACCTCATCAAACCTACCTGCTGGACCGATGCTCAAGCATGGACAAAATGGGTCTTACATGAGGGGTTCCTGAAGAAGATGGTCATGGAATCTGATCCGCAGTGCATAGAGTTTCAGGAACAGCTTCCTGATTCTCAAGTTCTTGCCGAAGTTCCTCAAGCTTCTGACGAAGTTCCTCAAGCCTCTGACGAAGTTCCTCAAGCTTCTGACAAAGGTCCTCAAGCCTGAAAAACATCCAGACTGACACGTCAGACATGCCACCCTGACTTACATGTGAGCTTCATGACCAGATTCAGCTTGTAGCTGAAGGTCTGTGCCTTCTCAAAAGAAGGCTTGAAGTGTGAGAGCGATCCCGTCTCCTTGTTACTGAAGATGAATTGGTACAGTTCAGCTGCCCTCTGCACACATGCGATAAAGTCATGCTTGGTCTCCTTCAGGGTCAGGCTGTCATATCTGGTCTCGGGCAGGGTACACCCACACTTGGAGCTGAAGCATAGAAGCCTCGCATTATGGAGGATGTCTGTTGATATCTCATGGTGTACTTCTGAAAGAGGATGAAGACAGTGATCCTGTTGTGCTGGAGCTATCTGGTGATGTTGCTGAGGTAGGTGACTGTCGTCTGGTCCATTGCAGGATCACCGATGACTAGGACACATGGGTCAGTCCGTCGGGAGGACAAGTGGGTCGGTCAGTCTGACTGCTAGCAGCCAGTCCATCAGTGCCTGCAAGGTCTGTGTCTTGGTGATTGGGTCCTTGTACCATTGGTCATTGCTGTCACCTGCCTCAGCGGTGGAGTCTGGCACAAGAAGTTCATGCAGGGCGCACATCAAGATGTGTTTCCAGTGTCCCTAAGGAGTGATGATCAGCATCACCTGTCCAGTATTGGTCAGTCTACTGCTGTATGGTACTGACATGATACCGGAAGATGATTAGCACTTACTCAGCTGTTGCTTCGTCTATATCTGAGAGACTAAATGAGAGTACTGCCTGTACAGTCGCTTTCACCTGCAGGGTGGGCAGCATTGTACCACTGGTGGAGATGAAGGATGTGAGGGAGGCATCAAGCATGAAATCCCAACAACAGCCGAGAAGGTAATGCAGAGGGCATGTGTGAGTAGCAGGGGCCGCATTGTCTATGACATCGAGTATCCATATGATGCAAGCATGTGAGGCCATGACTATTAAGAGGTCTTAAATGTCAGCCCGAAGAACCCCGACTTCTTCATCTCGGGTAGCTGGAGGCTGGAGGTAGCATCTTTTGTGCCATCGAGGGTGATATGGTTTAGGCTGACGGTGCCTACCTTGAGATAATTTCCATCTTATTGGAATGAGGTCCATGGTTTGAGCAGATCCTAATGATGTCCTGTGCATAGGACTCAGCCATCACCTTGATGGCCCCAGCCTCGTCACCTCCGAGCATGCCACGCATTACCGTCCTGTCCTTGATGCCCATTCCCTTGTACACAGTCTTGGCTTTGTTCCCCACAGAAGAGCTATGAAATGCTCATCGCCGACTGAGAAACGCTTTGTGCTGCCAAAATCCTGCTGCGAGATTGTCATCCGGAAAAGATGTCTAAGATGACCAATCTCTTTTAAATAGTTGTAAGAATGAGGAAACAAAAGGCTGCTATAAGAGCAGGAGAAAATTTAGTCAATTAAGGCTATATCCAGGAATCTGTAAAGAATAGAAAATACTAGATTAATAGATTCATTTAAGATTTAGCGTACACAGTTTCTGTCCAAGCAGTACAGATTCGAACAGTCACAATTCCCGTGAAAGCAGAGTCTATGTTTTGCCAATGTGGACGTTGTTGGCTTCGAACCAGCATCCGCGGGTATATTCCCAAGGCACAACATCATGCAATAACTTAGTCCGCGGAAAGTGGAGATCACACAGCCAGGAGTGTAGCACTTCTAGGAATGGAGAAAAGTCCTGGAGAGCTTTCTTTCATGAGCCGGTGGGCACAGCACTGACGATGTAGTGAATGTCGTGTTGGTGAATAACTGGATTGGGAAACGTCCTTTCTAGGCTAAGAAACGTAGCTCTAGGACTATATGAGTCATTTGCAGGCCATTGAGACTGACTCACTGAAGCAGTTTAACAGCACCCTTAGGTTTGGAGACATGTGGCACACCATATACCCGTAAGATGCCCTCCTGGAGGTTAACAGCTTCTTCGGGTCCATCGAGAAGGAGAGTAAGTGGGACGCAGATGTCTTGACAGACGACGATGAGCCAGATGTCTTCACATACTACGATGAGCCAGGTGTCTTCACAGACGAGGATGAGCCAGATGCCATACAGTGGGATGAGGAGATGGCACAGAAGTGTAAGACCAAGAAAGCCATCCAGTGGCGGACCTACTATCTTGGTCATAAGGTGAAGATCCAGATGTTATGTCTCACAAAGCTACTGGCACCCGACATAGTGCTGGATGACCACTGTCTAAGAGACGTCTGTCTCGACACCAACAAGCTGGTATGGTTCGCCAGGCTCTCCAAAATGAACCATTCTATGACTCATGAGCAGATTCTGCAGGTGATGCCAGTTAATCCTCCAGGTATACTATAGCAAAATCAGAGTGGCAGAAGCAACCAGAACTATACCCCTCCCTGACTGCTGACGAGGGCGGTACAGTAGACGGCTGGCGACTCCAGCAGATAGATACCATCAGGCAGAATCTCGTCCATGAGGCAGAAAAGTACAGCAGAATGCGCAGGCGATATAAGATAGCCTACAACGTCCTCGCGCATACATCCACTGGTGCGGGTGTGATTGGAGCCAGTGCCGGTGTGGCAGCTGTGGTCACTCTCGCTACAGCGGTGGGTGCCATCGTCGCCATCCTGCTTGGTGACGTGACACTAGTTACCACTGTCTTGGCCACTGGCATGGGGGTGGGGCAGCGGCAGATCACAAGGAGGCTGGAGAAGCATGCTAAGTATGTGACACTGGCACAGAGTATGCTACGGACTATTGACGAGTCTGTCAGCAATGCTCTCGAGGATGGCCAGGTCACCGATGAAGAGTACCACCCTATACTGAAGGTCCAAGCCCTGTACTGCACGGAGAACCCTAAAGTGCGACAGCAATACCTCTAAGGCTCCAGCGGGCGGGTTGATATGGAGGAGCTAAAAAACGAGATGTTATGGCGAAACGACTACAAATAGTATGCTGCCTGTACGGTAGCTTTAAGAACACCAGTATAGATGTCCTTCCCACTGAACCTCACGGCAGTAATCCTGAGCCAACCGCCCCTCCTGGGTACACCCTTGACTGGCCTGAGAGGTCTACTGGATGATATTCCAGAACTAACACCGTTCTCCATCACAGTGGATGGACGGTCCCGACCAGCTTCTCCATCAACCCATGACCGCTGACCAACCACCCCATCACCATCAAGGATGCGAAGCAGGCTCATACTTGGATGGCTGCTCCAAGCCTCTCCTACTGGAATCAGCAGATGAATCTTGTCGTGTGGTGTGCCATCGCAGGGTGTTGAATAAGTTCCACCCTGCTTCACGCCTATTCTGGTACTCCTGAAGCTGTGCTCATCACCAGCTGTCTCAGATTCCACGTGTTCTTCACGGTGCAACGAATCCTCCATGAGCTGGGTGCAAGCCTCCCTGATACAAACGACTTCGACCCACAGCTCAACAGTCATAGCGTCTCAGCAGACAGCAGACTACAGAGAGAGTTCAGCGCTCACCCAGACTATCAGTGGTATGGTGGTGACAACAGCAGGCTAGGGGTTATGTACGGTGACCAGAGACGTGACTACTCAGGATTCCCCTATCGAACACCATGATGAGTAGGCTGTTGGAAGACAGCGACATTCTCATTCGATCCAGACTCTGACCCTGGAGTGCTAGTGCAAAATATGCACATCACTGGCTTGCGGCAGGAGTATCGAGATGTGTGGAAGTACTTTGTCCCACACATCACATCAGGCCTCACACCAGCAGGGATCGTTCGGATCAACCAGTCCCTAGAAGCACTGTGCTACTGCCTCCTCACAGCACAGACCAAGCTGCGTCATTCCATAGATGGTGTCAGCGACGCAGAGGTCCAGGCCATGTTCATCAGTCTCGTTGAAGATATGATCATCGTGGCAGATCCCAGCAGTCTTATTGCTATGTTCCAGCAGGGGTTGCATAAGGCTCGTCGCAAACTTGATTTTACTATTTCACCACACCTACGGTTGATTCCGAGCAACATGATCGTGAACATCGAGGACCTCCAAGTCAGGGACTATAACAACATGATAGTCGAGGGGAGTTCGCGCGTTGTCCACTTCGGCTTCAACACTGATATCAACGCACCTACGCGTAGTACGGGCCATACAGTCGTTCCGACCCTGACACTGTAGCCAGTCGACACGACGCTTCCCATGGCAGCTCCGACCCCGACACTGCAGCCAGTCGACACGACACCGCTTCCCGTGGTAGCTCTATGAGTGGTGTCAGGCCTAGCTATCATGGCGCTCAGGATCAGCCTACTCCGCCGCTAGCAAATCAGCTATAAGACTATCCTGACTCTCTACAGTAGCAATGGGGACCACGCTGAGACACTGAACCAGCTTGGCCTGCCCTACAGCCCCTATACACGCTGCCAACATGCACATCCAAGAGCTGGATGGTTCCACAGTGCATCATTTTTCCTGCTTGTAGTATCGCAGAGCCTTGTTCAGCTCTGAGTCAGGTGAGGCCATGGAGGTCTGCAACTGCTGGACCACATCTGACAGAAACTCCTGATCATTGTAGAAACCTTTAGCTTGCAGGAGCTGCTCGAGCATATTCCCGCCCATGATAAGGTATTCGAGGAAGCAGATCTGGCCCTTACCAAATCCTAGATAGACCTTCACAGCTGTCAGTTCTTCTGTCAGCTCAGCACCAGAGAGCTGAGCGAGCTCATCTGGTGTCTTCTTCTTGTAATCCTTAAACTCCCTCTGGTAGACCTCATAGTACTTCTTGCATAGCTTGTGCCTGGACATGTTTAAGATGTCTCAATAGAGATATGAATATTCCTGAGTACCAACCCGGACACCTGGCAGATGCAGACTGGGAAGACCTTATTAGCTCACTCGACAGGGAATGCAGGCATTTAATTGCATTGTATGCTCAGTGCTTAAACAATGACATCAACGGTACAGATCGTGAAGCAACTGCGTGAGAGACAAGTGAGTCTTCAGAAGGTGGAGAACCTGCTGCGAACCAAGACCCAGTAGCTACTGACACAGGCTAAGCCCCTGGCAGTCTATATCGCCAGTAAGGTGGCGGCGAATGTGGCCATGGTGAAGATGACAGGTGGTAATGAGGTTCTTCCTGCCACCACTGCGGCTGTCCTCGCTACAGTGGTGAGTGGGGTGGCCGAGCCCTGTCTCGGAATAACTCATCCCATCCTAAAGATCACCATCCGTGGTGCCTCCTACACTGCCGACGCCGAGATCATGGTTGAATGTGTTACACTAATGGAGAACGCGGTTCTAGCGCTAGCAACGAGTGCAATGGCTGAGATCATCGTCGCCGACGTTTAACCACTCTGAATAGTGAGAGATGTATAACGAGACCCCTGCAGCATATGAGGCATGGTGTGCTGGAGGGTGGTGTGTAGCCCATAGTCGGGCAACAATGCTCGGTATGCTCGGAGTCGATGAGGTTGGAGCCATCAAGGTTATGGCTGAGTCATATGCACAAGACCTGGTTAAGGATCTCCTGCAACCATGGAGCTCATTCCAACAGGATGGAGAGAATCTCAAGGTAGACACCATCAGGATGAGCAAGATCACTGTTGATGGCGCAGAGGGTGCTACCGCCAGGCTCCAGCTACCAGCGGTGAAGAAGTCATGGTTCTTTGGTTGTCGCTTAAGACCATAGGATAGTCATGGCTTCCCGTGCATGTATCATACAGATACTGGATGTACTAGACCCTGTGGGTGCTGACACAGGCCCTCTATGCTATCTTCTCAGCTGCTGCTGGGATTTCCTGTGTGATGCCCCCATTGCATCCTTCGTAGCCGCCGGAGGTGCAAAATTCCCCACTCTGCAGGCAAAAGAGCTGGTGCAGGAAGTACTGCCGTTTAGTCTCCCAGATATAGACGAGGCTACAACCGACCAAGTGCTAACCATCCTCCGCACGCATGTCTGTACCATTCGACAGTAGGTCGGATGATGCTGGCCAGGTGGTGCTGATCATTGCCCCATCAGGACACTGGAAAAACATCTTGCTGTCGGCTCTCAATTCGTCCTTCTGGTGTCTGACTCCGCCGCTGAGGCGGTTGACAGTAATGATCAATGGCACAATGGCCCAATCACCAAGACGCAGAAGCTGCAAGCACTGATGGAGAAGCTGCTGGCAGCCCGACTGACAGAACCACTTCTGTCAGCGCAGCACCAGAGAGCTGAGCGAGCTCATCTGGTGTCTTCTTCTTGTAGTCCTTCAACTCCCTCCGGAAGACATCATAGTACTTCTCGCATAGCTTGAGCCCAGACATGTTTAAGGTGTCTCAATAGAGAGATTAATATTCCTGAGTACCAACCCGGGCACCTGGCGGATGCAGACTGGGAAGATCTTCTTAGCTCTCTCGACAGGGGATGCAGACATTTAACCGCATTGTATTGCAATGACGTCAACGGTACAGATCGTGAAGCAACTGCCAGAGTGCCAGGCAAGTCTTCAGAAGGTGTAGAACCTGCTGCGAACCAAGACACAGAAGTTACTGCCAAAGCAAAACCTCTGGCAGTCCATATCGCCAGTAATGTGGTGACGAATGTGACCGTGGTGAAGATGACAGGTGGAAATGAGGTTCTTATTGCTGCCACTGCGGCTGTCCTCACTAAAGTGGTGAGTGGAATGGCCGAGAACTGTCTCAGAATAACTCACCGCATCCCAAAGATCGTCATCAGTGGTGACTCCTACACTGCCACCGCCAAGATCATGGGTGAACGTTTTACACTAATGGAGGCCGCAGTTCTAGGGCTAGCAATGAGTGCAATGGCTGAGATCATTGTCGCATACGTGTAAAACCTCTGAATAGTGAGAGATGGATCACGAGACCCGAGGCCTGGCATGCCAGAGGGCGGTGTGTAGCCCAATGCGGACTGGATGTCATGCCGCTGCATGGAGGGCCAGTACCCTGAGCACTGCTACTTATTCCCGCAGGTAGATAAGCTAGATGACAGCAAGCTTGTGGTTCCTGGGACCAATGTTCTAGGTGAGGTACGCGAGTAGGCTGATTGCCAACTCTACAGACAGAGAACTAAGTCATATGAGCTTCTGCGACAAACCAGTGGAAGCGACGACCTTGAGTCGGCACTCGAGGGCCGTCACCACCTCGGGGGGGGGGGGGGGGGGGGGGAACAGGGAAATCCCACCTAATCAGTGCAACCGGCTCAGATTCAACATCGGAAACCTCATAGCTGGGACTCGCCCATTAGGTGTGATGGTACTTTACTTTGGCTATGCTAAGGTATGCATGTCGAACACATCAGGTATTCAGCATGAGCATGCGTAGAGCATGGCTCCTGACGTCACAGCTGCAGCGTGCACCACTACTACAAGCTCTGCTGTCCTCTGACCTGTCGATGCTTCATAGTCGAGTGTTGGCTCAGATATTTTTACAGCCTCGTAGTACTCATCGAGACTCTCATCTGCCTCCTTGATGCTCTGGTTGGCCTGAGCTCGGAATTGTCGTCGGCGTGCATCCCTCTGGCGCATATGCTCGAATGCTTTGCTGTAATCAAAATTCTCCTTAGACACATTCTCCATCACCTGGTTATGACGCTCATGCTCGACCTCAGCCACCTTCTTTTCGGCGAAGCTGAGTCCCAGTTCGCTAAGGCAAATACGCCCGCATTCAAGATTGCGGATGCCATGCTATATTCTATAGACTACAGTTTAAAGCTACTGTATAGCTGCCCCCACCAGCGACGGATTCCCAGAGCGATGTATGAACCAGAGGCTTATGAAGATCCAGTCGAGAATAGGGTTGACGAGGACTATGAGGAGGACTATGATGAGGAGGATTATGATGCAGAATACGATGTCAGTGGTGAGTATGATGATGTAGAGCCTGTATCCCGCAAGCTAGTACACAGAGTGAAAGGAATCTATCGCACTTACGTAAAAGGTTATATCGGGCCGCTGACAGCAGTTGGGGCTCTGATCGCTCTGTTCACAATGAAGGCTGGCGAGACGGTCTGCAAGATCGCCAACACCTCTCTCCATGGTGTGTAGATTTCTGAAACCATACCAGCCATCGCCTCAGGAGTAGGTACGTTCTTCGGAGTCGCAGGACCTTGGCTACCATACGTTGCCATAGCACTCGTTCCCATCTGGGCCGCCGAACATTTAAGCCATACTATATAAGTATGGCGTCTCTGTACGACCTGGTCAAGACACTTAACTTCCGAGGGTTGATCGATAAACTATGATTCAGTGAGGATCCAGCAGAGACTAGACACCCGGTGTACGGAGGTGTTTGAGGAGGTCTTCAGTGATAGTCGAATGAATGACGGCCATCTGTTCGTATGTTTAGAGTTCGCCCAGGCCATGCGTGACAGGACGGGAGTGGACGTCAGTGATAAAATCACCCAAGCCGTGCGTAACAGGACGGGAGTGGACATCAGTGATGAAATCCTGGAGCTTATCAATCGTCTTTCTTGAGGAACTCTACCATCAGCCTGGTGGATATTACCATGAGCCCCCTCAACTACTCGAGGCTGCACGTCGCAAGGGCCACAACTTCACACTGGAGACAGTTAGCCAGTGACTCAGCCGCCAGGCGATGTGGCGGATATACAGACCTCGTCCAGGGCACATCAGGCATGCCCATTTCGAGGAAACTGTCCCGATCAGAGTTCACCAGGCAGATGTTGTATTCCTTCCACACGACTCGGTCGGTCGTAAGACCTACAAGTATTCCCTCAACATCGTCGATGTCACAGCAGGTACAAGGCTGCAGTACCGCTCACTGACATGTCAGCTGGCCAGGTGGCCCACACATTCCAGGGTGTCTACGAGGCTTCGGAAAATCCCCTCCAGTGGCCGGAATTGTTGCAGGTGGATGAGGGTAAGGAGTTCAGAGGTGAGACTGCAGTACTCATGTGAAAGCACAGTGTGGCAGTTAGCGAGGCGAGGTAGGGCATCACCGTGCCCAGGCTATCATTGAGCAGTGGAATCGGACACTGGCAGAGAGACTGTTGCCACACCAATATGCCCAGGAAATGGCTGGGCCGAGTGAACGTTCTAGAGTATGGGTGAGAGGGCTGCCTGCTGTGGTGAAGAGATCCAATGCCGAGGTTACTAGGCTAATCGGGAAAAAGCCAGTAGAGGCTATCAGACACTCTGCTGTTTCCAGCCACAGCTATAGAGGCGTGAACAAGGGGGAGAGGTGCCTCCCACCTGATGCTCTGGTTCGGTACCTCTATGAGCCTGGTGAGCTGGAATGTGATCGACGGCGTGCAACAGATCCTAACTGGTCGATAGATGTCCACATGATTGACAGGTTTGTGGAGGAGGAGGGCGGCCTACACTGTACTACCTGGCACGCCACCAAGGAGTGCCTAGGCGACCATTTGTCAGAGAAGAGTTTCAGATAGTCCCTGCAGACATACAACTACCACCACCTAAGGTGCTAACATGATACTCGATGGGCTCGGTATGGACACTATCTGGCACATGGCACTTATCATAGTAAGCGGAGAGTCCGAGTTTTTCCTGCTAATATGTCACTATACCCTGGTTGCGCATACGTAGGCCTCGGTTTGTAGCTCTGTCCAACTGGTCATGTAGGGCGCTGTAGAACCTCTGCCAAGAGACCTCATTCTGCCGTTTTGACATTCCCTTAGCCGAGCACTTACCTGCAGCTGTGCTCTCCACATAGTAGCATTTGGAGCAGAGAGCGATACCACGAGAGCCTTCGAACTCGAGCTTGAACAGTCCAGGAGTCCGTCGAGACCATTTTCCCCCAAGCTAGCCAGTCCCGCTTATGAGCCTGGTACTCTGCTTGCATCTCAGGGCAAATGACGACGTTGTGGTTGGAGCCTGCTATAGCGATATACGCGGAGTCAGTGTCCATCTGCAGGTACTCAAAGCTGTCACGAGCTACGTAGCGATCGAGGAAGTCATAGTAGGACTCCAGCATTCGCAGCTTCGCGAGCTCATAAACGGCTATCCCAACCTGGAAGGGCCTTCGAATAGTGATTCTTGGCCTGCGACTCTGGAGCTCGTATGACTTATCGATCTCGAGATCTTCGAACCATGCACTACGCAGGGCCTTATCTACCACACGTTCATCCTTCATGAAGCTGGTGTTGCTATAACGTTCTAGGGCCTCGATTAGCTTCCTGTAGCCACTGTTGCCGAGGAGTTTGAAGAGATCTGCCTCTATAACATTCTCCACGATCCACTCGAATGGGCGCTTGGCCTCATAGTCTATGGTGCGGTATACAGCAGTGATCTTCAGGCCATGGGTTATATACAACTCGAGTGTCGCTGTGTACAGCAGCTGCTTCTTGCCAGAGATGGCACAGACCAGCTTCTGGGAGGTGGGACGCTTCCTCCATCTTCGCCCTAGATATGCCAGCATCTCAGAAGAGATTGCCTCTACCGGGATCTCGCGGTTATAGAACAGAGGAGGCATTTCCTCCAACGTTGCCCACAGAGCCTTCGGGAACTCTATATCCACCTCAACAAATCCAAACCAGCTGTCTGCTAGGAGAGCCTCCTTAAAGCTAGCTACACCACCAGCACTGGACCAATGGCACATTGTCTCCTTGCCACATGGCATCTCTTTGGCCATCATTAACAGGTAGAGAGCATTTGCGTCGTAGCCGAGTAGACGTTGACAGACACGCTCACTCTGGCGGATTCGAGTCACACCAGCCTCGTGGTATCTGGTGAACACGATGCTAGAACCTCCAACAACAGCACCCTTCAGCATCTCGTAGGCTTCCTTGCCCGGTGAATAGAGGCTAACATCCAGCATGTGCTGAGCAGTTCCACGTAGGAGGTACTGCAGGGACACATCTGGGAGAGACCCTGCGTCTTTGAGGATGTCTATTTCCCGTTCTGTGTAGAACTCCCGCATCCACTCTAGAGCTTCGATGAATGGACTGACGTCCAGGTTGTTGTAGTATCACAGCCAGTTGGCGAATGTCCGCATTCGATGCTCGCTGAATGTCTGGTTACACTGTTCCCACCCTGATCGCGTCAAGAAGTATCCCCCGCGGAGCTTGGACTGCCATGCTGAGTAGTCAGGAAGCCTGGGATAGTCTAGCTTCTCAGGCTTGTCGAACCATTCATACAGGATCCAGCACTTCTGCTGTATGCACCTGTAAGCTTTGATCCACGCCTCATAGGAGACTCCAGGACCGAGATAATTCAGCACATCGAGGAACTGTAGCTCAGGTGTTATGAGGAACATGGTCTGACTAGCCTTCTTTGCGACTTTCACTGTACCTGTACTGTCAGTCAGTTTATCGACAAAGTACTTCTTGATGAGGTTCAGGTCATACCACCCAGAGTTTAACACCAGTACAGGCACTTGGTCACACCACTCATTGATCAGTCACTGCTGTCGCTGTGTGAGCTTGTCCAGGTCTATCACTATGTACTGTGCCCTAAACCTTGTCTGGATTAGATATGCACGCCATAGGATCACCAGCATGAACTGACTGATCAGTTCTTTGGGGTCAGGATTGCAGAGGTGAGTAGGCTCACTCGTGGCGCCATCTAAGGAGCAGCCAACTGACACAGAGATAGGTATGTGAGTACTCTCGATCATGAGAGTCTCCGTAGGATGAGTCTTGATACCATCTAGGAGTGCTTCGAAGTCGTAAACTATGAAGTGTGGGTATGGGACAGTCCGAACTCGTTTAGAGACACTTGGAAAGCGTTTTATACAGCACTCCCACTGTACCACAAGCGTGCATCCAGATGCTCTCAGCTTCTTCTCTCTCAGGACTGTCTTGCGGTATCTTTGCTCGGCATCCTCACCTCGCTGGTGTTGTGGACACCCATGCCAGTGACAGCCATGGAACAGGTAAACGGTGTTGGTGGTCGGATAATAACCATCTATGGGAGCGCCCTCGATCCAACGCTCGCCACTGTGCCCACACTCTAAATGGTGTATGTGTACGCCTCTGTTTCTCGACTCATACTCGATCCAATGAGTAGCCACTGAACTGGATGGTTTGGGTGGATAGAAGGCTTTCTCATACGCAGACTGTGGCACCTCAACCTTCTCGCCAGGACACACGATTGTTGTTTTCCGGCCTGTACAGTGATCAGCGTGGCATTGAAGATAGCATGCCTTTGTAAACCTCTGCTGGCAGTGACTACAGGCTAGTGTATGTGCCAGCTTGGATATGTTCTTGATGTAGAAGGCGTGGTGGTCCCACACTCCGATGGTCATGGTGTCACAGTAGTGAGCTGCTTGCCTGATCAAATGCCAGGTGCCCTCTTTTGTTGGTTCATACACGCGAATCCCGATCTTGGTGAAGATCTTTACCTTGTCCAGCTGATTCAGCGAGGACTTGCGGACATCAGGTACTGTCACTGTCTTGCTGTAAAACTTTGTGGCAAGCTCTCATGCAGGAGCTGTACTTCTATCAGCTCTCACTCCTCGGTGGACTGCTAGACATCTCCAGAGACACATGTTGTCCCTGTAGGTGTCGAGGGCCATCATGCTCTTCTTCTGTCATAGCCAGTCTGGGGCCTGTCCCAAGCAGAGGTTGGCGGTCGATCACAGCCCTGACCTCAACGTTGATTGATCAAACGAAAGCCCACTTGGTGTTGGGTCGATCAGTATTGTCTGCATCGAGGCGGGCTTGCTCTCTTGCTGCCACCAAGTCCTGAGCTGCTCCTATCGTGTTCATCCACGGGCTCCCTGGTGCATTCTTGTGGAAGAGCATCACCCTACCGTCTTCGATGTGACGGATGCGATAGGTATGGGTGTAGCCGAGATAGAAGGCGTTCTGGATCTTTTGCATGATCTGGCCTGAGAGGTCTCCTTCTAGACCTCTGAAGAATGTCCAGCGTACTGACTGGCGTCCTTTATCCTCTGTCTCCCTTTAGCCGAGATGCTGGTCGAGAATGTGTTCGTCTTTCGCCTCATGCTCCGGGCTAAGTGTTCAGACCTCGGCCCCCTCATCACTCACTTAGCATTCCTGCGTAGGGGAGGTAAGCACTCCAGTGGATGGGCTGCCATCCGCCTCGCTACAGTCTTGGCTCGTAAGCTAGCAGTCACCTCCTCGTTCAACTGACGAAGCTCACGGAGCCGGTGCGCTTTCTTGTGGGGATTTAAAGGATCATCTTTGGTAAGCGCTGGAAGCCTTCCCATCTTCATTGCTTGGGAGAGTCGCTTCTGCGACTCCTCGGCACGAGCCTGTCCGATCATCTAGAGCAGGTCGGCTTTCTTGACCTTAGAGGCCACTCTACGGCCGAATTGCTTTGCAACATCGCGAAGCTGTGCAACCGTAATCATGGTGCATATCAGCGTGGATGCCTATCTCTAATTGCGCGTTCAGACCCTATTATGTGTGGTTGATCACAAGGCGATCGATCAGTGCTGCATAGCACTCTGGATGCTTGTCTCTAAATGGGCGTTCATGCCCTATTATGTCTGGTTGATCACAAGGCGATCAGTGGTGTATATCACTGTGGATGCTTGTCTCTAAATGGGCGTTCAGACCCTATTATGTGTGGTTGTTCACAAGGCGATCAGTGGTGTATATCACTGTGGATGCTTGTCTCTAAATGGGCGTTCAGACCATATTATGTGTGTGGTTGATCACAAGGCGATCAGTGGTGTATATCACTGTGGATGCTTGTCTCTAAATGGGTGTTCAGACCCTATTATGTGTGGTAGTAGAAGTGTCAGAGTCAAAATTATACTACCTCCCTCAACTGGCAGCCGTTCGGCGATCCGTGGTGGCCCCCACCACCCTCTCAATCGCTGTGGGGTCTCCATCTTGAGGCATACACCAACCACGACATGTCTCAACAACCCTATGCCCCAGAGATTGAGAGGGCGGTGGGGGTCATTGATCGCCGAATGGCTGCAAGTTGAGGGAGGTGGTATCATTTTGACTCTGACACTACTACTCCTTTCGACTCACTATCTAAAATGCTCTCATGTCAAGGAAGACTGCCTAAGCCACCAAATTCGTGGGTAGCATCCTAGAAGTGCTTTGTTCAGCATGAGATTCAGAGTGACTGCGGCTGAAGATGCTATGTCCTCCACGAAAAAGGATACTTCCTGATTCATTCTTAATCCCACCACATGGCACTTGGAACTCCCGTAGAAGGAGAAGTTGCCAGTGGACGTTATTTTTGTTGCTCCCTGCTTAGCTCCCACTCCAAGTTCCGGCGATCGTCCTGTATTTCTGCCTGGTCTTTCTCTCTGAGCAAAAGATTCATCTGACTTGCGAGGGTAGAGGTTCTCATGTTTCTTAACTGATCACCTCCTTCTGTGGCCGCCTGAGGCCTTAAACCACAAATCACCTAGGATAGATAAACTACCACTCACGTGTAATCACATAAAATCGCTAAGTTTAGGCACACTCAGAAGGAGCACCTCTGGACATTTTCTGAGAATTGCGGATCAACTAGGCAGGATCGACTAAAAACTGATCTTCAGCCCTGATTCGTCCAAGTGAAGACACAAAAGTAGAAATTCATCTCATTCCTGTTTAAGCAGACTTTCAGGAATTAGCTCTTAGCACTAAATGGCTTTTGCGACTGAATAACACTTTATAGACTGACCGAATGAATAGCGATCGTCAGCAATGTAACAACCACCGGGAATTCGCTCTGCTGTCTCTCACTCCTCTCCCGAACACCTGATCCTCTCCCTCCCACACAAACTTCACCCCTCCCACCCTCAAACCCCCATAAGGATTTCCACTCCTGAGGGGCAGTATCCCCGCTACCAGACAGGCCTCCTGTCTCTCAAGTGATGATCTTAAGAGCTAGGGTGACGTTTTGAAACCCGGATGACGAGAACGCAAATTGGTCCTCTTGTTGCTCTGGCATGCACCTCTTTCGGCCGATGGTAAAAATGCTGCACATGGAACCCTTGGAATAAATTCAGACTAAGTTCGCCCTCGTGACTTCGCTCTCTCCTCCTACCCACTCGCAAGCTCACTAGTGCCCGGGAGAAAATCACCTATAAAGAGATCTGCTCGAATGCAGGCAGAACAGACTGAACAGCCACCTGCGGCCCTTTCCATCTGTGAAGCACACCCCCTGCACCCGCAAACACCTCCCACTCCCCACAGCACTGACCCAACCAGATTCCTCTCACCGAAGGTCCTACTCGTTGGCCTGGGGATGCCTTTTCGACCGTGTGTGCTGTGGAGATTCGACTCCCTCATCGCGGTAAGAGCTACTGCCAATGCCTCCACCACCAACAGTGACACCACCAGCTCAACGACCGCTAACACCACAACAACCGTTGGCGCCGTGACCACCAACACTGCCATGAGCGCTGTCACCACAACTACTGCCACAGCTACAATCACGAGCACCGCCACTTCTATCGCCAAATCCGATGACACAGCCATTGCCACCACCCCCGCCACAGGTGCACCGAGAGCCGCCAACATGCCCAGCACGAATGTATACATCGGTTCCGGCCTCCTTCACTCCGACTGAGGAGAAGAACAGACCTCCGCCTATGACCCGCTGCAGCACGACCACCCCATGAGTGAGAACTGAGATTGCTGCCCCAAGACCTGGTCTCCTATTCCCAGACCGCAGCAGTGAGGGATGACGACGTCGTATCGGCCACCGAGCCAGGCCCAGCCAGCATGACTCATCAAGCTCAGGCACTCCACCATGTTGGGAATGCCAAGGAGATTGATGGCCGCTCTGGCCAGCAAACGATTCTAGGGTAGCCACGGTGGTGGGTGTGTGGGAAGTGAGGGAGGGGGGGGGGGCGGGCACACAGCCACCATCTTCTGGTGCCAAGGCGGGACATAGTTCGGATTGCTTTCGCCACCTGATTTAACCATGGTATACATGGAGCTTAAACTGCACATGTCACCTGTAGGTTCTGACCTAGATGCACTGTGGGGATCATCTTGAAGAGGCTGGCAAATGGTACAAGCTTTTTGGCGTGAAGATATACCTCCATAGAGGCACTCATCGTCCAGCACAATGGCAGGTGCCAGTAGCTTTCAGAGCCGTGACATCTGAAACTTCATCTTGTTCCTCTGATGGCAATCCTGGCGTTGTTTGGCCTTCTTGCGCCTACACCTTCTCCCCTTCCCACTGTAAGACTTCTAATGGCTCGTCATCTGTGATGTCCTGCTCAGACTCATCAGGCATGTAGAGCTCTCATGTGGTCTCCTTCAGTAGTCTCTCCCATTCTTAGACCATTTTATAGTTCCGTCGCCTCCTTGCAATCTTAACACTTTACTGATGCCAGTCTCCCACCTTCTTGTCGGCAAATTGTGCTCTGCTCATTCAACACCTTTATCTCCTCAGGGGGTATGGAGGGGCTGTCATTTATTCCCTATACCAGCATTTTGGCAAAGGACAGATATGTCTGGTATGATATCATGTTGATAGGGCAATGCAGCAGCATAAGCTCTAAATAGGCTTCCGACAGCCCATCTGGACTGAAATATAGGCTAATGGTGGAGCTGTCAAATAGGTGGCTTGCAGGCATGAACAAATTGAGGCTAACTGTTTTCCACAGGTTGCTGTTTGCTCACGGCATATATTCTATCATGTCTAGTCCCACTTCTGTCAGTGGGATGTGATAGGCACTGCCCGGGGTGGATGTAAAACCGTGGCATGTATATAGGTGGTGGAACGCTGAGCAACCTTGAAGAGGACCCATTCTACACGGTACTGTACTGCACTTCCACCAACCAGGGATGGCGTGATCACGTTCTCACCACTTTGGAGCAGCAGTCGGACAATCGCCATGGCTATATGTTCCATTTATACCAAATATATAATATGGAGCCAATATTTGCTCACTCGACAGGTCTTGCTGACCTGGTGGACGTGTACGATGTTGATACTATCAAGGTTAAAGAAAGCGACAGCAAGTCGCTCAGACTACAGTATGGGGCAGACTCAAAGACCTTCTCGCTCCATCCCATCGGTGGTGATGGCGTAGAGAAGCTTACTGACTTGCAAGATGTCTCCAAGGAGCGGCTGATGACGACAGGGAAGGGGACAAGATTGTGCTCCGCTATGATTTCCCGAAGAAGCTCATTGACATTGCACATGCGACCAGATCGTACATCACTATAGCTGCTTAACTAAATGGATGTCAGGGACACCGAGGTGTGGTATACTGTTTGCAAGCATTTAGACACCCCCAGGTCTTATCTGCTTATGGCCCAGGGATAGAGAGGCTGGTGGGAGACGCAGATCACTGATTGGCGCCTCTCAGATGGAGGTGGTATTTTTCTGTAGCCAGATATACTACTAATGGCGAAGTATCTACTCGAGGGTACGGTGAACATCTAATGCAGTACAATCGAATGGCTGAATACTTACCCAGCCACGCTCAAAGTCTGAAGAAGGATAATCGAATGGCTAAATGACTACTCAAAGGTGCAGCAAAAATCTGGGAAGTACTATCGAATGGCTGGGTAGCTACTGACGAGAGGGCACAGTGAAAGGCTGGAACATGACAATCGAATGGCTAAGTAGCTATTCGAGGACATAGAGATAGTCTGGAGCAAGACAATCGAATGGTTGAGCATTTACCCGAGGGCACAGCGAGAATCTGGTGAAGAACAATCGAATGGGTTAATACTTACTCAAGGGAGCAATTTAATGCAAATTGTGTCAAAAGCAGTATGTTGGTGAAACAAAAAATTCACTAACGTGCAAATATAAACTTTTCAGATATTAGACTAGTCCGAGTCTGCTCTGACTCAACCCGCCCCTGTGACAGATTTTGATCAGACTCCGGCCCGTCAGTCTGTCCAAATATCTGTCACAGGGGCAGGTTGAATCAGAACAGGCTCGGACTAATATTAGACTAGAGGAAGACACACATGTGGCTCAACATTTTAATCTTCCTGATCATTTAGTCCCTCGTGACTTTGAAATTATGCCTATTGAATAGCTACCTCTTTCAGACAAAGCAGATGAAACTGATAAACGAAGAAAACTAAGAGAATCGTTCTGGATTAAACAATTAGAGTAGTAGAGTCGGAATTAAAATGATACCACCTCCCTCAACTAGCAGCAGATTGGCGATCCGTGGCCCCCACTGCCATCTTAATCCCTAGGGACTTAGGGTTGTTGAGACATGTGGTTGGTGTTTGCCTTTCATTCTGGTTCTGATCGGTACCACGAGAATGAAGTGATTTAATCCTGGTCGGAATTAAAATGATACCACCTCCCTCAACTGGCAGCCGATCGGCGATCCGTGGCCCCCACCACCCTCTCAATCCCTGGGGCATAGGAATTTGAGACATGTGATGTTCGTGGTCGAGATGGGAGCTGCTGACATGGAAGGCTGTGGCGAAAATAAAACTCCCGTGCAACCCCACTGTCCAGGAGAACCTC
This sequence comes from Chaetoderma sp. LZ-2023a, assembly GCA_034401795.1. Taxonomy (NCBI): domain Eukaryota; kingdom Metazoa; phylum Mollusca; class Caudofoveata; order Chaetodermatida; family Chaetodermatidae; genus Chaetoderma; species Chaetoderma sp. LZ-2023a. Next base: position 3,935,284 of record CM067369.1, read on the forward strand.
CTCAGGATATCGGCCAGTGGCCGGCCTCTCTCTACTCTGTGTAGGCTCAGACAAACACGTAGTCTCTGCCAGAGTCGCATCGGCATGATTGGAACACCCATAGTGTCTTCCATCTACCTTGACAACGCTCACCTGGTATGAGGGTAAAGTGCTTAGCATTTGCACCATGGCAGATTCTGGCATGTTCACATGTTACGCAGAGAATCTGGTGCTGAGCAGGTGTCCCCAGCAGACAACCACGTCCTACCCTCTCCACACCATAGAAGTGGCAGACAGACTCGATCTCTTCACGTGGGTGAAAGCGGTCGTAAATGTTTCTCCACAAGGGGTCGACCCAAGGATTGTACTGAAAGGCATCCCGAAGTGGGCCCACTTAGCATGCAATATCATGGCAGTCTCAGCGCCCTGTGCCACTGCTATAGATGCCAGCACGAGCAGTATGATGAGAATTATGGCTATACATGAGTAGTTAAACTGAACAGAGTGAACCCCTCGAGAAATATTTGTGCCAGATCGAGTCCTGCTCCATCTGGTTCGATAGTGATCCTCATCCCCTCAGGGACAGGGGCTAGCTGCTTCACTTTGCCGCCGGCTAAGAAACGTAGCTCTAGGACTATATGAGTCGTTTGCGGGCTAGTGAAGCCGACTCGCTGAAGCAGTTTAACAGCACCCGTGGCTTTGGTGACATGTGGCACACCATCCACCCGTAGGATACCCTCCGGGAGTCTAACAGCTTCTTCTGGTCCATCGAATGAACGAGGCAGCAGGGGCTTTCCACCAGTAACCCCGATCCGGTGACCCACCCTCGTCAGGGAGACACCTTCACCTATGTAGGTGAGGGAGGAGGATCCCCGAATGTAGAGCTTTCGAACTGTCCCATCACTTTTCACAACAGTGGAGAGGGGAGTAACCTCTATGTCAATGACTGTGGGAGGCCTATATAGTGGCAACCATGTTTGTCAGTTACCACCAGGTCCAGCGCAGTACCATACTTCATTCTTCTCAAACATGAACTGCAGGTTTGCCAGGGTCAATAGCAGACCCTCATTGGTCATCGGCGGGGAACCGCTTGAATAGGGTTTGACCAGATGAAAGCTGAGGTCATCATTTAGGGTGTTGATGTCTGGCACCTCTGTATACGAGACCTCAATCAATGGCTCGAGGATGTACTTCCTCTTCGGGAAATCGTACCGAAACACGATCTTGTGGCCATCTATGTTGCAGCCCAGGTGCTCCTTCGACACATCGTTGAGGTCTGTGAGCAGCTCCACCCCATCACCACCAATGGGGTGGAGGGAGAATGCCTTTGAGTTTGCTTCGTACTGTATGGCAAATGAGATGCCATCGCTCTCTTCTACCTTGGTAGCATCAACTGCGTACACATCTACCAGGTCAGCAAGACCAGTCGAGTGAGCAAATATTGGTTCCATAGCACGCTAGAGAAGGGGTTTAAACAGGAGATATAACCATGCCGATTGTCCAACTGCTGCTCTCCGGTGGTGAGAACGTAATCTCACCTTCCTTAGAGGGGAGACGGGTGGTACAGTACCATGTAGAATGGGTCCTCTTCGAGGTGCCCCAGCGGGGCACAACATACATACACGCCAATGTGCTACATCAACCTCCGGGCAGTGCACACAGCAGCTCACTAGTAGAAGTTGGCTGGGACGTGATAGAGTATCTCCCAGGTGCAAGAGCACCCTATGGAAGCTATCAGTCCTAGCCTGTTCACACCTGTAAATCACCTGTTTGACATCCCCTCCATTAACATATATGCCAGCAATGATGGGATATCGGACACAATTTAGAGTTTACACTCTTATTACTCAGTGACCTGACGACAACATGATATCATACCAGCATCATCTGACCTTGGCCGAGATCATGAAGAAAGCGGTTCGCCCCTTCATGACCCCTGCACAGATAAAGGCCTTAAACGAACAGAGGCTCACACTGCAACAAGAAGGAGAGCGACTACAGCGGGAGAACTGGTATCAACAGATCGTGAGCCTTGAAAGGAGGCGAAGGAACAGTGAACATTTCTGATACTGGCAGGCCCTCCTGGAGGAGAGTAAGCGGGACGCAGGAGTCTTGTCAGATGACGATGAGCCAGATGTCTTCACAGTCGAGGATGAGCCAGGTGTCTTCTCAGACGAGGATGAGCCAGATGTCATACAGTGGAAAGAGGAGATGGCGCAGAAGTGTAAGACCAAGAAAGCCATCTAGCGGCGGAGCTACTATCTTGGTAATAAGGTGAAGTTCCAGATGTCACATCTCAGAAAGCTACTGGCACCCGACATAGTGCTGGATGACCACTGTCTAAAAGACATCTGTCTCAACACCAACAAGCTGGAATGGTTCGCCAGGCTCTCCAAAACGAACCCTTCTATGACTTATGAGCAGATTCTAAAGGTGATGCCGTTTAAGCCTCCAGATATACTATGGCAAAATCAAAGTAGTGTAAGCAACCAGCACTATACCCCTCCCTGACTGCTGACGAGGGCAGTACCATCCATGGCTGGCGACTCCAGCAGATAGATACCATCAGGCAGAATCTCGTCCATGAGGCAGAAAGGTACAGCAGGCGAGATAACACAGCATACAACGTCCTCGCATGTACAACCACTGCTGCGGGTGAGATTGGAGCCAGTGCTGGTGTGGCAGCTGTGGCAACTCCCTACAGGGGTGGGTGCCCTCGTCGCCATCCCGCTTGGTGGTGTGACACTAGCCGCCACTGTCTTGGCCACGGGCTTGGGGGTGGGGCAGCGGCAGATCACAAGGAGGCTGGAGAAGCATGCTCAGTACCTGACACTGGCACAGAGTATGCTACGGACGATCAACGAGTCTGTCAGCAAAGCTCTCGAGGATGGCCAGGTCACCGATGAAGAGTACCACTACATATTGATTGTCCAAGCCCTGTACTGCACGGAGAAACCTAAAGTGCGACAGCATTACCTCAAAGGCTTCAGCGGGCGGGTTGATATGGAGAAGGTAAAAAACGAGATGTTATGGCGAGGTCACCTCGCCGGTTTCTTGAGTCGAGACGACTACAAATAGTGTGCTGCCTGTATGGTAGCTTTAAGAACACCATTATAGATGGCCTTCCCACTCAGCCTCGCGACAGTCATCCGGAGCCAACCGCCCCTCCTGGGTACACCCTTGACTGACCTGAGAGGTCTACTGTATGATCTACCAGAGCTAACACCGTTCTCCATCACAGTGGATGGACGGTCCCGAACCAGCTTCTCCGTCAACCTACGACCGCTGACCTACCTCCCCATCACCAGCAAGGATGCGAAGCAAGCTCATACTTGGATGGCTGCTCCAAGCCTCTCATACTGGAATCAGCAGCTGAACCTTGCCGTGTGGTGTGCCACGGCAGGATGTGGAGTAAGTTCCCCCCCCCCTGCTTCACGCCTATTCAGGTACTCTTGAAGCTGTGCTCATTGCCAGCTGTCTCAGATTCCATGTGTACTTCATGGTGCGACAAATCATCCATGAGCTAGGTGCAAGCCTCCCTGATACAAACGATTTCGACCCACAGCTCAACAGTCATAGCATCTCAGCGGACAGCAGACTACAGAGAGAGTTCAGTCTCACTCAGACTATCGGTGGCATGGTGGGGACAACAGCGGCCTAGGGGTTATGTACGGTGACCCAAGACGTGACTACTCAGGATTCCCCTATCGAACACCCTGACGAGTGGGCCGTCGGAAGACAGCGACAATCTCATTCGATCCAGACTCCGACTCTGGCGCGCTGGTGCAAAAATATGAAACATCACTGGCTTGTGGCAGTACTATCCAGATGTGTGGAAGTACTTTGTCCCACATACCACCTCAGGCCTCACACCAGCAGATATCATTCAGATCAACCAGTCGCTGGAAGCACTGTGCTACCGCCTCCTTACAGCACAGACCAAGCTGCGTCATTCCATAGATGGTGTCAGCGGAGCAGAGGTCCAGGCCATGTTCATCAGTCTCGTTGAAGATATGATCATCGTGGCAGATCCCAGCAGTCTTATTGCTAAGTTCCAGCAGGGGTTGCAGAAGGCCCGTCGCAAACTTGACTTTGCTATTTCACCACACCTATGCTTGATTCCGAGCAACATGATCGTGAACATCGAGGACCTCCAAGTCAGGGACGATGACAACATGATAGTCGAGGGGAGTTCCCCCATTGTCCACTTCAGCTTCAACACTAATATCAATGCACCTACGCATAGTATGGGCCATAAAGTCGTTCCGACCCTGACACTGTAGCCAGTGGACACGATGCTTCCCATGGCAGCTCCGACCCCGACACTGCAGCCAGTAAACACGACACTGCTTCCAGTGGTAGCTCTACGAGTGGTATCAGGCCTAGCTATCATGGCGCTCGGGATCAGCCTACTCCGCCACTGGCAAATCAGCTATAAGACTATCCTGACTCTCTACAGTAGCAGTGGGGTCCACGGTGAGACACTGAACCAGCTTGGCCTGCCCTACAGCCCCTATACACCCTGCCAACATGCACATCCAAGGGTTGGATGGTTCCACAGCGCATCCGTTTTCCAGCATGTAGTATCGCAGAGCCTTGTTCAGCTCTGAGTCAAGTGAGGCCATGGAGGTCTGCAACTGCTGGAACACATCTGACAGATACTCCCGATCCTTGTAGAAACTTTAGCTCGCAGGAGCTGCTCGACGATACTCCCGCCCATGATAAGGTATTCGAGGAAGCAGATCTGCCCCTTACCAAATCCTACATAGAGCTTCACAGCTGTCAGCTCCTCTGTCAGCGCAGCACTGGAGAGCTGAGCGAGCTCATCTGGTGTCTTCTTCTTGTAGACCTTCAACTCCCTCCGGTAGACCTCATAGTACTTCTCGCATAGTGTGAGCCCGGACATGTTTAAGATGTCTCAATAGAGAGATGAATATTCCTGCGTACCAACCCGGACACCTGGCAGATGCAGACTGGGAAGATCTTATTAGCTCACTCGACAGGGAACACGGTCGTTTAACTGCATTGTATACTCAGTGCTTAAACAATGACGTCTATGGAACAGATCGTGAAGCAACTGCCGGAGAGCCAGGTGAGTCTTCAGAAGGTGGAGAACCTGCTGCGAACCAAGACCCAGAAGCTGCTAACACAGGCTAAGCTCCTGTCAGTCCATATCGCCAGTAAGGTGGCGGCTAATGTGGCCATGGTGAAGATGACAGGTGGAAATGAGGTTCTTCCTGCCACCACTGCGGCTGTCCTCGCTACAGTGGTGAGTGGGGTGGCTGAGCACTGTCTCGCAATAACTCACCCATCCCAAAGATCGCTATCAGTGGTGCCTCCTACACTGCCGCCACAAAGATCATGGGTGAATGTGTTACACTAATGGAGGCCTAGGTTCTAGGGCTAGCAACGAGTGCAATGGCTGAGATCATCGTCGCCTACGTTTAATTACTCTGAATAGTGAGAGATCGATCACGAGACCCCTGCAGCATATGAGGCATGGCGTGCCGGAGTGTGGTGTGTAGCCCATAGTCGAGCACGTGGACTGATGATTGCCAATGCCCGGGAATGGTGGACCACCCACAAGGCATGACCCTGCAGGGAGGGCCAGTACGCTGAGCACTGCTACCTATTCCCTTGGCCGACTGCGTGCGCCTCCTATGCCTAACTATTTGGTTGGGATATGACTAGTATGTTTAAAGCGTGTATATAGCACTATGATTATGTCACTCACAGACCTAGAAAGCAAAGAGCTAGGCGATCTTACTCACTTGGGCGAGGCATGCCTCGGTTCAGAGGACACTGTTGCCCCTATCTCCTTCCTAGACTTCGATGAGAGGGGAGACCAACGGGAGGTCCGTGGTACCATACTAGCCCGAGATCTCATCGGGAACACTGATACAGAAGGACCATCGGCCATTAACAGGGCGAAGACTGTATACAAGGGGGTGGGTATCAAGGACAGGGCGACGATGCTTGGTATGCTTGGAGTCGATGAGGTTGGAGCCATCAAGGTTATGGCTGAGTCCTATGCACAAGACCTGGTTAAGGATCTCATTCCATCAGGATGGAGAGAACCTCAAGGTAGGCACTATCAGGCTGAGCAAGATCACTGTTGATGGCACAGAGGGTGCTACCGCCAGCCTCAAACTACCAGAGGTGAAGAAGTCAGGGTTCTTTGGTTTGCCGTTTAAGACCACAGGATGGTCATGGCTTCCCGTGCATGTATCATACAGATACTGGATGTACTAAGCACTGTGGGTGCTGACACATGCCCTCTATGCTATCTTCTCAGCTGCTACTGGGATTTCATGCTTGACGCCTCCATCGCATCCTTCGTATCCGCTGGAGGTGCAGGATTACCTGCTCTGCAGGCGAATGAGCTGGTGCAGGGAGTACTGCCGTTTAGTCTCCCAGATATAGATGAGGCTACCGCCGACCAAGTGGTAACCATCCTCCGCACGCATGTCTGTACCATTCGACAGTAAGCCGGCGGATGCTGGCCAGGTGGTGCTGATCATTGCCCCATCAGGACATGGGAAAAACATCTTGCTGCGGGCTCTCCTGGCCGAACATCTACACCCTCAATACATCCTTCTGGTGTCTGACTCCACTGCTGAGGCAGTTGACAGTAATGGTACAATGGCCCAATCACCAAGCCGCAGAACCTGCAAGCACTGATGGAGAAGCTGCTGGCAGCCTGACTGACAGAACCACTTGTTCTAGTTATCGATGACACGGAAATGGTCCAGAAGACAGTCACATCACCAGGCGCATCCGGCACACAAAGATATCTGTCTTCATCCTCTTTCAGAAGTACACCCCGAGATCTCACAGACATCCGCCACAATGCCCGGTTGCTATACTTCAGCTCCAAGTGTGGACGTGCCCTGCTCGAGACCATATACGACAGCCTAACCCTCAAAGAGAGCAAAGGGGACTTTATCACACTTCAAGCCCTCTCTGGAAAAGGCGCAGATCTTCACCTACAAGCTGAATCCAGCCAGGAAACTAGCCTGCTCTACGCGACATCACAGACAAACTGTTGGCAGCAACTTTTTTCATTCATCAGAAGGCTGAGGAACATCGTCCATCTCCGCTACTTCGTCAGATGCTTGAGGACCTTCGTCAGACGATGGAGGAACTTCGTCAGAAGCTTGCGGAACTTCGTCAGTTTCGTCAGAAGCCTGTCGCTGAAACTCTATCCACTGAGTGTCAGATGGTAGGACTATCTTCTTCTGGAACTTCTCATGGAAGAACCACTTTGTCCATGCGCGACGTGCATCTGACTTGCGAGTGGATTTGATGAGGCAGTCCTGGTAGTTATCTGGGAATTTCAGAAATGCTGGCAGATTGCTGGCCAATCTCCTGTGCCCTCTTTCATTGAAGATGTGCTCAACAGCCTCCTTGCAGCCAACAGTGAGCCCATCCTGTATACCTTCTGCATGACCAGTGTCGTGGCTCTCCGCTACAGTGGCACTGACCTCCTCCCTGAAGTAGTCATTTGCTCCAGACTGGAAGCTATCCAGCATATCTCGCTCTTCCTGGCTATGGCGGCTAATTATGGCAACCCACTTCCCGACCGTTAGTAGATCTTTGGGATCGACTCTCGCCCTTTGGAGATCGATAGAGTAGCAGGACTGTTGGTTTGGGCCACAGGTAGGTTGAGTGCCCTGCCCTGGGTGCTGTCAAACTTCCGGTAGAGTATCCGAGACGGGAGTTCTTTTGTACTACTCATTCCTCTATGGAGGCCAGTATCTCCGCATCAGACGGTGGTGTAACCCTGGCTCGCTCGTGGATAATTTTGATGTCACGAAGCAGTCCTCGGACCCTGTCACAGTGGGACAGTGCACGCCGTGGCTGTCATGCTGACTGTCATGCCGACTTGTTCTGCTGCCTATAGACAATCTGCTGGAGAACTTTACCGAACATGGCAGCCATTGAACCTGTGACATCGCACCGCACTGATCCTCGGAAGGACTGCCTGGTGGTCATTCGTTCCAGTATACGCGATGAGAACCCATTGTCCGCTGCTGGGAAGTAAATCGACTTTGCAATCTCGGCACAGATCCACGAGATCAAGAGCATGACACTCGAGTTCAAGCTTCAGAGCACAATAGAACAGATGGTAGAGGTCCCTCAGGTTCTGAACAGATGGGAGATCGTGCAGAGCAACAGCACCGTCGACACCACCCATGTGAACGATGGGTACCGAGTCCTCGGTCCGCTTGCTCGTGGACCAACCTTCTATGCAAAGGGAAAGGGGTACTATGCTGTGGGGTGCAATGAGGGGTTCACGGAATTCGAACTATGGGCAGGTGTCGCGAAGCCTGTGGCAGTTCCACTCTTAACCCTCCTTGAGAACACACACGTGAATCCGGCTGCCATGCAGGATAGGCTGTTCCTCCAGCAGCTCGCAGATGTGACGATGAATGCTCCAAGACTTCATGTCTGGCATGACGAGAATGACCAGGAACTGAAGTAAACGGGTTCCAAACAGCGGATCGTGCATGTAGAGCGAGAACACCAGCAGGTCCAAGCCACAGCTAACCAACAGGTAGAGCTGACATTGCATTGTGGTGCATTGGACTCTGTCGCTTTTGCGGTCCTGGTTCAGAAGGGAGGAGCCATACAGCAGGTGGATAAGCTAGATGACTTCAAGCTTGTGGTTGCTTGGACCAATGTTCTTGGTGAGGTACGTGAGCTGGCTGACTGCCAACTCTACAGATAGAAACCTAAGTCATATGCAATTATGCGACTAACCAGTGGAAGCGATGACCTCGAGTCGGCACTCGAGGGCCGTCACCACCTCGGGGCAGGAACATCCCACCTAATCAGGGTAACCAGCTCAGCTTCAACATCGGAAACCTCATAGCTGGGACTCGCTCATTAGGTATGACAGTACTTTACTTTGGCTATGCTAAGATATGTGTGTCGAACACATCAGGTATTCAGCTTGAGCGTGCATAGAGCACGACTTCTGTCGTCACAGCTGCAGCTGCGACCACTACTATAAGCCCTGCTGTCTTCTGACCTGTCGATGCTTCATAGTTGAGCGTTGGCTCAGATACAGCCTTGTAATACTCATCGAGACTTTCATCTGCCTCTTTGATGCTCTGGTTGGCCTGAGCTAGGAGTTCTCGTCGGCGTGCCTCCCTCGGGCGCATTTGCTCGAGTGCTTTGCTGTATTCCAACTTCTCCTTAGACATCTTCTCCATCGCCTGGTTATGATGCTCATGCTCGACCTCTGCCACCTTCTTGTCGGCGAAGCTGAGTCCCCAGTTCGCTAAGGCAAACACGCCCGCATTCAAGATTGCGGAGGCCATGCTATAGACTACAGTTTAAAGCTATTATATAACTGCCCCAGTGACGGATCCCCAGAGCGATGTATGAACCAGAGGCTGATCTAGTCGAGGATATAGATGAGGAGGACTATGAGGAGGATTATGATGAGGAGGATGATGTAGACGACTACGATGTAGCGGAGACCGCGGGTGAGTATGATGATGTAGACCCTGAATCCTGCAAGCTAGTACACTGAGTGAAAGGAATCTATTGCACTTACGTAAAAGGTTCTATCGTTCCGCTGGCAGCAGTTGGGGCTCTGATCACTCTGTTCACAATGAAGGCTGGCGAGACAGCCCGCAAGATCACCAACAATGCTCTCCATGGGTGAAGAAGATTTCTGAAGCTATACCAGCCATCGCCTCAGGAGTAGGTACGTTCTTCAGGGGCGCAGGCCCTTGGCTACCATACGTTGCCATAGTGCTCATGGCCATCTGAGCCGCAGAACATTTAAGCCATACTATATAAGGATGGCGTCTCTGTACGACCTGGTCAAGTCCCTTAACTTCCAAGGGTTGGTCGATAAACTACCGTTCAGTGAGGATCCAGCAGACTAGACGCCAGTGTTGGAGGTGTTTGAGGAGGTCTTCAGTGATAGTCGAATGAATGACGGCCATCTGTTCATCTGTTTAGAGTTCGCCCAGGCCGTGCATGACAGGACGGGAGTGGATGTCAGTGATAAAACCACCCAGGCTGTGCGTGACATGATGTGAGTGGACGTCCGTGATATAATCACACATGCCATGCGTGACAGGATGGGAGTGGACGTCAGTGATGAAATCCGGGAGTTCAGTCTTTCTTGAGGAAGGCTACTATCAGCCTGGTGAATATTACCGTGAGCCCCTTCAACTAGGCTGCACGTCGCAAGGGCCACAACTTCACACTGGAGACAGTTAGCCAGTGGCTCAGCCGCCAGGCGATGTGGCACCTATACAGACCTCGTCCACGGCACATCGCGCATGCCCATTTCGAGGAAACTGTCATGAACAGAGTTCACCAGGCAGATGTTCTATTCCTTCCACATGACTCGGTTGGTCGTAAGACCTACAAGTATGCCCTCACCATCGTCGATGTCGCCAGCAGGTACAAGGTGGCATTACCGCTCACAGACTAGTCAGCTGGCCAGGTGGCCCAGGCATTCCAGGGTGTCTACGCACCTTCGGAAAATCCGCTCCAGTGGCCGGAATTGTTGCAGGCGAATGATGGTAAGGAGTTCAGAGGGGAGACCGCAGCCCTCATGCAGAAACACAGTGTGGTAGTTAGGCAGGCGAGGTAGGGCATGACCGTGCCCAGGCTATCGTTGAGCGGTGGAATCTGACACTGGCAGAGACTGTTCCCACTCCAATATGCCCAGGAAATGGCCGTGCCGAGTGAACGTTCTAGAGTATGGGTGAGAGGGCTGCCTGCTATGGTGGAGAGATCCAATGCCGAGGTTACTAGGCTAATCGGGAAGAAGCCGGTAGAGGCTATTAGACATTCTGCTGGTCACAGCTCTAGAGGAGCAAACAAGGGAGAGGAGTGCCTACCACCTGATGCTCTGGTTCGGTACCTGTATGAGCCTGGTTAGCTGGAACGGGGTCGACGGCGTGCAACAGATCCTAACTGGTCGATAGATGTGCACAGGCTTGACAGGTATGTTGAGGCGGAGGGGCGGCCTACACTGTACTACCTGGCATGCCAGCACGGAGTGCCTAGGCGACCATTTGTCATAGCAGAGGTTCAGCTAGTCCCTGAAGACACACAGCTACCATCCCTAGGTTGCTAACATGATATTCGATGGGCTCGGTATGGACCCCATCTGGCAGCACATGGTGCTTATCATAGTAAGCAGAGAGTCCGAGTTTTTCCTGTGCATACGTCACCATACCCTGGTTGCGCATGCGTAGGCCTCGATTTGTGGTTGTGTCCACCCCACCATAGAGGGCGCTGTAGAACTTCTGCCAGGAGATGTCATTCTGCTATTTAGACATTCCCTTGGTCGAGCATTTCACTTGCAAGGTTCTGCTGTTCCAGCGGTCTGTATTCTCCATGTAGTAGCACTTGGAGCAGAGAGCAATACCACGAGTGCCTTCGAACTCGAGCTTGAACAATCCCGGAGTGCGGTTAGACCATTTGTTCCATGCCAACCAGTCCTGTTTGCAGGCCTCCTACTCTGTTCGCATCTCTGGGCGTATCACCTCATCGAGGTTGAAGCCTGCTATGGCGATATAGGTAGAATCGGTGTCCATCTGCAGGTACTCGAAGCGGTCACGATTTAGGTAGCGGTCGAGGAAGTCATAGTAGAACTCCAGCATTCGCAGCTTCGCCAGCTCATATACTGCTATACCCACCTGGAAGGGGCGACGAATGGTGATTTTAGCCTTATGACTCTGCAATTCGTAGGAAACCCCGATCATCTTTAGATCCTCGAACCATGTGCTATGCATGGCTCTGTCTACTGCTCGTTCATCCTTGGCGAAGCTCCTGTCGGTATGACGTTCTAATGCATCGATCAGCTTCCCATATGCACTGTTGCCGAGGAGTTTGAAGAGATCAGCCAACAAGGCTTTAGTTTTGTCAACATCCCTGGTATGACATGCCTCAGTAACAGAGTCTTCAACCCATTCAAAAGGTTTATGTGAGGTGTAGGCAATAGTGCGATAGATAGCAGTAATCTCTAACCCGTGGGCAAGGTACCACTTGAGAGTTGGTGCATACAATACCCTCTTCTTACCAGAGAGTGCACCAACGAGCTTGCTAGTTGTAGACTTTGTTCGACCTGTTTTATCAAGGTATGCAAGCATCTCTGAAGGTATAGCCTCTTCTGGGATCTCACGATTATAGAAGATGGGAGACATCTCCTCGAACTTTGGCCATAACACTTTAGGAACCTCAATGTCGAGCTCAGCAAACCCGAACCAACGATCCGCTAGCAGATCCTGCTTAAAGCGTTCAATATCACTGATTACATGCCCACCCCACCGTCGTACAGTTTCTTTACCACAAGGCATTGCTTGGGACATGGTTGATAAATACAGAGCATTTGCATCATAACCAAGGAGACGTTGACATACTCGCTTACCTTGGCGTATTTGGGTAACCCCAGCCTCGTGATATCTCGTGAACACAATGCTCGGACCCCCAACAACAGCACCCTTTAACATTTTGTAAGCTTCCTTGCCTGGAGAGTAATGGCTAATATCCGGCTCATGTTCAGCAGTACCACGAAGTAAGTACTGAAGTGACACACCAGGAAGTGACACCGCATCCTTTAGAATGTCTATACCTTGTTCTGTGTAGAATTCTCGCATCTTCTCTAAGGCTTCAATGAACGGGCTAACATCCAAGTTGTTGTAATATCGCAACCAGTCAGCAAACGTCTTCATCCCCCGATCTCTGAAGGTCTGCTTACAAGCTTTCCACTCTGATTACTCAAGAAGGTAACCCCCTTTGAGCTTGGACCACCTCGCAGGATAATCAGGTAGTCCAGGATAGTTAAGCTTCTCAGGTGAGTCGAACCATTCATAAGGTAACCAGCTCTTCTGATGCATGCAACCGTATGCTTTGATCCATTTCTCATAAGAAACCCATGGGCCGAGGTATAGTCCAGTCAATATAGGGATATACCTAGAACAAATTGCAACAGAAGCTTTTTTGGTTTTATGTAATGCTACTGGTCCTCACCTACCAGAAAATAAAAAATTCCTAAAAATTCTATCCCGGTAAAGGACTATTTCACAGAATTTAATAGGACCACTTAAAACCAATTATTAAGCTGAATATCTTACGTATCTTTGACTGGAGACCCATAAAATGTCTTAACTACATAAATAAAAGTGATAGCAAAGAACTGTTATTTCGTGATATGATCGCTATATGACATCCCGCTAACAGTTGATCCGTTACTACGTCTCTTGATGACGTCATCATGACGTCAATTATCAATCTTCCAATATTCAAGTAAATTGAATCCAAGTTTTATGATTTGTTGAATCAGTATGATGAATTTAGTAATGGTTTATTATATACAAACAGTTACATCCGTCATTTTCTCAATGGACGGCAAGGTCCAACATACTCATATTATCTTTACACAAGACCAACGTCTATGTCGTCAAATTCTGCAAGATCTACAGCTTGACAACTTGGAATGTTGCTGCAGTTGGTACCCTTGCATTCACCACATGCATATGTACAATGTAGGCTATGCTTTCTGCAGCTGCATCGCAATGTCGCACATTCTCCTCGGCACTGGCATCGAATAACGTTCAGAATGCAATCAGGAACTGGTAGCTTATCCATTGTTCTGGGAATAAATTTCCCCTGGTGAATCTGCCATCTGAAATCCTCTGGCTTTAAGATCTCTTGCTCCTTCGTCCATAACTTTACTTGGAAGTAAACGCGAAAACTATGATACTTGGCTGCATCAGACGTTGGTGGCAGATTTTGAATCTGCAGAGATGAAATACTCTTAACCACTTTTTCTCGAAATTTTCGAAGTCTCAATGCGTCCAATGTATCAGTTTCACTACCACCATACATACATACCAATAGCTTTTCACCAGACACCTGAATTCCGACCTTAGTAGATGTGTGGCAAAATTCCTTTGCATGATTCATGAATGAAGAATTGGACTGCATCTTCCTAAGAGGAACACCTTTGCCTATGTCAAATAAACGTGATGTTGTGTCACATCCACCTATTGCATGAATTAAAGGTAGGTATCGAGCAACATCATCGCCAATTTCAGCTCGCAGAAAATTGATGTCCCAAACGATGCATTTTCCAACCCTGTCTGGCTTCCCTGGCTTATCCGATCTGGAGATAAGTTTGTGGAGACCAGGATCAGCGGAATGGCACAACAACACTAATATGTCTGTGTCTTCCGCAATAACGTGAGTTATGCCTGATGTGGCACACTCAACACCCGTCAATGCAATCAGAACATCTGCATCATCGACAGCATTCAAAGTTTTAACATTATTTTCTTGGAGTTTTTTGGACAACATATCAATGAAGTTTTGTTTATTGGCTGAATTTGCCAGGAAATGATCCTTCTTTGACTTGAGTGTCATGTTACTTGAGAAAATAAGTTTTGGCCCCACTGCACCTTTTGTCCGTCTTAGATGAGTCATATCCTTAATCGATGGTCCTGAAATATATCCATCAAACACAACAGTTGGGTGGTTGAATGTGTTTACATACTCCACGTACATCGCGGCAATGTCATTGAAGCTGCTACCTTTCTTCCAAAGAAATCGGTGGATTAATGATCCGCCATCAAAAACAGTGTATTCTGGTGTTATTTCTTGCCATTTGGTGCTGCTCGTAGTAGAGGTTGCAGAATGCAATGCCTCTGCTAGCTGCGGCTTATTCGCTTCTCGGAGATGTCCATGTTTGTCAAATAGAGATGGTGGATATGTAGACAGCTCGTGCATTAAAGCAGTGTCTATATTGCATTCACTATTATTTGCTACAATTAAAAGGCGCTGAAAAAGGAGCTGTGGGTCAAGAGAAAGCTTATCACCATCACTCGATACGACATGTCCTCCCATACATACCACTTGATCTTTTTTCCTGAATGAAATCTCGAATGCATCGTGGCCTTCCATTTTCTGTATTATGGCATTTCCAACTTCCAATGCCTTGTGTTGATTACAAGTGGCATCAGCTGTAATTCCAGTGGCAGTATTATATAATTCATCATTTGACATAAATGGACAGTAATCCTGAAAATATTTTTAAATAGTCAAACAATCTGTGTGATCCCGAACTTTCCTGGCTTCAGACATGTCTTTATGTTGCTCCGAGACTTGGTATTCTGCTTCTGTTAGCTCCTGCATGGCCTCGTTGATTTCTGCACACACATGGTGTGCTAAAAGCCAACGTGTCCTTTGTAATTCATCCATCCCCCGTCCACGAGTGAGGCCCCCAGTGGTCTTGATGGTCCGCATCAATGACTGTTCTATGACACGGTCACTAGCAAGACCAGCCCAGTACCTATCAGATCTTCGCACTACAAATAGTCCGGTCATGAACTTCTGATAAATGTCTGGCCTTGTACTCTCTAGTTTTACCATGTCCTGCAGATGCAAATATACCGATTTTGTGTAATGGCAATGCCCGGCAGCAGCAAAGAAGGGCAGCATATCTGACAGTGACTTCAAGTACAACTTAAAGTCACCCGTCCTCTGAGCTCTGAGAAAAATCTTTAGCAGGTCTACCATATGCATGTACTGCACCCATAAACTTCCTGTTGGACTACTTACAATCATTGACTTCTCTGATTCTAACTTCTCATTTATCCGCTCAAACACATCATCGGATATCACTGATTCAAGTCTAGAGTCATATTTGATAACAACATCAAAATGGCGTAGAGCTGCTTCAATATCATCAGACGTCCCTACTGCATTATCTATATTTCCTTCACTCACCTCTAAGATAGGAATGCCATACGTCGTTGACAGAACCATTGCATTAAGCGCTGCATCAACCAGGAAATGTCCACGTACAGCTCTGGCATACGCTTTTCCAGTCACGGAAAATAATAGTCAGAAAGTGTAAAATGTCCCTCTGCTCGTTATAAAGGACCTGCTGACAATAAAGAGCACATATGAGACATTCTGCGCATAAATTCCGCTGTTAGCTACAATTTAGCCATAGACTTCCTACAAATGGATGCTTCTAGCGTAATGTATAAATACTTCAATGCCTCCTGTCTACATGTGACGTCATCATTAAGGGCTGGTGACGTAAATACACTAGCAATGAGACAGCACAACACTTTTCCTAGTAGATTCAATCACTTAGCATCACATTCTACCATTTCTTACTTTTTAGAAATACAGTATATGCGTCTAAAATTAATAAGAAATCTAATCCTTAGCTTGCAACAAAAATGTGGCAGCCATTTTTAATCAGATTAATTAGGACCTTTCCCGGTGTGGGATTTTTAAGAATTTTTTATTTTGTGGTACTTGAAGACCAGTAGTATCAAATAAAACCAAAAAAGCTTCTGTTGCAATTTGTTCTAGGTTAACCTTATTTAAGCGTAGATTGACTGGACTAGTAGTTGATTACATCAAGAAACCTCAGTTCAGGCGTAATGAGGAACATTGTCTGGCTAGCCTTCTTAGCGACCTTCACTGTTCCTTTGGACGAAGTAGTAAGTTCATCCACGAAGTACTTCTTGGTGAGGTTCAGGTCGTACCGCACAGAGGTGAACCCGAGCACAGGCACCTTGTCACACCACTCATTGATAAGTCGCTACTGTCGTTTTGGTAACCTATCCAAGTCTGTGGGTAGATACTGCGACCGAACCCTTGCACGGATCATGTAGGCTCGTAGTTGGATCGCCTGCATGAACTCTGAGATCAGCACTTTGGAGTTAGCATTGCAGAGGTGAGTTGGCGAGCTCGTGCTACCGTCTAAGGAGCAGCCGACTGACACTGAGATTGGTATGTGGGCACTCTCGATCGTGAGACTCTCTGTATGGTGGGTCTTGATCCCATCTAGAAGGGCTTCAAAGTCATAGATAATAAAGTGTGTATATGGTACTGTCTGCACAGGGGTGTGGACGCCTGAACAGCATTTTATACAGCACTCCCACTGTACCACAAGCATGCATCCAGATGCTCTCAGTTTCTCGTCTCTCGCGACCGTCTTGCGGTATCTTTGATCAGCATCCTCACCTCGCTGGTGTTGTGAACATCCATGCCAGTGACAGCCATGAAACTGGTATACTGTGTCAGTTGTCGGATCATAACCATCTACGGGAGCCCCCTCGATCAACGCTCACCACCATGAGTACACTTTGCGTGGTGTATATGAATTCCATGTTTTCTCGACTCATATTCAATCCAATGGGTAGTCGCGGAACTGGCCGGTTGGTATGGATAGAAGGCCTTCTCATATGGTGACTGCGGTGCCACTACCTTCTCCCCAGGGAAATCGACGGTCGTTTTCCCCCCTGTACAGCGGTGAGCATGGCGATGGAGACTACATGCTTGGGTGAACTGCTGTTGACAGTGCCCACAGCTGAAAGTCTGGGCCAGCTTGGAGATGTCCTTAATGAAGAAGGCGTGCTGGTCGTACACTCCTAGTGTCATGATGGTCGGATAGTGTGCAGGTTTCCTGGTCAGATGCCAGCTACCCTCTTCAGTGCGCTCATAAACACGAATCCCTGTCTTCGCAAATAACTCTACATCGTCCAGCTGGTCTAGGGACGTCTTTGGTACGTCAGCTACAGGCCTTTTCAGGCCATAGAACTGTTTAACTTCTATCAGCTCTTGCACCCGTCTGGACTGCTAGTCATCTCCAGAGACACATGTTATCTTTGTAGGTATCGAGTGCCACCATTCCCGTCCTCCATCCGAGCCAGAATGGGAGTGGGCCTGTCCCTAGCAGAGGATGGCGGTCGATGACAACCTTTACCTCAACGTTGATTGATCTGACGAAGGCCCACGCGGTATTTGGCCGATCGATAGTGTCTGGGTCGATGCGGGCTTGCTCTCTGCCCTCCACCCAAGTCTGGGTCTCTCCTAGTGTATTCATCTAGGAACTTCCTCGGGTATTCTTGTGGAAAAGCATTACCCTACCATCCTCGATGTGGCGGATTCGATAGGTGTGAGTATACCGAAGGTAGAAGGCGTTCTGAACAGTCCGCAGCTTATCCATGATCCAACATGTAATGTCTCCTTCTAGTCCTCTGAAGAATGTCCAGCATACTGTTCGCCGTCCTCTCTCCTCTGTCTCCCTCTCACCGAGACGCTCGTTGAGAATCTGCTGACCTTCTCGCCTCATACTCCGGGCTAGGGTTTCAGATCTCGGTCCCCTCATTAATAGTCTTCTAATTCGGTGTAGAAGAGGTAGGCGTTCTTGTGGATGGCTTGCTAACCGAGTTGCTACAGCTTCGGCCCGTAAGCTGACATTTGTCTCCTCATACAACTGACGACTCTCACGGAACAGCTGTGCTTTCTTGTGTTGGTTCCATGGATCATCAGAGGTGAGCGCCAGAAACCTCCCTGTCTGTTTTTCTCGGGAGAGTCGCTTTAGCCACTCCTCGGCAAAGGTGGGGAGTCGCTTTCGCCACTCCTCGGCATTGGCGTGTGCAATCATCTGGAGCAGGTCGGCTTTGCGGCCCTTAGAATGGCCTCTAAGACCGAATTGCTTTGCCATCACTCGAAGCTGTGTTACAGTAACCATGATGCAAGGTCTATATTTAGATCTTAAACCTTTCTGACTTACAGTAACCCTGATGCAAGGTCTCTATATTAGATCTTAAACCTTTCTGAGTGGCGATCAGTACCTGTGCGTGGTGTATATCCCTGTGGATGCCTGTCTCTAAATGGGCGTTCAGACCCTATTATGTGTGGCGATCAGTACCTGTGGGTGATGTATATCCCTGTGGATGCCTGTCTCTAAATGCGTGTTCAGACCCTATTATGTGTGGCGATCAGTACCTGCTGGTGGTGTATATCCCTGGATGCTTGTCTCTAAATGGGCGTTCAGACCCTATTATGTGTGGCGATCAGTACCTGTGGGTTGTGCATATCCCTGTGGATGCCTGTCTCTAAATGGGCGTTCAGACCCTATTATGTGTGGCGATCAGTACCTGTGGGTGGTGTATATCCCTGTGGGGGCCTGTCTCTAAATGCGTGGCATGACGCGTTTAAGTTCTTCCATAACTAAACTGAACTTTCTCCTGGCACAGACCTTCTTGTAGTTCTTTCTGTTGGAATGTTTACGCCCCCCCCCCCCCCGCATGCTTTACATAGTCCACAGTCTGTATAAATACCTGCCCCGCATCCTCTGCACGGCTTCGGCTCTACCGCAGCCTTCTGAATCTGAGCATTGTGTGTTGCACAATTTTCGCCAACACAGTTCCTTAAGCATCTGAAAAGCTTACCTCACATAAGCCATTTGCATGTAGTATAATGCATGTTTGCTAAAGTCTATATCAAGATCTTAAACCTTGGGCTGATGGGTGTAGGGCCTGGGTATGTATTTGTGGTTCTCCCGGACAGTGAGGTCCACATGGGAGTTTTATATTCTTGGCCATGTCCATTTGTCTAAATGGAAATCCAGTTGTCTAAATGGATTTCCAGTTGAGGGAGGTGATCAGGGAGCTGGTATTTTTCTACTACCGGTTATACTACTATTAGAAACACAATGTCCAAGGGGCAAACATTCTGACCCAGGCCTATTAAATCAAAGGGAGATTATCCCATTTATTCTCACATTACAATTGGGAAAATGTTGAAATTGCCAAAATACTAAAAGATAAATATCACAAATTACAGGAAAATCTCAGACAACCTTTCAACAAGCGTCCAGTAATTTTATTTAAGAAAAATCCTAATCTATATGACATCTTGGTAAAAGCCAATCTCAGAGGTTCTTAAAATACCACTCACTGATTTATCATTGAGTGGCACTTAGGTCGTATGTCGTCTCTTAAACAAAATGACAATCTCAAGTAATAAAATAAACAAGAATTTTTTCTATTTTGCAAATTCTGAGCCAGTTCGTTTGACAATATCCTATAATACTTGCCAGTGCCGGTTTCGTTATTTTATTGCTTTATAAATCCATAACTTGTGTATAACATTCGTCCACATTGTCAGGCAATCTATCAGTCCTTCATTAGATCCACTTAATAAAAGGTATATAGAAATCTCATATCGTCTCTGCATAAACGAATAAATTGAACCTATTATTGCTTTTTGAATTGCATAATTGTTTGAGCAACAAAACTGTCATTTATTCCATCTTTCCTCCCTCTACTCTTCCCTCCTTCTATCCGTCATTTTGTCTTTACCTTCCTTTTTTCGTTCATTCATTCCTTCATGCCTTCATTGTTTCCAGCCTTCCTTCCATCCTGCTTTCCGTCCAGGGCCGCATTTAAGGGGGGGGGGTGGCAAGCGGGACAACAGCTCCGGGGCCCCCCACAAGCAAGGGGCCGTCTCAGAGCACCTAGATGTAAAATCTTTTCGGAGGGATGACCCCCAGACCCCCCTCATTCTTTGCCCAAGGGCCCCCACATATCTAAATACGGCCCTGTTTCCGCCCACCTACATTTGTTCGTTCATTCGTTCATTCGTTCATTCGTTCGTTCATTCGTTTGTTCATTCGCTCGTTCGTTCGTTCGTTCGTTCGTTCGTTCGTTCGTTCGTTCGTTCGTTCGTTCGTTCATTCATTCATTCATTCATTCGCTTGTTAGTTCGTTTGTTCTTTCACTCCTTCATTCTTTCATTCCTTCTCTACTTCTTTCCTTCATTCCTTCCTTTCATTCATTCATTCTCTCTTCCATCCCTTCCTCCCTCCTCCCTCTCTGCATCCCTTCATTCATTCATTCCTTCCACCCATCCATCTTTCCTTCCTTCCTTCCATCATTCCTTCCTTCCTTCCTTCTTTCCAGCCTTCATCCCTTTCATCTTTCCTTCCTTTCCTCATCCCATCCTTCCTTCAAGTGCTCATGCCTTCCATCTTTCCTTCCTCCACCCCCCCATACCCTTCCCTCTATCTTTCCTTCCATTCTTCGATCATGGTTGGTAGTTGGTTTATTGGTTGGTTGATTGGGTCGTTGATTGGATGGTTGGTTGGTTGGTTGGTCGGTTGTGTCGTCGTGTGTTTGGTTGGCTGGTTTGGTTGGGTATACTGGTTGGTTGGGTAGTTGTGTGGCTGGTTGAGTGGTTGATTGGTTGGGTGATTGGCTCGGTCTGTCCATCCTTCTTTCCTTTTATCCTTGTATCATTCAAGCATGCCTATTTGTTTATTCCTTCATAGGTTTTAGAGAGAAAATTACTCACAGAATATGACTTTATTCTCAAAGCAATGATAATGTTTGAAATCAATACCCATGGAAACTGCTGACATTTGAGTAACTATATTACAAATCAAAACTTTTAATCAAAATTACTCATTCAGAAAGGATTTCAAACAAGGCCACCAGTCACATATTTTTCCTTTGGGTTTCAAATTATTTATTATACTTTGAAAAGGTCATTTAAGCACCTTTCAAATTATTACAATGAATTATAACACCTTAATAGCGGCATTTACCTCAAAGCAAACAACTTAGTAACTTCAAAGAAAATGGTTAAGACTCAAAAACATTCACTTGTCCAATAAATTGTAGGGCAACATGTTGGACTGGTAGATTTGTCAAATAGGCTGCTGAAGAAGTGCATCAACAAGAAACGCGTCCCGCCCTCTGACGATGTGAAAAATTCTATTACTGTGTATTGCTGTATTGCTGTGAGTAATTAAAAGTATTTATATTGGTACTCTTGTATTGCCTGTCCTTAAATATTAAATATTATCATGTCACTAATCATTTATTCTAACCATATTACTTCCATTTCAGCTCTGTAAGTTAACCCCTCTTGAATTTGAAAATATATTGACATACCAGCTGACAAAACCGACAACCTACTTGTAAAGCGTGCGCCTGGTAACATTGTAGATTGATTGAGTGTCTGGCTGTATTTGAGCTTGCCCTTCTGATTAAGTGATTAGTTTATGGCGTCTGACTGATTAGAGTGCGTGATTGATTGGTGGATTAATTGATTGGCGGATGGATTGATTGGTGGATTGATCGATTGGCGGATTGATTGATTGATTGGTGCATTGATTGATTGGCGGATTGATTGAATGGCGGGTTGATTGATTGGTGATTGAGTGTTTGATTGTGATTGATTGATTAGCGGGTTGATTGATTGAGTGATTGATTGATTGATTGATTGATTGATTGGCGAATTGATTTAGTGGCGGCTTGATTTATTGGTGGTTGATTGATTGAGTGATTGTTTGATTGTGATTGATTGACGGGTTGATTGATTGATTGATTGATTGATTGATTGATTGATTGATTGATTGAGTGTCTTTGCCTGATTGAGAAGCATACCAGGGCCAGACCGAGCAAAGGGAGATGAAGGGATGGTGCGGGATGTGCATCGCATCACTGCTCGTCTGCCCAAGCCCGCCTAGTCAAGGGGTATTATATAGTGATCTAGTGCTTTCACCATGTTGGTATTTCGAGTAACCACCTCAGGTTGGAGACTTTGCCTAATAGCTTAGGCCAGAAGGTAAGGGGTCTGAGTAAGTTCTTGAAGCCGGCCATACCAAATGAGGATATCCTCTTTAACATTTGGTCGGTGAACTCTGAGTGGGCGAAATCCATGGTGAGAATATTAATAAGTCATTATAACTGTCAACTAGGGTGTTTAATATCCCGGATTCTCTCCACCAAGACCATCCTAACCTTGACCTCGGCCTCGCTAAGTCCATTGACATCCGCTGGGCCAAGAACAACCATGGTAGAAAGCTCAGTGGGAGCGCTATTGCAGTATTCTATGACTTCATTAGGCCTATTGACCCACATTTCCGTTTGACTGTTGGGACAAAAAATGTTACGCCAAAGCGTAAACCAACAGTCGAACAGATGTCTGTGGCTCCACCATCCCACGCTAGGAAGAGAGTAAAATCGCCCACTGAGGTTTCTCCACCTATTAAACGTTTGAATGGCAGACCGTGCCCCTGTAATTATTCGCCTGTAGACCCGCTCTTGATCCCTCTCCCTGAATCACCAACACCGACTATGTCACCGTTTCCACATGATGATCTTACACCTCTACCACATCGTGTAGCTTGTGGAAGATCATCACGTAGGAAACGCTCTGAACCCGTTGTTAGTGTTATTTCGCCAGTAGACCCGCCATTGATTACACTACCCGAATCCCCATCTGTGGCGCCATTTTCACCTGATGATTTTCCATGACTGCCACAGCATGTAGCTGGTGGAAAATCATTACGTGAAAAACCACCTGTAGCAAGGGTCCCACAACCTCGTTTCGCACCATCTCCGTTTTCTAAGCCCACAAAACCCACCCGTCCCACTGAGCTAGAGAGGAGCACCTTTTAGAAATTCCGTAACGAGTCTGTAAATAGACCCAATTGGCAGCTTCCCACTATTTGTAAGAAAATCTTGATTGTGGGAGCATCAAATCTCAGTAGAGTTAACGTAGGCCCGCATCCAGACACACATGTGGCCTGCTTCCCTGGTGCATCTATTAATGACATAAGAACTGTCATAATCGATAAACATTGTCAGTCCATCCTGAGAAGCTGGTCCTGAATATAGGAATTAATGACCAGAACAGTCCTTTCTCAGACACTGAGACTCGACTGAGATTGATGTTCAGTATGATAAGAAAGGAATTCCCTAAAACTAATTATTTATTTCAGCCAATTGAACTTCTCCGCTACATCGACCGCTTACCAAAAGAAAATTCTGAAGACAATCAACCGAATTACAGAGTCCTCTAAGTACAATGTTACTGTCATACCACGCCTTCCAATCACAGATTTCATAGTGTGTATACATTGGACTGAGAGGACTGCTAACACTGTGTATAGCAATTGGCTAAATTTCCTTAATTTAAACTAGGTTTGGGTCAAGGTAGCAGTCACCCAGAAATGGGGCTGGGTAGTATTATTGTCAACCTAGCTGTTTCTCAATTAAGCGAAACTGAAAAATCATTGCTTAATTTTGGATTAACCTTTGTACCAACTCCAAAACCCAAAACGGGTTTGGATGCAAATTTAGAAAATGGCTTTATTAAAACTGCTGAATTTGGCCACCGCGTCAAATAGGCAGATTTTTTTAGAAACTCGAATAGCAACATTCGACCATTCATTGAGAAATCAGGCTGGGCATCAAATTTGAAACTCGTTGACCCAGCAATCGGTGAACTATAAAACTGTATTCAGCGCATATTAAAAAATGCGACATTTCCAAATGATCAACAAAATTTATCTTGTGAGCAACACCATGCCCTACTAGGGTTATCTAAAAATAATGAAATTGTCATCAAACCTGCGGATAAAGGATAAGCTAATGTAATAATGGATAAAGATAACTATATCAAAGAAGTACATAGACAGCTTAGTAATCCGAAACATTGCCAAAAACTAAAGGAACCACTTTGGCAAAATAACTGTAGCAAATTTAACGAAATTCTCCAAAAAATGGTTAATAGCATGAAGATTTCTGAAACGGAATTTAAATACCTGTTTGCAAAAAATGATTCGAAACCACGTACAATTTTATCTTCTTCCTAAAATCCATAAGTATGTTGACTTGTGGACAGACCCAATGACACACCCCTGGCGACGCATTATTTCAGATTGCGGTTCAGAATCATATAGGATTAGTGAATTTATTGACTACCATCTTCAGCCAATTGCGAATAGATATTTTAGCTATCCGAAAAACACTGACGACTTCCTATCCCAGGTCTCTAAGATCTTGGTCCCTCCAAATTCATTCTTAATCACGACGGACGTCGATGCTATGTACACAAACATTGACATCGAAAATGGCCTAAATTCAATTCGTAGAGCATTTGCGGACTACCCCAACCCCACCTATGACACTTACAGGCCCGACAGAGAAGGACTAGCTCTATTAGAGCTTAGTCTGAAAGGCAATGATTTTGAATTTGCTGGTGAAATTTTCTAACAAATTTGTGGATGCGCAATGTGTAAGCGTTTCAGCCCAGGTTTCGCTAACCTATACATGGCAGAGTGGAAAAGGGAAGCACTTGAAAAGTGTCCAAATCCTCCGCTCATTTAACGCAGGTACCTCGATGACATTTTCGTGATCTGGCAATATGGTAAGGAAGCATTTACCGAATTCCTGGCCATTCTGAAAAATCATAATCAGAATATCAAACTAAAAGCTGAAATTGATGAGATGTCCGTAGATTTCCTGTATGTAACTTTATACAAAGGTATGAAGTATGAAACAACTGGTTACATAGACCACAAAGTTTACTTTAAGCCAACCGACTCATCAACTACTGCACAAGAAATCGTTCCATCCACCGCATACTTTCAAGGGATCACAAATAATCCGTTTTCATAGTAATTCCAGTGATAGGAAAAACTTTGAATCATCATGTTCGACCTTATTCAAAACCCTCAAACCGAGAGGGTACTCTTCTCGGTTCCTACGTAAAATGAAGTTTGAAACTTTGCATAATTTGGAAATCATTCCGGATAATGCCAGAAATTTTCGGACCTACCCAAATTTGTCATAATGGTCAAATTATTGGTGAAGGAGAATTTAGGAAATGCGAAAAGAAAAGGTGTAAATTGGATAAATCTCTTCCTTCCAAGAGTACATTCACGAGCTTTCAAAACAAAAGCAAATTTCAAATGCAATCGAATTTAGATTGGCAGTCTGAAAATGTCATTTACTTAATTTCATGCAACTTGTGTCCAAAGCAGTATGTTGGCAAAACGAAAAATCCACTAAGATGGCGTACAGCTAGATGCCTCTCAGATATTAGATTAGAAGAAGACACACGTGTCGCTGTCGTCAAAAAACAGGGTTCATAGAACTAATGCTTGACAATAATAAAAACTACATACTTGCGAGTGCCTAGTGATCTAGCAGGAGGGATCTCAGAAAAATGTAAAAGTTAAATATCTGCTATGTACACCATCAAAATTCGAAGTAATTCGTGTGGTTGTGAGACGGGTGGTTGAAAGATAGTCCGGTGAAAGAGATTTATTGTCCTCTGGATGGTGTTCTGGTGGTAGAGCACTCGCCTCCCAATTTCTAAGCGAAAGTTGCCATAGAATTGGCAGGTTCGAACCCCACTTGGGTCGAAAAATTGAAAAGGTAAAAGTACATTCCACATGATGAATGAGCTAGATCCTAGTGCCAGTGCGTCGACAAAGACAGGGTTCATAGAACTAATGCTTGACAATAATAAATACTACATACTTGCGAGTGCCATGTGATCTAACAGGAGGGATCTCGGAAAAATGTAAAAGTTAGATATCTGCTATATACACCACCAAAATTCCAGGTAATTCGTATGGTTGTGAGATGGGTGGTTGAAAGCCAGTCCGGTGGAAGAGGATTTGTGTCCTCTGGATAGTTTGTCTGGTGGTAGAGCACTCGCCTCCCAATTGCTAGTCGAAAGTTGCCATAGCATTGCCAGGTTAGAACCCCACTCGGGTAGAAAAAATTTAAAAAAGTAAAATTACATTCCAGATGATGAATGAGCTAGATCACAGGCCTTTGAATTTTCGTCCATGCATATCACTACCGCATATCCCCCTACTACATGTATATATACCTAGTATATATAATATACACAAGGTGTGAAACCAATGGTGACACCCGGGTTTGATAGGCGACGCTTAAATTCATATTATTAATTGCATCGCTTAATTATCGATGGCTACATGTAGAGGAATGACTGCTCTCAACGGAAACATATAACACTTTAGGTTTATTAGGGTCTATCATATAAAATTACTAACTAATATACGCTCCGGACGAAATCTGTGGGGGACCATTGACAGCCGCTAGCTAGTTTCAGTGAATAACCGTACTGCAGCAAATCGCTGGCAGGGTGCATATAAAAGCTGGAAAGGAACTAAAATCGCCGGATTTACAGGGACATGAACAAACACCATCGAAAATCGTCGGACATAAATCATAGAGTATCACACACCCATAACTCAGCAGAAACATTCTAATGCAAATAACATGCCTCTTCCACCGCATAGCAGAAGTACATGCATCACAATGGATGGATCCAATCTGTCGCTCAAGAAATGCGATATTGACACACTGGAAAATGTTGAATGTAGAGCGACGAGGTGTGTGCCTTCATTAAAGGAAGTTGACTACACACAGGGGCTAAAGATACTGCAGCTACCAACAATTAAAATACAGGCGGATGAGAGGGGATATTATAGAAACATACAAAATCATTCAGGGCATCTATGATAAACGGGTCACACATCAAATCTTCACGTTCAACGGATGGACAACATGGCTGATACCAAAGGACATAACTATAAAATCGACAAAAACTACTCACGATTGGATATTAGGAAATAATCCTTTGTTAATCGAGTGACAGACATATGGAATGGACTTCCACACGAGGTCATTAATGCGGCCAATCTCTAGTGTTTTGATAGTAGATTGGATAGGTTCTGTAAGGATCAGGACATGAAGTGCGACCACAGCAAGAACTATTCAGCGATATGAATGATGAGTAGATTGGAATACAGACCAGCCTCGGTATACAATGTGGAGCTGGCGGCGTCTATACAGTACAAACTTGATGGATTGGGATGTATTTTAGGATTGTGAGCAGGCAGATATGGGCATGGTATCCATGTCAGATCTCCCTGCCTCACAGCTACCTGTATTAAACCTGTAGTATATACCCTGGGTGTGTATGTATATCTTATATACTGTACTAGATTGGTAGTATTTAAAATACAACCTGTAACCTGTATTATACCTGTAGTATATACCCTGTGTATGTATATATATATTATATACTGTACTTAGTAAGAGGGATATGAAACTACTAACCCAATGAGCTTGGCTCATGCCCAAGCCACACCATGGAGAAGATGAACCCAGCTACAAACCAGTTCAAGCATCACACAATGCCAACACATCACTCAAACCGATACTCAGTACTAAGCGAAGAAACTGTAAACATACCCAACAATGAGGCATCCAAATACACTATGAGTTGCAATGAAAACATAATAAGCTACACAACCTTGGACAATGGAAGGCATGAAAAAAACAAAACACAAACACGTAAGGCATAAAAAAAACATATAAACACTAACTGGTGAGAACACAGACACCAACACAGGACAGATACCAAAACCTATTCAAATAAACAATGATAGAAATTCTAAAACAGTAACGAATACATGTATATGCACAAATGTAGATAGTCTAATTAATCAAAAAAAGCTGAGCTTGAAGCGCTAGTACACAAGATTCGCCCTGCTATCATACTAATAACAGAAGCCTTACCAAAAAACACAACCGTAAATATTAGTGAATTACAGATTGATGAGAACCATCTCTCGCTGGATAGTAATCCATCAAGAGGAGTCATCATCTATACCCATGTATCATTAAATGCTAAAAACTGTGAAACCCTAAATGATGACAGCAAAAGGAAAACATTCTTGCTGGTTCTATAGAAGTCCCAACTCAGACGGCCCAAACAATAACACACTCATAAATCTACTAAACCAAGTTGATACAGCAAATGCAGACCACAATCTTATAGTAGGAGATTTCAACTTCCCATCGATTAACTGGTGCACTGGAGTTTTTTCAAATGAAGACGAAGATGGTTTTCTTAAAACTAGCAGCGATATTTTTCTACAGCAACTATAGTTACTAATGTGACACGACATAGAATAAATCAGACTTCAAATATTTTGGATCTAGTTTTAATAAACAACCAAAACATCATCCACAAAATAACCCACCTACCTCCATTAGGAAAAAGTGACCATGATGTTCTACAAATATCACTACATCCTGACATCTTAAGCACAAGCAAACAAATAGCTACGCCAAAGCTACTATTGAATAACGGACGGTATATGGAAATGAGAAGCCTTAGGAACAACTGACTGGAATCATCTGCACGAACTTAATGCATCAGAAGCTTGGAACTTCCCGCACAAAACATTGATCACAATGAAAGAGCAGTATATCCCTTCTTTAAAAAAAATGCGGTAAGAAAAAGCACCTCTGGCTTGACCGTACTACAACAGAATCACTAAATAGCACAAATCAGGCATACAAAAGATACAGTGAAACAAAGAAAACCACAGATAAAGGCCTTTACAAAATTGCTAGAAACAAACTGACAGAATGCATCAGAAAATCAAAACAGACATTTGAACGTAAAGTAGCAAGTGAAAGCAAGATAAATCCCAAAGCTTTATGGAACTATGTCAAGAGTAAACCCGTTCTACGTGAATCAATTAGCAAGCTACGTAACCCAGCTAACGGCACTATGACTACAGATGAAAAAGAAAAAGCAAACATTCTTAACAAATTCTTCTCAAGTATGTTCACTTCAGTAGCTCTTCATTCTACACCAATCATTAGCCCCAGAAGCAATGGTATTGTACTAAAAGACATAATAATAACACCTAGTACCATCGAAAATAAATTGAAAGGACTCAACCCCAATAAAAGCAATGGCCCGGATGAAATACCAGGGAGATTATTAAAGGAAGCGGCTAAAGAAATTAGTACACCACTATGCATAATATTTAACAGGTCTCTGGAAGAATGAATATTACCTGACATCTGGAAAATGGCAAATGTATGCTGCATACACAAAAATGTTTACAAAAAACGGCCCAAGCAACTACAGGCCAATCGGTCTCATCTCTACCTTATGTAAGGTCCTAGAGTCTTTTATAAGAGACAGCATTATAAATTTTCTGGAAACCGCCAATCTATTTACCAAATGTCAACATGGATTCAGGCATAATAGATCATGTAAAACCCAACTACTAGAATACCTCGAAGATATAACAGCCAAACTTGACTCAAATAAACCTGTCGATGCAGAATATTTAGACGTCCTGCTCTGGCGTCATT
Organism: Chaetoderma sp. LZ-2023a; assembly: GCA_034401795.1. Classification (NCBI taxonomy): domain Eukaryota; kingdom Metazoa; phylum Mollusca; class Caudofoveata; order Chaetodermatida; family Chaetodermatidae; genus Chaetoderma; species Chaetoderma sp. LZ-2023a. The sequence continues at coordinate 3,965,064 of CM067369.1, forward strand.
ATGACGTCATCATTATGACGTCATAATAAATTGTGCCGTCATACTCTCCAATGTGGTTTGATCTGGGTGTGGGTTGCGAGCCGTTCGCGAACACGCCCCTGGTCTCACTCATCGTTCCTCTCTTGTTGGCTTGGAGATTATTGATAAATGGGTAACGAATAGAAACGTGGGCCAAAATTTCACTCTTGCTCTCCTTCTGCCTCTCTCCCCCCCCCCATCGCCCTCCCTACCTCCCTCCCTCATCCACCCCACCCCTCTCTCTCTCTCTCTCTCTCTCTGTGTCTCAACCGTTGGACGGAATTCAAACAAATTGGCATGTACTTTACCCAAATGGATGATGATGATGATGATGATGATGATGATGATGATGATGATGATGATGATGATGATGATACTCATCATCATCATCATCATCATCATCATGATATCAATCAATTGTCCTTGGCGATAGTCCTTAGCTCAAATATGTTCCTCTTGGTTGTCAAAATAGATCATCTTTGTTGGGCCACGTTCACTGACAGTGGGATTGTATTGTCCATAGTGCATAGCGCGTCATTGGACTGATGAGTCACCTGGACTAATAGCTAATTCATTCGATGATGGAAACAGTCGGGAGCGTCAGTTTGATAATCTGGCCTATCAAATTGTACATAGTATAAGGATTCAACAGCCACATGGCCGGTCAGCTGGCGTGGACCTCTCTAACAGTTCCTTGATAACGCTGTGGAATTAGGGAATGAAGTATCAGCTGGAAACAATATTCATCTAGTTTTTTAATGTCTAACAAGAACGGTGGCCAACAAAAGTCTATGCAGAGGGCAGACAAAAATATAATGGTTGTCGTGAGGAAATGAATAATTTTGACTCAGAGGTTATCGAAAGTCAGTTTTAAAACCACACATGGAGTCTGCTAGGCATCTCCTTTAATAGTCCCTGAAGTTCCTAAAAAGGCGTAACTCTAAAGGTGAGGAAACCAATCTGTGTGCAAAAGATGGGGCAGGAAGTTGGGTGCGTCATTTGAGATTATACTGTCCATGACAAACATCGGCCCACAACTGATGTCTAGCATCATAGCACACAATCGCTTCCATCAGGCAAATGCCATAAGACAAAAACTTATTATTTTGTCGACGAGGCCTTTACTAGTGTAGATTTGTGAGACACAGTGGAATTCTGTTGTAAACACGTGAAAGGATAGGATTTTTGTCCTGCGGCATTGATCTGATGGAAGCGGTTGTGAGCTATGATGCTAAGCACTGGTGCAATTCCTGGGTCCAATTCCACACATTCCGGAGTTGTTCTGCAGCTTTAGGGAGAAGGTTATCGAGTGGCTTCTTTTTCACATCTATGACATCCTCTATTATCTGCGCACTCCATCTCTAGTGGGAGGCACAATGGAGATACTGGTGGATTTGGACTTGTGGAGTGTTCTCTCACAGATGAAAGAGCTTTGGTAAACACAACACCGCAGAGCTAACTCCATATGTAAAAGTAATGAAGGTCTCGAAGGCTGCATACTCCACATTGTTGCTCCTCATTCATCATCATTGCGATCAGCATATTTGATGTTTGATGGTGTTAAAGGCCTGTGATATGTCGATGCTCATCTTAGGAAAGCCCCGGTGCTTGGACCTGACCACTGACACGGGAATTCGATGTGCCCATACAATGTCAGTGCAGCTGCATCTTCATCTAAAACAGCTCTGGTAGGCTCCAGTGAAACTGTTAATCTTTCCTCGGATGCAGTACAGTGTCACAGTGGACAAGATCTTATGGATGCTGTTGAGGAGCACTCTATGCATATAGGTTTGCTGGTGGACTAGGAGGTTCGTGGGTTTGATCAGGGTAGCTTGGCCAACAGCGTTGAAAGGGAGGTGTTGCATCAAGGCAGAGTTTATTATGTGCGTGATTGGTTTGGAGAAGCTATCACCTGTATACCTACAGTTCATTGACGATGCTGTCAGATCCATTTCTCAGGGCCTTAATTGCTTTCTCAACCTCAGTTGTTTCGATCGGTGTTTGTGGTGGCCTACAATCGAATGCAAATAGGTGTAATTGCTTACCGTCTGTATTAGTGAACTGGCATCAACTTTCTCCTTGTTCAGTCGGTGAGTTATTGGCAATGTTATGCATGAAAAGCGATGGTGGTGGACAAGCAACTCTCAGAGCCGAGGCCACCCTAGACACTTTACGACAATCAACTGTAGCTGTGATGTCATCTACCAAAATGTCTGCTTGTAGGTTGGCGAGGCTTTTCAGTTGTGCACTAATCTGACAAAGTATTGCATTGTGTTATTGGGGTAGCTTTGTGCGGTCTTTGCCCATTGATAGGCGAGGGGCGGTAGTACCGTGTGTTGTTCGGACAGCTTTACAAGGAGTGTGTCTACATCGTAATGTTCAGCTCTGTTGTTATGCTTGGCGACTTCTATTACATTGGTCACAAATGTTTCAATGCATTTGAGTACTCTGGATAAAGCATCATTTGGATTTGAGTCTATGACAATAGTTTGTATCTGTTCCTCATGGACCCTCTTCTATGACAGTTGGGTTGTGGTGTCATTGACGAGCCTCTCTAGATCAAAGCTAAGCTTGCAAGTTGGTCGATATGGTGCGTATGCAGCAGGCAAATGTGGTGTATGCCTTCATATGAACGTGAATCTTGAACTAGTGGCGTTACACTAATTTTACCCATCACATCAATTGGGTTGAAGACAGCTGTTGTGGCATTGGAGCCTGTTTCTGTTCTATGGTCTATGATGTGTCCTGTCCATGTTGTTTGGTTATGGCACAGATGTTTGAAGACAGTGTGGCAAAGAGGCCATGTACACGGATAAACAAGGTGACGCTAGAGCATCCCCATTGCTGTTACGCTTGCCCATAGCATAAGACACCATGTATGTGTTGAGTCCTGCATCCTTGTCTGCTTTGATGAGATTTTCTGGCTTACAATTAAGTCTTCACACACAACGAATTGTCATCTGGTTGAAATGGTGATGGTAGACCTCAGTTCGGCATAGAAAGACTCGATCGAGGAAGGATTCTTCTTGTTTTTCGGCAGGTGGGGCATATGCATAACAATGCGGCGCTTGGTAGTGGCACCATTTCGCAGTGGCAAATCCAGGTCAATGAATGCAACATGATCACTGCTGCATCCGAAAGTTAAGATGTGATCCAAGAGCCCTGGTCCAATTACAAAGACCAGGACATGGCGCAGTCTGTTTCTGCTGTGAGGATCAGATTGTGAGGGTGGTCATCTGTAAATAAGTGGATACGTTTACCTCTTGGATTCATGCAGTGTCAATGTTTTAAAGTGTTCACAGTCTGATCCTAATGTTTATTACTGAAATGCAGTAATCAGTCAACATACTTTGCATGTTGCTACTGAAAACTCGTAGGGAGATTATGATGAATGGCGATGTTGAATGCAGTTTCTTAGAAGAAGGTTGTCATCTCACAAACCATATGACATTAATTTCCCAATTAAGTTGGTTTTCCAAATAATTTGGTACTTGCGTAGTGTGTGACCAGAAACGCTGTTGCTATCACTCATAAGGTAATAGATGAATCAAATCTGCCACTCAAACATATGACGGCATAACCAATTAAATCACATGTAGGCTGATATCACAATCAAAATGCGTAATAAATGCTGTATCTAGGAACGTGGTGAGTGTACGAATTGTATGTCTTTAATATTTAATAAACATTCTAACTGTTGAATATTTTCAAAGTAATTCGACTGGTCGCTGTTGCTGCCATAGAGAGAAACCACTGTTGCTGTCATAGGCAGCAGCATCACCCAATCAAAATATTGAATAAGTTATCTGTAGGCTATAGTTACGTTGCTATTCCTTGGAGTCTGCGAATTCACGGTTCTATTGATCCGAACACTGGAAAACGAATGGGTGGAACTTAGCCAGAAATGGGCGGTGCATAGCTAGAAATGGGCGAGTCATAGCTAGTAATGGATCCCTCTATTGTTTTGTCATGTACCTGTATAAGTTTCTTCCTTCTTTATAAGAGAGCCGCCAAGACAGCTATACTGCTCAGTGAGATCCAATCTGCGATTTATGGCACAGACACCACACAAGACGGACCGACGGTTTTTCGACCCCACTACCAAAAGACGTGTCAGGTGAATGACGCATGGAACAGCCAAATATTAAACACCTTGATCGCATACCTGAATGCGGGATCGTCGGGGTCAAACCCGGTTCTTTGGAGTGGAATTCCAAGCACAGCACAACCGTTTAACCCACTAAGCCATTCATTAATATTCTGAAAGGCCACACACGTTCAGACCATTGCGGATGTTCAGATGACTCAATTAATTAAGCTGATCGCTCTTGTTGTGCGGTATGCGGTATGATATGACATGGTAGACACGCTTGACCATTTTTATATATAGCAATGCATATTTTGCTAACCGTTTGCCTTTGATCCATATAGGCTAGTTCATAATTTCCCTAAACCTGTTAATAGTATTATGCGACGCATTAAAATTATATTGCTTCGAAATAACTTAATCCCCATCATTTATTTAGAGTGCAATTGTTGAGTCCATATGAAAAAACTGTGTAAAGAATTTATTTGTTGTGACTAATGTAACGTTAAAAATTTGATTTTGACAACTAGATCGCCTTGTAGCATTTACTGCGAGCCGACCATCTACTGCTGTCAATGGTCCCCACAGATTTCGTCCGGAGCGTATATTAGTTAGTAATTTTATATGATAGACCTTAATAAACCTAAAGTGTTATATGTTTCCGTTGAGAGCAAGCATTCCTCTACATGTAAGTAGTTATGGGTGCGGCTGGCCGTTATTGTTCTTCCCAGCAGGGGGTCTTCGAGAACAATGGGTTTTTCAGGAGATCAAAGGAAAAGCTTGTGGAATGGAATGTTGAGAACAATGGCGACTATAACGACACGCATTCTAGAGAACAATGGCGTCCAGCGGCACAAGTTTTTCTCCATAACAATGACGTCCGGCCGCACACGTATTTGAGAATCTGCAACAATGGAATGTTCTATTATTTTGAATGAGTTAACCCTTAAAAGTATAAAAGTTGTGTATTTTACGCTTGAACGTAGTGGCAGCGCTCCCCCCCCCCCTCCGCGGTTATCTACCGTGGTAGATAATGTAAAAATAATAGAGTTTGATGAGTGATAATAGTAAAATAATAGAGTTTAAGAGGTGGTCCGATAACGTAGGTCGTAGGAGGATGATGAGGAGGAGGAGTTTGAGGATGAATGCAATGCTGGCCTGTCTCTGCCCGGCGCTGTTCTCCGCGCATATATAAGCGCACCTGTTCTGCACGCTGTCACTATTTGTGCTTTTCTAAAGAAACGTATAGAGATTTTAAGAGAATAATTCTTTAAAAACATTATATATTAACGAGTAGTAAATTGCGTTAAAGACATAACAAAATGGCAGATAATTTAAGCGCCGATATTAAAGAATGCGAAGATGCTGTTAATGTGATTTTGCAGCAGATGCGTGACGATGATGCTGCAAGATTAAACGTGGATCTATCCAATTCGCCTGATGAAGATGTGGATCACCTTTTAAGTCTGGGTTCTATGTTGTATGAACCCAACTTTTCAATTCCGCACGTATCTGATGAATATAACGACGTTGCATTACGCGAAGTCATTCCTGAACTGTCTGATACCGATGCTGATTTTTTCAATCATTTAGACGATTTATACGATTATGATGTAATCATACCTGAGCAACCTGCTTCTATCGATGATCAAACCATACATACTATAACTGAACAATCTATTCCTGATCTGAGTACCGTACCAACATCATTTGTTAATTATCCTCATAACGTATGTGACGTAATTGATTCTAATTATTCGACCGATGTACGTGATGGACACGATCTAAATTTAAATGACGTTGTGCCTTTCGCTAATGACCTATCTCAGGATTTAGTATGCCTTCTTAATGATTACGATGTAAATTTATTCGACGATGCATCCCTTCTTGACTTTCTTGTGCCTTCATCTAATGACCTATCACAGGATTTAGCATGCCTTCCTAATGATTACCACCTAAATTTATTTGATAAAGCGCCAGTTCCTGTACATATTGAGCCTTCTACTAATGACATATCACCGGATTTATCATGCCTTCCTAACGATTCCGACCTAAATTTATTTGATGTTGTGCCAGTTCCAGACTGTATTGTGCCTTCTTCTAATGACATATCGATGGATTTATCATGTCTTCCTATTGATACTGTCCTAAATTTACGTGATGATGTGTCGGTCTGTATCGAGCCTACGGATAATGACTTATCTATGGATATAGCATACCTTCCTAACGATTCCGCTTATCGCATCGATGATCCTACTCATCAACCTCTTATTGACACGTGTGCAAATCGTTCGACAGATGAAATTAGTCTCATCACTGACGAAATCAGTCAATGTATATCAGAAAATATAGTGCTATCAGATGATCTCCTTAATCATTATTTGCAATGCGTTCACCGCGAGCACGCACAAATCGGAGGGTCGGTAGTTGATTATACTGACTATATATCTGTGGAGCCTGTTCGCAAATACTGCAGTAAAAAGTTTCATCTCGAAAGTACTGAATATAAAGTATCTTTTAAAAGTTATCCTATAGCCGATACACCACTTTCTCATTCTGAGTTCGTGTCAGGCGTCTTTCAATCTTTGCTCGATACGTATAGCAAATATAGTAATGTTCAGTCGAATGATCACGTGAGAATCGAGTTGATTCACCCTTCTTTGGAAATGCCGATAGCGATGGATTTTATGCTATGGAACGAAATTACGACCGAAATAATTTTAGAATCAGTGGAAAAAGTCATTCAGTCAAATACTGAGTGTAGGTTATCAGAGGGATTTGAATTTCACGTTTTTCGTGTAGAGGACTACAACTCGGGTGGTCGAAATGATACTCTCACAGGCGCGAACGATTCTAGACATTTAAATTTATTAAATTTACATTCATCGGATTTAGATGCGTACATGCGTATAAAAAATGTATTATACCCGTATGCGTCGAATATCCATTCTGTTTCGCGGCAGGAATAGTTTTAGGAATAAAATTTATTGAGAAAATGAACAAATTAATCTCTGCAAAAGAATGGAACAATTTTAGACGTAATAAAACATATTTGACGCATATGGCTCGTGAATATCATACAGCTTGTAGTATTCCTGTACGCGAAATTAATAGTACTGATTGGAACAAATTTCAGGAACATTTTCGCGATCAATTTTCTATTCAAGTCTACTCAGAGTCAAGGCATGAACGCCTATTCGGTTGCACTTCCCCGAGTTTACCGTGCATAAATCTTATGCATTCAGAACGTGATAATCATATATCCTTAATCACGTCTATGGCCGCATTTCTTATGGTACGTAATTACTGTACGTGGTGTAATCCATCATACTCTAATAATCACTCATGCCTGCGCGCTGTCGTAGTTGTCAGAAACCTTATTCTGATAAAGGATCTTGCACTTCTACAGACGCTACGCATAAGATAATGTGTACCGATTGTCATCGTAAGTTTTATAACCGTCAATGTATGTCGAACCACCGCTCTAATGGGACCTGTGAAATGGTTATGGCTTGCCCCCACTGTTTCAGTCACATACGTAAAGATGACGATGAACACGTATGCGGTATGATAAAATGTCACGCGTATAAAGAAAAGTATGTTATTACTGAAAATCATACATGTTATCATAAAGTAATTGAAGAACCTATTATGTCATTATCCCACGCACGCTCTATGCATACGAATGCCGACAATTGTAGTTACGAATGTTTTCAAAATACATCATTTACGATACAGAAACATATTTATTGCCTATCGACAGTAGCAATACCAATATTCTAGCCGAGCATACGGTCAATCTCGTGGTTGCCAACATATGTTGTGATGTGTGCCTCGAGCAACCGCTCAAAGACGATTGCTCTACATGTCATCGAGGCACGAATTATGGATATGTTCGCTTTCACGGGTTAGACGCGGCAGATCAGTTCATTAGCTGGCTGACATGTGTTAAGGCTGCGCGTGTCGGTAAACATATCGATAGAACATATGTATTCTCTGACTACTTGGTGATAGCACACAACGCTCGTGCCTATGATTCCCTTTTACTCCTTCAATGCATTTGCAAAACCGCTAATCCGCATCTTAAACCTTCAAATATTATCATGAGCGGTCGTTCAGTTCTCTCATTTGACGTAGGTACTATTCGGTTTATCGATTCCATTAACTTTTTCCCCCTTTCATTACGTAAGGTGGGCGATGCTTTTAATCTTTCTGTACGAAAGGGGACATTTCCCCATCAGCTCAACACGCCTCAATATTGGGGTAAGGTAATACCATTTCCCGAGAGGGAGATATTCTGTCCACAAAATATGAATGCGAATGAATTAATCGAATTTGATCGATGGTACAACGAGCAGATATCTAGACATGATCGCTACGATGTCGATACAAATCTCATCGAATATTGTAATGATGACGTAACCGTATTACGTTTAGCCATGTCTAGATTTAAGACTTTATTTTCTGAATCGACGGCTGGTCAAAACCCATTTGTAACAGGGATAACGCTAGCAGGAGCGTGTAATGCGGCTATCACGCTTTATGGCTTCGACCTGAGAGCGTACAGACTATACCCGATTTCTCACTAAGAGCAAAACGTGCTTATAGTGTTTTGGGTGTAGAATGGATGGAATGGGTCAGTCAATGCGAGGGTCGCCAAATCGCGCATGCGCTAAATGGCGGTGAACAGAAAATATGCGGACAATATGTGGATGGAATTGATGTATCTGAAAATATTCTTAGGTTGTAAATTCCACGGACACGAGTCTGCTTGTTGCGGTGATAAGTGTGATACGACATATACACCATATGGCGATCAGACATATGAAGAAGCATATTCCGCGCTTCAATGTCGGATTTCTTTATTTGAATCGCATGGATATACGGTGAGAATTATGTGGGAATGCGACTTTAAGAAACAAGTCGCTGATTCCTCCGAGCTAAATGATTTTATCACCGAATTGGACTTAGCACACCCAATATAACCACGTGATGTGCTATTCGGTGGCCATACATCCACGATTCGTTTATTTATGGAAGCGAATGAGCATACCACACTCGAATATTTAGACTGCGTTTCCATGTATCCTTCAGTGATGAAACAATGTAGTTTTCCAGAAGGGTCATATACGGTTCTAAGAGGCGATGACTTGAGTGATAAGACGGTGCATGACTTCTTCGGTCTTATTAAATGCAAAGTCCTTCCACCTCGTGATTTATACTTTCCCGTGCTACCTGCTCGAATAAATTCGCAACTCATGTTTGTACTATGCGACGAATGCGCAAAAATTTACAATCTTCTGTATGCGAACATACGGAAGAACAGCGCAGATTATGCAGAACATGGACTACTCCAGAGTTACAGCTAGCTATACGCAACGGTTATGTCATTAAAAAAATGTATGAAGTATGGCATTATCACGCATCATCGCAATATGAGCCGCATGGCGACGATGGGTTATTTTCAGAATACATTAACCGTTTTCTGAAAATTAAACAGGAAAGTAGCGGTTATCCTGATTGTGTCGGTAGTGAGAGTGAAAAGGCGAATTACGTGGCTGACTATTATAAACATGAAGGAATACAGCTCGACCCTGCCAAAATATCGTATAACCCGGGTTTGCGCTTTGTCGCTAAATCCTGTTTGAATATTTTGTGGGGACGATTTTCTCTTCGTGATCATAAAAAGAATAGCATGATATCGACACATAAAGGTCTACTCTCCCTTCTGAATGATAAATGTAAAACTGTAGGCTCCATTTCATTCCTGAATGATAGTCTTCTAATGGCCTCCTATTCGGTCAATGACGAGTATGTTCAGTCACCATTAAATACCAACTGTATTCTTGCGTCTTTCGTGACAGCCTATGGCTGAATAAAACTGTAAGAAGTCTTGTCCTTACTCGGACGCCGCGTAGTCTATCACGATACGGATTCGGTGGTATTTAGTACACATGAAGTTGAGCCGACCATTCAAGATCGAAGTGGGTATCTAGGTTCTTGGAAGAGTGAAATCCCCTGCGATTACGAATTAACAAGTTTTTGCGCACTCGGTCCAAAAAACTACAGTTATGAAACGAAGCGTCGAGGCGATCCATCGATCGTTAAACAGGTGACGAAGGTTAAAGGTTTAACGCTCGGTACCCAACAATCAAAACAAGTTAATGTTGATACAATGAAAAAATCCATTGATCAAATTATAAACGATGGTGGAATTACGGATAGTAATAGTGTACTATTAAGCTATCCATCAAAGATCACGAGTACCGATCATTTTAGAATTCTTTCGGTAAATAGCAGTAAGATTTTCAGACCCGTCTTTAAAAAACGTATTTTGAAACTGGGAGATTTATCATCAGTACCATACGGTTACACTAGCGTAATATAAATAGCAACAGTGCACTTTTTTCAGTCAGTACGTAAACAATGTCGGTGTCATCCATGTCCGCCGAAGCCGCGCTAGCTGCTCGCACTATGATAACAAATATTGCTAGTCTGTGTAACGCTGATAAGGATAAGATGCGTACGTTGATTGTGAGGAGCATGCGGTTCGCTTTAAGAGATGACAAAATTAATGCCGGAAGAATTATACTCATGTCTGAAATTAGCAAGGGTTTATTAACCGAATATGGGATAGACATAGTGCATTGGGTTCGCGTATTATTGCTGAGAAGCTTCATTAATCGATGTCTTTCTCATTCATAACTTATGCTTAGTTATCACAAGCATTACAAGCCTTATATTACCGCATAAATATAATGACTGAAATTTGTTGTCATACGCCATGAACTTACAGTTAGATCGCTTTCAAAATATGTTGTGCATCCGTCGATAATACGCATCGACTTTAGTGATCGAGTCACTCAGCCGTGTAATGGTGAAAAGTTGGTCGTGAGCGTTATTGCTCATAAAGTGTGCGACGGTAGAAGACGGTGTCTTGTACCGCATGAATATGTACGTTATTGATCGAACAAATGCGCTCCATGAATTCAAATTAAGCGCGTCTATGTATGTCATTGTTTAGCACGTGCTCCTCTGTACGCCATTGTATGCATGGTATTTATGCCAGATGTCATTCAATCCGTGTGCGGCTGTTCGTTATTGTTACTAATGATATATTCAATTTAATATTCGTTCTCCATGATGTCGTCTGATCCTTGCTTTAAATATTTAAATCGCTCGGCGTTTTGGTGTGATCTTGGTAATTCACGTAAAGCGCAAACAATACATTTTGGCGAAAAGTGGTGTATCGATCTACGGCAGTTTCATCCTGACAGTTATCCCACTAAACATGGTTTATATCTTAGCGTAGCATCATTTAAACAGCTGTTACAGATCATACCCGATCTTGAAGACGCGGTAAAACGTGCGCGCAAAAAAGAAGGCGTGCTATTTACATATTCTTTGGACAATTCTGTTCGTATTTCTATCTGTGACGAATTTCGTGTATTGACATACGCTATTTTTTCTGCTCTGATGCAGAACCACGTGCCACACTTTGCGGATTATACCTGCAAGACGACGAGTGGGAATTATTGAAACAGAACTCGAGTAATTTGCCGGCAGCATTACCTAACTTTTACGTGCCACCCGGCGTGAGCGGTGACGAGTTGTTTAGCATGATACCTCAGTGCTTTTACGGTGTGAAAAAAGCGTGAACATGAATAACATTCCAACCACTAGTCATTCCGCAGAGATGTCTAATCACGATACGCTTACTACGGACGCTATATACCTCGATGAGGTTTTAAGCGATGACGAACTAAATCTCGTCGATGACGATACCATCAAATTGTGTCACTATTGTAAAACTATGGGTCATCCACACCATTATTGCCCTACGGATCATGTGCAAATGATTAGTCAGAAATTATTCGCATCCATGCTGTGTGAAAAGATACATTCGTTGGTTGTGCGAGATTGTTACGGATGTCTAGTAAATCATCCAAGTCAACGTGAACATTCGTGTTTAGGGATTGATGTTGACCTTAATCTAATTGACAATTTTGAACTGTATAATGAGGCGGCATTATTTGAAATGGACGAAGACGAGCGCTCGACTAGCCAGCCATTACTATATATGCGAACATTGTACTGATCTGTACCATATGTGTATGACTGAATGGTATAGGTACATTGCGGATGTAATATATGAAAAACAGATGTTGGTGCCATAACTATAATTAACATTAATTTATTTTGTTTTATTTAAAATTAACCGCGTGTTTATAAGCATTAAAACACGAGGATAATTTTTAATAAAATCAAATACGTATTTTATTTTTAAAAATAACATAATTAATTGTTTTATTTTGTCAATCGTAGCTTTGTAAAATATGATGTATTAGGTGTGTTTTTTCGTATCTTTGTAACGATATGTATTATTGATGTCTGTATTAATAAAAAAGTTTTAAAATCGGATTTCGTTTGTGCAGTACTAGCTCAATATATCTTTATCTGTCGCTAGCGACTTGCTATTCACTCCCCCGCCTCCTCCGCACGCGTTGGTATGCACGCTTTTCACTTGACGGAGGCACTTGATGGAACGTGCCATAGCTATTCTTTAGAGAAGAATGGTCCAGGTGAATGAACGATAGAGTGAGCTGAATAGCGCATACTTAAATAAAACACCGTTAGACGGATTTTGTTCAATTTCATGACAAAATATTCACTATTATATTATCGTGTTTATTTTTGTAACTATTTAAAGATGTTTTGGATTTGTCGCACAAGTATCTGATGTCATAATCATACACTTAAATGTTCATAGCATTTCTGCTCCGTAGCGTGTATATGACGACCCAATTCTTAAACGTACATAGCATTTCTACTACGTCACCAGTATCTGACGTCACAATCATAGTATTTCTCCTAATTTTATGATACAATTTTTAAATGTACACAGTGTTTCACCTACGAGTATCTGACGTCGCAATCACAGCATATATATATATATATATATATATATATATATATATATATATATATATATATATATATATATATATATATATGCGCATGAGCGTATACCTTCTTAGTCGTACGTGGACGCACATGTGACGACGCTATGGCATCAACGCTTGACTGCAATACATCGTTACGTCACCCATTTACTATGATTGTCTGCGGTCCAACGCAGTGCGGTAAAACTGAGATGATAAAAGCGTGAATAAGAGATCCCTATGCCATTACTCCCCCTCCACAGAGGATTGTGTACTGCTACGGTGCGTGGCAAGATGGGTATAACGATTTGGTGAAAGAAGTTGAATTTAAAGAGGGTGTGAATGTTGAACTAGACAGAAGTTGCAGAACATTGGTGGTGCTCGACGATTTGATGAATAAATGCGACGAGAATGTAGCCGACCTATTTACAAAAAGTTCTCACCATGAGAATTGTAGCGTAATATTTGTTGCACAAAATCTGTTTCACAAGTCTCGCAATCAACGCGACTTATCGGTTAACTGTCACTACATGGTATTGTTTAAGAATCCCCGCGATGCGTCATCCATTCGTTCTTTATCTAATCAGATGTACCCAGGCAATACAAAGTATTTGATCGAATCATATAAGGACGCTACACGCGAACCTCACTCATATCTACTCCTAGATTTGAAACAGACGACGCCTGACAATATCAGACTCCGTTCATCTGTTCATCCGAAGGAGGGGTGCTACGTTTACATACCTAAAAAAAATGGTGTCACGTAAAACGGAATGCCATTTACCTATGCTGCAATATTTGGCTAAAGTAAAGCCTTCAATCAGAAATGATGTAATCAAACAGTGTTCGAACGAATTGGTGGATGTACTATGCGAATCATGCCTAAACGTATTACGTGGGAATGTTCATCTCACTAAAATCCGATACAAGCAGCTGAGTAAATACAAAGCGAAAATGCGTACGGTGACTAGTCGTGGTGTGCCATATGCACGTAAAAGAAAATTGCTACAAACAGGCGGATTTTTAGGCGCCTTATTACCAGCGGTGATCGGTACGCTAGCGCCATTAATTGGTAAACTGTTCGGGTGAAAAGATGGAACATTCACGTAAAATGGCGCTAGTTCCTCACGAATTGATAGGTAATTTAAATGAACAGAGTAAAATATCATTGCTACAGACAGATCCATCGATACGTAAAGCTATTAGTCTCGACAACGAGATATCCAATATATTAACCAGACACGATCTGACTGAAAATGAAAAAGCAAAATCATATTCGCAAGTATTGGATAAGTATAGGCATTACTATCAGCAAACGCAAGGACATCAACAACAACAATATCAACCATTACCTATACAACCCATAACTAACTACGATGCACTGCCAGCACAAATACTTGAACGTACGATGAGGGGAATACCAAAAACATACAAGACAAAAGCCAGTGGAGTAATTGATATTTTACGTTCGGTTCCTGAACGTTTTCACGTTAATGATTTGGGCGAAGTGACAATAGAGGGTACGTTTTTCCCAAAAAGTAATGTACTCGACCTGCTTACAAACGTAGTGGCTCATGGTCGTAAACCTCTTATGGCTCGTATGCGTGATCAAGTGGAGGGAAAGTTTCTTAATCTGTTACGCGACCTAAACATACCCCACAGATTTGTAGGGCAAGAGAGAACGATGAGACAGATATATAATGGTGCACAAAAGGATGTTAGCGCCAGTGAGCACACGTCTACGCCCGTGAGTAAAAGAATACGTAGAAAGAGTTCTCTAGCGGACATCAGGAAGAAAAAGCGACATTCAATTCCAGTGTGGGTAAATTTAGATAAGTCATGAATGATGCTAAATTGGCTAAAGTATATTTTGATCTGAAACATTACGCGTCTTTTGGTGGGAAAGAAAAGCTATATAATGCGTTCAAAGGTAAAATACCTCGCAACTACATCGACAAATGGTTAAAACACCAAGAAGTATATACCCTACACAGACCGCGGAGAACAAAGTTTGACAGGCGAAAAATAAGAGTTTCAGCCATTGATGAACTATGGCAGGCAGATCTATGCTCGATGGGCATGCTGGCAAAAGAGAACAATAATGTGTTATATTTGCTATGCGTAGTTGATGCCCTTTCAAAATATGCATGGGTGGAACGCCTGTTTAGTAAAACATCTTCGGCAGTCAAGAAAGGGTTAGAATCAATATTGGAGCATACTGAGCGTCGCCCACATGCTATTCAAACAGACAAAGGGGGCGAGTTCGTAAACCGTGTAATGAAAAAGTATTTGAAAGATAATGGAATACATTTCTACACTTCTCAAAATGAAATGAAAGCTGCAATGGTAGAGCGTTTTCAACGCACGCTGAAGGGTCGAATATACAGATACATGACGCATAAAAATACACGAAAGTATATCGATGTATTACCCAGTTTAGTCACGGCGTACAATAACACAACGCATTCCAATACGCGCATGGCTCCTACCGAAGTCGACCATAGTACGAAGTTAATCGCGTGGAGAAATATATATGGAAAGAAGACGAAGAAACGTTCCAAATCTAAAAACAGTCCTACTCAAGGCGACCATGTTAGAATATCGCAAGCAAAAATGCCATTTGAAAAAGCATATCGTGGGCAATGGAGTCGCGAATTGTTTAAGGTGTGTGAGGTGCTTACAGACAAATATCAATACTTATATAAATTAGAAGACTATGGAGGTGACCCGATTATTGGGACTTTTTATCGTGATGAGATACAGCAAGTGATAGAAGAAAATGATAAAGAGTATGCCGTGGAAAAAATACTTAAAAGTAGAAAAAATAAAAAGGGACAACGCGAGTATCTGGTAAAGTGGCTCGGTTACCCGGCTAAGTTTAACACGTGGGTTAATGAACTAAGCACTATACATCATTGACAATGGATGAATATATGGAGAGAAGATCGGATCAGAGCATGTGGCGAAAGCTGGGTTCGCGAGTACCGAAAGAAGAAATAGTATACCTAGCTCAAATTATAATAATTTATATCATAATCATTACGTGTATCGTGAATCTGAGTATACAAAATGGGCAATCAGGCATATGGATATCGCTGTTGAGCGGATGTCTAGAGTATATAATGCCCAGTCCATGCATAAAGACGGCCATACATCATTCGACTCAGAATGAACGAGAATCAGTTTTACATAACGCTTCCGAGCAATAGTAGTACCCAGTTCTTTCCAGACAATAAGATATCAGAGTTTCGAACACGTCTGCAAACTCCATTAACATTAGATGGCGAATGGGAAGTGGGCCTCTCGAGTGTGTTATATCCGAGGAGTTGGCTTACTATTGCGAAGGAAAGTTTTGTACAAATATACGCATTTACTAAGAAGAAGATAAAGAAGAAGAAGAAAAAAGATAGCGTTGCGTCAGAAGAAATTAGCAAAGATGGTGCCAGTACGTCAGAAATAGAAAAGACATCGACTTTTCCACTAGTTTTAAAAGATGGTTTCGGCAATCCACGTACTGCCGATCGGGGAAAACGGTTACGAAATGCTCGGGAAAAGATGCGAGAAAGGATAAAACAAATAATAACGGAAAAAAACGTTTACGTAGAAGCGAAAATTATTATTATGTGCAAACAGAAGCTCCATTTATCAATGTACCGAAAGGGTACTATGCTGTAAAAAATATGGTAGCCTATCTAAATAGCCATATAGAGAGCAAGACAAGATTTAGAAACAAAATTTTTTTTCAATTTTTACTTGCATCGCGCGAATCTAGTTTCTCTCATGGTTAAAGATAATTACGCTATACGTTTAGGTAGAGATGTGGCAAATTTAATCGGATTCGAAGGAGGAAAAATACATATGGGACCTATAGACTTTAAAGAATCATTTCGTTCAAATCGTGAGGGTGGTCCTACGACCGCGTATATATACTGCGACGTAGTCTCACACAGCGTGGTAGGCGATACTTCCGCACCGCTACTCAGAGTGATACCCGTTTCTAGTACAGATGGAGGAAAAGATATATGTCAGTGGACGTTTCCTGATATTCAATACCATACTGTGTCAAAGAACTACATCGATACTATTGGAATACTTATAACGGATAGAACTGGCGACAATATACCATTCAAGGATGGAGCATCGCCGAGTGTACTCTGTTTGCATTTCAGATGACAACGCCAATGATAATGAGAGGGACGTTAAGAGGGCCGATTAGAGGAAGAACGAACGCGCCAGTGCTGGCTCGTTACTACGCGAGTCAAGCGGGTCATGGACGTATTCCAGTTCTTGTAGGCGCACGATACCAATCAGGACATGGACTCGGTAATATCTTAGGTGGTCTATTACGTTCAGCAATACCTTTTGCAAAATGTGGCTAAATCTGTAGGTAAACAAGCTCTTAGTGCTGGAATCGGACTAGGCGAGGACGTAATGGCTGGAAAAATGTTAAAACAGCATTAAAATCGAGAGCAGGTGGTGTTGCCAGGTCTTTGATACCAGAAGCTGTAACAGCGGTGCGAGGTGGTTTAGGACCACCTCAACCTAAACGTAAAAAGAGGAATAATACGCGTAATGCTCAGTCAATGTGCGCGATACCGAAGAGGAAGGGTCGCAATAGACATCAGAGAAAACAAGCCGATATCTTTAATTAACAAACAACATGGAACTTAATCAGATCTGCGAGTGCTCGAAGAGCGAATTAGACATTTTTGAGACGCATCCCATAGTGACGACATTGGAGTCTGCAAAATGGGAACTGTTTCAGCCTGTATCTAGTTTATCAGATAGTGGACCGATCGAGTTTTACGTCAGTGGGTCTGCTGATAGATATTTAGATCTTATGCAATCTTATCTTTCGATTAAAGTTAAGCTAGTAAAGCTAGATCGAAATGGTGATGAAAAGACACTCGAGGCGAATGACCTGATAGCATCTGCGAATAATCTTTTGCATACGATGTTCTCACAAGTGGATGGTTTTTTTTAATGGAAAGCGTGTCAGCCACTCGAACGAAAATTATGGTTTCCGCTCGTACATCGAGACATTACTAAATTATGGCAGCGATGCCGCATCCTCGCATCTACAACTTGCTGGATGGAAAATAGATGATGCCGGCGAATTTGATAATATCGCCGATACTAACTTAGGTTTTCAAGCACGTAGAAGAATGATGGAGCAGAGTAAAACGGTGCAATTAATAGGCCGCATACACAGCGATATGTTTCTGCAGGACCGATTTCTGCTCGGTTCCGCTGATTTAAGAGTACGCCTACAGAGGAGTAAAGATGCGTTCGCCATTATGGCCACGCAAGGAGTGAGGCCTAAATTGAAAATAATGTCGGCTAACTTATTTGTACGCAAAGTTATCCCATCATCAGATCTGCTAGTGGCGCACGCCGTTATTCTGAGACAGACACGCGTGAAATATCCTATTCGCAGGGTAGTGTGTAAGACTTTTACAGCGCCTAGTGGTGTTCTGAGCATCGATAGAGATAATATATTTATTGGGCAGCTACCTACTAGAGTATTATTCGCTTTTGTACCTAATTATGCCTATAATGGTGTGATGCATAAAAATCCGTTCAAGTTTGATAACAATAACACTACCTACGCCACATGTTATATAAATGGAGAAGAGGTTACAACATCGCCAATACGTCCTTCGTTTAGCGACGACATTTACTCGGACGCTTATTTCTCACTATTCAGCGGTACTGGGGCGTTATTCAAAGACCGTGGCTACCTGATAAATAAGACTCAGTTCAGACATGGAACCACATTGTTCGCATGGGATTTTACGCCAGATCTAGCTGATTCAGAGCATCGTTACCCTACACGCACTGGTTCGCTGAGAGTGGTCTTCCATTTTTCTCAAGCACTTGCCACTACAACCAATGTAATTTGCTATGCTGAATTTGATAATACAATAGAAATTGGATCAGACTTTAACGTATTAACAGATTATTAACCAATATGTTGAATACATTTGAAATTGAGGATCTATTATTCGGCGACAATAAAACGCGTGAACACTTTCTCGGCGTTTTTCCAATTGACAATGTACCCGCACATATTAAATATCTCACGGCCTCATTAGTAATAAACACGCATCCCAGTAATAAATCCGGACAACATTGGGTGGCGGTTTATTACAGTAGAAATGGAAATGCTGAATTCTTTGATCCATATGGAAGACG
Source organism: Chaetoderma sp. LZ-2023a (assembly GCA_034401795.1). Taxonomy (NCBI): domain Eukaryota; kingdom Metazoa; phylum Mollusca; class Caudofoveata; order Chaetodermatida; family Chaetodermatidae; genus Chaetoderma; species Chaetoderma sp. LZ-2023a. The sequence continues at coordinate 3,984,306 of CM067369.1, forward strand.
CCCTTCTGACGGAAGAATGATATCAAATGTACAAAATGGACACCGCACGCATGTTTATTATTACAACAATGTACGTGTTCAACCATCCGTGATGACAACTTGTGGATATTATTGCATATATTTCTTATACCATCGTTCGAGAGGTGTACAAATGAAACACATATTATGGGCCCTAAGAAACAGAGACAAAAATGACTCGATAGTGAAACGTCTGACGCGCAGGATTATGAAGAAAAAATTATCATAATGTTTAATTATTTATGTACTATGTTTACTATTTAATTATCATGAATAAATGTCGCTAATATTTATCATGAGAAAAATGCACGTGTCAATAAAAAAATACATTTTGTAAAAATATGTTATTATTTCTTCGTGTTCCCTTCTCTTCCCTCACCCATCCCCCGCTATTATGATAAAAATATGTAATGGTACACTAGGCCCGTGAGGCGTACCACAATGATCCAAAGATCCGTAATTAATTGTATTCACATCACGACAATGACAAAATACGGACATATTTGAATACAGATGAAACCATATGACGTGCACTGTAATTGAACGCTGCGTATCAATTCCAGTTTTCTATAACTGGAATGGCATTCAAACACGGTGCAATAGTAATGTTTTGTAAACCGATGATGTTAAGCGGTGGAGAAAAAACATGTGACCGAAATAAGGGCGTGTTCAGATTGGAAAGATAGTCTTACTGACAGCTCATATTTTAGCTATAAAAGCGAATTGCGCGCGACTAGTAAGGCATACAGCTTTTTGAATTTGTCAAAACACGTAAAATGGAATCTCAATTATGCGATCGATGGAGAACAATAGGTTCTACGCCTATTAATGTCGGTTGCATCCGATGGAACTAATATAAAGAGGTTGCAGTACGCCAACCATTTGCAATGTCATTGCGTGAAATCCATAACCGCTGGAGAGAATATCTAGCGGATCCGAACGAACGCAATTACAACAAATGGTTGCATACGAAGTACCTACCTCGCAATGATTGTTGTATGTGTATATCGTGCAAACAAAACAGAAGTTATCAATTGCATTAATTGAGATACAAATATTTACGTTATCAAAATAAAAAAATAAGAAAAATAGGCCTCTTTTTTAAGGGGCCACCAATAAACCAAAATTATGTTACATACACCCACACACAAATGGGTACATAAAAAGATGCACACACGCACGCACGACGTATACGCAGAGGGGACAGGGAAAAAGGGAACATGGGTGACAAGGGGCATGCGTGTAGAACCATGCGCGTATCGTAACACGCGTGAGGGTATACGCAGTACGTGCGTGTGTTGGTGCATCAGGTGCGTGCGTGTGGGTACGTATGCGAAAAAAAGAAGAAAAAAAAAGTAGGACACCCTTGTGGATGATGGATCAGTAACATATTTACAATGATACAGACGCATTCAACCACATATTCCACCATGGGTGAAGCCATTCGTCATGGTACATACCAACGCCATTATTAGTTCACGAGGAAACAGGCATTGACAAAATCTAAACTCGCATGACCTTAAAGCGAATGAAGCGGACATGTTTAACGTTAATATGAGTAATGCGCGAACACGCCATAAATATGCATAAAGCACTAGCGCTCAAAACGTGATATTCTAATAATTACCCAAGGGAATTAATACATATGTCCACTCGGCTAAGAACTAGGAAACGATACGATATTGTATCCAGAGCACAAAGCTGGACGCATTCGCAACTACATAGTGAAATCTCCTAGCGATTAGGCGATAATTCAATAGTAATTTTGAATATTTCTAAAAAACCTGCATAGTACGAGACTTGAGGTACGTTCTTTCATTATTAACACATGGTATGTTTGTGTCTCGATTCAAGCTTGATCTCACGGCTATTCGAGACGTATGGTTAAATCATATGCAACAAATAATTGTTTTAGCATAAGTACGCTCTACATTCAATTCTATAAATGGAACCCTCAGAGATATAATTACCACATTTTAACCGTCGTATCTAAAATGATTGACGTTATTGCAAAGTATTTAAAAAAACAATTTGCGCGTAATGACGGTTAAAAGTCAATCAAAATATTCGACAAAAAACAGTTTTTCTAATAACGTTAGCGTCATCAAATTTCATCGGTGAAAGGGTTAACTTTTTTAACCCATGATACAATCCACCAACATGTCTTGGTTACCATTCCAACCGTACATACCATTAATACGAGATTATTTTTAATATTTTGTTGCTAATCTGTCTAGTAGCTGTTGCTTACTAACAGCTTACGGACAGTCTCTAAATATTCTACAGTTTACTAATAACGTTAGCGATGAAACAGTCAAATTATTTTCAAACATCAATACCGTAATTCCTCATACATCCTCAGCCTCCTCATCCCTCCTCCTCCTCCTCCTCCTCCTCCTACGACCTCCGTTATCGGACCACCTCTTAAACTCTATTATTTTACTTTTATCACTCATCAAACTCTATTATTTTTACAACGGTAGATAACCGCGGAGGGGGGAGCGCTGCCACTACGTTCAAACGTAGAATACATAACTTTTATACTTTTAAGGGTTAGCTCATTCAAAATAATAGAACATTCCAGTGTTGCAGATTCTCAAATACGTGTGCGGCTGGACGTCATTGTTATCGAGAAAAACGTGTGCCGCTGGACGCCATTGTTCTCTAGAATGCGTGTCGTTATAGTCGCCATTGTTCTCAACATTCCATTCTGCAAGCTTTTCCTTTGATCTCCTGAAAAACCCATTCTTCTCGAAGACCCCCTGCTGGGAAGAACAATAATGGCCAGCCGCACCCATAACTACTCATGTAGGCATCGATAATTAAGCGATGCAATTAATAATATGAATTTAAGCGTCGCCTATCCAACCCGGGTGTCACCATTGGTTTCACACCTTGTGTATATTATATATAGTAGGCGTATATACATGTAGTATGGTGATATGCGGTAGTGAGATGGATGGACGAAAATTCAAAGGCCTGTGGCTAGATCCTAGTGCACGTGCGTCGTCAAAGACAGGGTTCATAGAAGTAATGCTTGACAATAATAAAAACTACATACTTGCAAGTGCCTAGTGATCTAGCAGGAGGGATCTCGGAAAAATGTAAAGGTTATTTATCTACTGTGCACACCATCAAAATCCGAGGTAATTCGTGTGGTTGTGAGATGGGTGGTTGAAAGCCAGTCCAGTGAAAGAGGATTTTTGTCATCTGGATGTTGGTCGTGTGGTAGAGCACTCGCCTCCCAATTGCTAAGCGAAGATTTCGATAGAATTGTCAGGATCGAACCCCAGTCGGGTCGAAAAAATTGAAAAAGGTAAAATTACATTCCAGATGATGAATGAGCTAGATCCTAGTGCCAGTGCGTCGTCAAAGACAGGGTTCATAGAACTAATGCTTGACAATAATAAAAACTACATACTTGCGAGTGCCTAGTGATCTAGCCAGAGGGATCTCAGAAAAATGTAAAAGTTAGATATCTGATATGTACACCATCAAATTTCCAGGTAATTCGTGTGGTTGTGAGACGGGTGGTTGAAAGCCAGTCCAGTGAAAGAGGATTTTTGTCCTCTGGATGGTGGTCTGGTGGTAGAGCACTTGCCTCACAATTGCTACGCGAAAGTTCCCATAGAATTGTCAGGTTCAAACCCCACTCAAGTCGAAAAAATTGAAAAAGGTAAAATTACATTCCAGATGATATCCTAGTGCCAAAGACCTCAGCTAGATGGTACCCAGTTTCTAAACAAAATTCAAAGGATACGCACTAGTGTAGGGGTACAATGACTTGAAATAGGAGTAACGGGAACCACATAAAACACCCCGAAGGAAACAGAGAAGAGAAGGGAGAGAGTGAATGAGAGAGAGAGAGAGAGGTCAGAGGCAGGCAACAATGTGGGGGTTCTCCTGGACAGAGGGGTATGGGAGTTTTATAGTTTTTTTGTTTTTTTGCTGTATTGTTATCACACCTCTGTTCTAACAGCCCGCCTCCCTCCTGTAGCCACCGATCGGTGATCCTCTGTTCTGACAGCCCTCTGTTCTGACAGCCCTCTGTTCTGACAGCCCTACAATTCTACTACTCAAACCATTCAGCACATTTCCAAAAACAAATGCATATACATTTAAGAGACGTAAAATGCAATAATACTCAAGAATTCTGGAAAATAATAAACAGAAAACAAGAATAGTGAACAGAATACGAGCATTGAACTAAGTACACTGTTTGAACATTTCAAGTCAATAAACGAGCAATTTGATATAGATAGTGATGAAAATAGATGAACTATACCACCATGTGAGGAGCTAGATGTAGAAATATCTATAGGGGAAATGCAAAAGGCGATAAATAAACTCTCTAAGGGAAAGGCCAATGGAACAGATGGTATTCTCTTTTATTAGGTTTCCAGAATCCTGGTTAGTGGGAAAGATAATAGAAATCTATAAGAATACAGGTGAGCCATTAGAAGCATC